>VXBT01003429.1:0-25471 GCA_013400235.1 Oriolus oriolus | reverse complement strand
TTCTTTTCTTTTCTTCTCTTTTTTTTCTTTTGCTTTGCTTACCTTTGCTTTGCTTTTCCTCTCCCCCTCCCTATTGTCTCTCATTTTTTAAGAATGCAAACCCTAAATGGGATTTGTTGCAAGCTCTTCCTGGGTTCTGGTTCCTCCTTTCATATCTCCCTATGTATTCTGCATTGTAAAGACACTGAGAAAATATAGGAAAAAATATAGCAGCCAAATGCATGTTTTCTGCCTTACAGCTGAGAACTGATGGTGCTAGGCCACCCATTCCAGCACTTTTAACCCTGCATCCCCTTCTGCATAGCAGGACAGCTTCAATAAAGATTCCATGCTGGAATCTACAAGCATGTTTCAGTTCAAAGAACTACTGTTTCAGTGATAGACTACCAGTGACCGCAGCTGTAATACACACCAAGCTGAAATAGGGCTAATGTTCTGAGTGGTAAAACTGCTACAATAACAAGAAAGATTATTTTCTCCTTGCTGTTACAACCTTCCATTCCTGAGGAGAGAGAGAAGGCAAAGGTTGCTTTCCTGATCAGGCATCCCAGAAGCAATATATCCTCTGTTAGTAGAGGTTAAGATTAACTTGAAAATTAACAGCAGGAAGCCTCGAGCTCTGCCACATAAGAGATATGGAATTATCCTCCAGGAAATAAATCCTTCCTCACAAAAAAAGAGAAAAAAAAAAAGCCATCCTGCATCTATCAACTGACTCTGAAAACTGATGAGCATTCCCTACTCCTGGTAGATATGACTTGAAGATATTGTACTTAGTTGTACATTCATTAATTACCTTGAGTTACTGAGCATAATGTGATCAGTGGTTTTCAGCTTATCATTCCCACAAAAGAATGGCTTAGCCTACTAACAGGTGGTGTCAGAAAGGCTGGGGAGGACGCTTAGGAGATAAAGTACTCTGCTTAGGTGACTTCAGACTCTCAGTTCTTGACATGGAATCCACTGCCATTTCACAGAATCAATCTTTCTCAGCTACTGCAGTACCATCAGAAAAACATTTACAACACATTATATTGATGTTACTGGATACCATCTACTCAGCTAAAGAGTTTTGAAATATAGGTTATATACTTTAGAGTCAAAAAAGTCCCATTGCTACCATAGGATTTTTTAACTAAGCAGAATTCAGCTCGCCCTGTCAGATATGGACATGAAATAAGCTTTTATCCTGAGCAAGCAAGAGCAGAATGGAAGGTCTGTGATAAGGAATATGCAGTCAGAAACTGAAGCCAGATTCACAGTGTGCCCTGCTTCCTTTTTCCTAAGGCTCCAAGACACATCAAAACGCCTGAGGCACTAGGGTGAGTGCAGGCCCACCAGAGGCAAAGTCAGGGCACAGGTATAAATAAATTCTATGGCATCACTGCCAGAAAAACAAATTGGTTAGGTAATTTGGCTTACCAATTAGTGCAGGCAACTCACAGATGTACAGTTTATAATAAGTAATTTAAGCCGTCTGCATATAAAAATTACTTAATAGAAACACATGGAATCTGAATAATGTTTAAGCAGGTGAAGTAAGCTATTTTCCATGTTGCACAAACATAATAAGGTCATTTAAGAAACAATTATAAGGCACCACAGGGTGAATAAAGTATAAAATTAGAATGACTGATGGCCAATATAACCTTTCTTAGTTCCCATAATTGCCTATGTGTTCTACAAAGTTAAGTAAAGGGACACATGCAATTTAGTTGCTACTGTATGATTAGCTTTTACCAAGGAAATAGGATGATTCCAGAGCAGGCATTTAACTCAAGGAATACAGAACTGAGCAATGTTTTCTTCATACTGCTGGTAAGGTTTTTTTAAATTGCATAACTTTTTTTAAATTTATAACTTGAGAAATGTTCTCGCTCACTGTAAAATGTCCATCAGCCTTCAAGAATTCATCACTGAGTACCAACACTGAAGCTGTCATTCAGACAATTGTCTACCAGGTAATTCAACCTACCCTGCTATCTTCTCCAAGGGAGTGAAATAGCCACATAACAGGAGCTTAAATGGTGGTTTTATCCAAAAGATTATTCTGCTTGTGAAGCAGCCAATTTTGAAAGGTTATAAGTCCTTTTCATGCTTTACATTCTGTCAACAAAACAACGTACTGATAAAAGTAAAGCAGTCTCTCTAATTATAATCAAATAGCCCATGATATATTTTATAAAGCCTCCAAAGTCTGCTAACTTATCCATTCCTCTCTGGCTCTTAGGGACTTATGACTACACAGATTAGCTTCTTGTGAAAAGGAGTAGATTATGCCTTATCAGCTGTTGGGAAAAAAATCTTGATTTTACAGTCTATCAAAGCTTGACATAAGAAAGATGAAACATTTTTATATATCACTACTGACAGAAATATTTATCTTATTTTAGGCTAGTTAATATAGCTTTTAATTAGGGCTTTTACTTAGAGAATTATAGCCATTTCTCTAGTCTGCTACTCTTTTCAGATTTGATGCAATCAAACCACAAACCCTTGTGATGTAGAAAAGAACAGCACAGAAAATGTAAATGGACTCTTAAATAGAAGTATTATGACCTTGAGATTTACATACACGTACCTAAATAAAAATCATGACTCCATGCAAAAATCCAACAGCAGAGTTGGAATGTTGCTGTCTTTCGATACATTAAAACAGGATGACTTATTTTAAATTAATCAAAAATGTAGAACTCAGCAAGAGAATGCTTATTAAAATCCCCCTTACATAGGTATTTCTCATTAGCTTTGAAAAGCTGCTATAGCAAACACTTCTCTAAACTTAGCACCTTCTTGCAAAAAATTTGAGTGTATTTTTCCTATTCTACTGAATGGACAGTAGTAAACAGCAATTCTAACCAAAGTCACGATTTATTGTCCAACTAACTGTACAGTCCCTCTCAGCACTGCCTTATAATCACAGAACACACTGAGTTGGAAGGGACCCATCAGCATCATCAAGTCCAATTCCTGGCCCTGTGCAGGACACCCCAGGAGTCACATCATGTGACTGAGAGCGTGGTCCAAACAGTTAATACCACTGACCTTTACAATATCCCTGTAAGTCACTATAATTATTCCCACTGAAGCAGTGAGACAACAGAAAATAAATGCTTTATCAAGGATCCCACTAAAAATCAAAGGCAAGATATCCATGTAAAGGACCTGTGTCCTAGTCAAGATAAAATTAATAATCCAAAATATTTGGCATAGTACAAGAAGAAAGTTGACAGCTCATGATTTTCCACATTCTGGTTTAAGGCACTGTTGTGGTTAATTCTAGAATCGTAATTACCCAATATCCTGTTTTCTGACAGAAAACACCTGCAGGCCCAGAAACAAGGTTCTTCTGTCTCTGCTGATGGAAAATGAGATATTTTAGCCAGTTTGGAAGTTTGGTTTGAAGATCAGGCAAGAAGAACTCATGAAGCAATCAATTTTATTTCTTGCAACATCAATCCTAAAGAATTTTTGAAAGGCAAATTAGAATCTAAATAGATAATACGGATTTGGGCGAACTTTACTTGGGAATTTTGAAATCTAGTGGACACAGCTCTAGAAATCTCTTCCCAAATATCTTTATCTCCCAGCCACAATGAGTCTGACAAGCAACTATGCCCCACAGCAGCCTCAGGATAATTCACCTGCCACTACTTGAGCTTAGTTTCCACACCTGAAGTCATGTCTGTTCTTCTAGAAGAAGAAATTTGTCTCTTAAAATTAAAATTATCTTTCTTCAAAGGCTTTAAATGAAATAAGAATGGAATTTTCCCCTTGTGTTCAGTTTTGCTATTTAAGTTTTAAAAAATTTAAAGTTTTATTCTCCTTGAATAACTGAAATAATTTGCTGCCTCTGATCTAAATTGCTCTTTGGGGCAGGAATTGCCTAAGAATTATCTTCAAAACCAGACCCTCAGCCTAAATGGAAAGCAAACCTGTAAGCACAGCCTGCTCATGCCCTCTGAATCATGGAAATGTGCCAGGTAAGTCTGTATGCTGCTAGGCACACTGCTTGCACTCAGGTCTGCATTTCAGATTTGTGGATGGCAGTCAAGCAGGATGCAGAGCACATTGCAGTCAAGACCTCTTCAGGGGCAACTAGGTCTCATCCCACATAAAGCTAAGCCACTATGGAAATATAAAATGATAGAGAGGTGATAAAACATTTTTTAGGTAAAAAGTCTATTCAGTCCCACATCATACACTTGTGTTTCACACAAACTTTATAATGATGGCTGAGCTGTGCTGTTCAAGGGAAAGAATACTAAATATATTAATAAATCATATAGCTTTAATGAATGGTACTAACTAAATATTTAGCAGCTAAACATGTTGGTCAAAGCTATATTCTTCTGGTATTTTTTGAGACAAATGTAGATTAAAATATTTTCAAACAAAAAAGCAGGTTTTTTGAGATTCTTAAAGTATGCAGAGAAGAACTTTGACTCCACTCTTGTGGTCCTTAAGCAGTGGGAGGAAAAAACTTCTGTAACATGAAGTACTTACCATGAACACACTCAACATTTTCCTGCCTCTTAGGAAGTGTTTTCTAGCTCTTTTACTAGGAGTAAAAGTCCTTCAGAAAAAAATGTCTTTATTCACTACTTTTCTTGTAATGCCTAGTACATTAGGACTGAGACCTCCAGCTGTAACTACTGCAAACATAATGTAGATGGGAAATGTCTTCAAACTATTTCTGACTCTAAAGAATGCAGTCTATGGTGTGCAAGTATCCCGACTTTTATTACATAGCCTTAAAAAATATTTCTTTCCATGATGCAAAGTGTTCTGAGAGATCTTATGTCTTACTGAGCATTGACAGTGACAGCCTTGGAGTATTTCTCTCTTATTCAGCATATTGATGTGTAGGCAGTACAACTGTCTGAAAAATATATTATCTTTGGGTAATCCTTGGGTGAGACACTGTTATGAAGTAAAACTCAACATACAGGATTAGAATTGTTCATTGAAGCAAAAAAATCAAGTAATAATCGGCAGATTGGTAGTCTTAAGGTTTCACACATATTCTGCAGTTTGTAAATCACCTCTCATTCTATTTCTGACAGAAAAGCCAAACAGTTTATCTTCAAGAAGTCTCTTTCCACTGCATTAGAGTTACCAATTCTAGCACCAGAATGAGAGGAGGAGGTAATTCATGACCTTGCTTTCTGCCTTGGGACCCTGTCATTCCCAAAGGTGTAGCTGGATAATTTTTTTATATTGTCTTATGATTTGAAAGTAAGATGAAATAAAACATCTTCTGGAAAAAAAGAAAAATCTATTCACAAAATCAGTATGGGACTAATTCTGAACAAAGAACAAATCCTATTAAATTAAGGCCTGATAGTAGACAAGGCCATTTGAGTTCTGCACAAAAACACATACAGCATATTTATTTTGCTCTCTCTAGGAAGAGAAGACAAATAGTTCTACTGAGTAACTAACTACCAGTAATGCACAGCTGCCCATCATCACTGTATGATCACTAGTCTGTCTGACAATTAGCCAATACACTTATTTTTATCACGTTCACAACAGGGTCATATTTTCTTTTCCTGCACAAGCTCTCTTTAAATAGCACCTTTTAGAGACAGCTGAAGTTCATCAGTTGATGACAGGAACTAGACAGTGCCATCTGCCTTAGCAGCAGTTCAGGTAATAGCAAAGAAAAGCTAATTGTCAAACATGAGTGGATTTTTTTTAAAAACTTCCCATTAAAAGTGGATCTATATGGCACTATGTGATACTCTGAAGAAGCACTTCGAGTCTGCTCCGAAAGAGCTTTGCAACCAGTCTAAGTATCCTGTACTGAATATTACGTTATCACAGTTTTGTTGCTTTTGGTATCTGAAGTAGTTGGAGAACTTTGGCTAACACCCCACAGCGCTTAGAGGCAAGCTGCATACCAGCATAATAGCTGTACTTCAGGGATATGTACATTTTTCCTCCTTTCCTGGGCTAACAAAGGTTATCTCCAGGACACTGTTAAGGAGAAGCATTACTGAAGTCACTACGGGTGTTGCCTATCCAGGTCTCATGTATCCCACATTGCATTGAAGGTGCTTAAACCAGAGCAGCAGAAAAAGTGGCTCTGCAAAGCAGTTGCATTGAGGAACTCAGCAGCAGACACAAGGGGTGACTGCTGACTCTGGGGCCACAAAGGCTGAGATGAGTAACTCAGAGGTGGGCACACAGCAACAGGAAGATCTCGTGATGGAAGGAAGCTTCAGACGGCCTCACAGATATGGGGCAAAATACTTCCTCCACAGGGTAAGGCTGAGAGCTCAGGACTGCATTTCCCCTTCTGAGATCATTTCACAAGTATGTGAAAGGAAGAGGAAGGAACACACTTAAACCATGATGATGACAGTAATACTGCTGCTGTTTTTCATTCAACAACCATTTAGTTTAAAAGGAATAAACATATCTGCAGTCAAGGACGGTATCTCAAGTCTACCTCATCCCAGATGGATTTTCTCAGTTCTAGGCAACAGATTCAAGCTCTTCTCCCCCAGTGTTTCCTATCACAGAGATACCAATTTATTTTCACACAGTAGCCTGGGTTCAGCAGGAAAAATTCCTTAGCACTGGGTAGTTTGCAGCAAAAAATTGGAAGTACAGGGTTTGTCTTCCAACACGGAAGTGATCCATGGACATGAACCCACTCCCCAAGTGATCATGTACTCCATCACATAAGCCAGTCTTCCAAGAAGAGAGCAGCACTGTTTCAAATGGGCTAAAAACAAGCTCTTGGCACACTGGGCTACTGTGCTCAAGAAGCAGTTGGAGCCTCTGGAGCTGCAGCCTTCTTGCCAACCTTGCAGCTGTGGCCACTATGGCCCTGGAGAGTGCTCCAAATGCACAAATGCTCCTACCCTTAGATGAATTTTAGCTCTCAGTATGCAGCATCATGGAAAAAATAGGAGCCTAGGTGTCTGCTGCAGGCCTGCAGCTATCCATGCAGCTGATTGCCTGACTCTGAGGAAGAAGACCGGTAAAATCAGAAATTTCCATGAGAAGATTACCTCCAAGCAAAGACAGGTTGTTGGAACTACCGCCTGTTTCTTAGAGGGTATCAATACTATAGTAAAACTTTAACATACACCTCTCTACAATATCTTCTAATCAAGCTCCAGTAGGTATTTATACTACCAAGTAACACTGTGTCATATTTAGAAGATTCTTTTGCTGGCATGTGCACAAAATTTCTTGGACTCTTGCACTGGTTAGAATATAATTTCTATATTGGGGATCATTAGAAAAATTAAAACAATGTCTCCTGTAAAATTAAACACGAGCTGCATGGGGAATGTGTACAGCCCTATTCTCACTTTAGAATTTGGCAATAACACCCAGCCCTTTGGGCCAGTTTCTGTTTAATCTAGATGTATTATTATTATTTCTGAAGTTTCTGTAACAGTGGTATCAACACACTGAAGTTTGCCAAGAATCTGAACTCCCAAAGCAATGTCTTCCAAAAACTATTCAAAAAATTACCTTTTCTACTACACTCTAAACTGTAGCATACTCTTATAAAGGTCACATTCTGAAAGTTTGCATGGAACAGACTGCACAGGCTTCATCTTATTACTGCCTGTCCAGACACATTCAAACTAATAAACAACATGAGAATTTTTAAAGAAGAATCATGTCTTGCTCTGGTTCTGAGTCACCAGGGATGAGAACATCCAGTTTTATGCCCACTAGTTTTAAGTTTAGCATCAGCAAAATCTTTGCTCCATCACAAAACTCAAAATAAAAACCCATCCTTTTCCAGAACGCAGTCTGCCTGTCTTTTTATTTAACTTCTTAATCTCTTGAAAATTCTCCGTATTTTTTTTCAGGCTATCTGCAGACTGTCTTTGACAGGATTACAGGAACCATATCTAAATTATGCTTCTCTATGAAGCAGTCTTGGACTGCCATCATCTCTCTGATCCAAATTCCCATGAGCCAAAATTGCTGGATTTGGCAAGTCTGCAGTTACACATGGCCTCCAGTTGTTCTATGATAGGTTAGGAAATAAACTGGCCTTCATCCAGCTCAAGGGATTCATATCAAAAGCTGTGTAATAAGAATTGTATGTGTGCAAATGTAAACATTCACATTTTATTGCCTTTTTTTCAACAGTCCACAGATAATTATTATATTACTCATAAAACAGGAAAAATGGCCTTTCCTTCTTGAAAAAGAAAAGGATATATTTAATTCAAGCTGAGAACTATATGAAGTCTTCAGGATCAAACACAGCCTCCTAAGAAGCATGTATAAAAATTATAGCTATTCCACAGTTTAAGCAACATATGCATAGTTCTCTTACAGAAACAGTGGTTCAGAAAAGACTGAGCATTCATTAACAAAGGTATAAGTACCTATATTTTTGTTCCAAATATTAGTAGTAGGTTAATGGCATCTCTCAATCTTTTAAAGCCCCATGCACATTACAGGAATATTTGTGCATTTTGTTGTAAGAAATTAGAGTGTGTTCAGTTACACTTTAGTGACAGGATGTATGGATAATCATAAAAAACCCAAAGCCTTTTAAACCTTTTAAAATGAAATAAAAGTTCATAATCAGCAGGGAGATGAAAATCTACCCATTGTCCACCAATCCTTACCACCAAAAAGCACTATAAATAGCACCTAATAAAAGGCCAAGAACAGTGTCCTCTGGATTCGGTTTCTGAAGCAGAAAACCAGAGCTGAAGCAGCAGCTGAGTTAGATGCAGAAATCATCTGAACAGGACTCACAAGACTAACTGCAGACCAATCTGACATTTAAACAAAATGTATGGCATCAGTTCTTAAGTGAAATAATAATGTGGAGTGATAATGAGTGTCAGAGAGATGACTAATCAGACTAAATAGTCCAAAAAGCAAGTTAGTAATTGCACTAGCACTTTTTGCTGGTAAATCACCATAAGAATCTAAGCAGGTCTTACCATTCTTTTGCTAGAATCATGACTGAAATTTCTTAGCTACTCAGCAGGCACTGAGAGAATGATATACAATGAAGGAATTGCACTTCACAAAACTTTTGACAAATAACAATATTCTGAGGCTGGTATGTGCTTTGAGTATAACTGCCTACATTTCAGTAAGATTAAATTTTTATCAAAAGATTTTTTCCTCCTTTTCTTCTCTTATCATGAAAATTTGTATACCCTACTGTTGTGAGACAGTTCTTTTTATCAGAGAAAAAATAAAAAGGATTAAGAAAAAATGACCTAAATAATGATAATAATTTACATTTCCAATAACAAAAGATGCATTTTGAAAAGTATTTGTATCACAACTGTCTCTACACAGACCAGTTGAGATTATGCTAAGCTTTATATTGGCAAATGGTGAGATATAACCTGATCCTAAGAGTTTACAGAATAAGTGACAGGTATCAGGGACTACAGTAAGTCTGTAAGTAGCAGCTACTAAGTTTCTACTTGAGATATTGCTACTGCTGCTGACTTCATGTAGAGAGTATTAGAGAGGACTCAAGTCACATGGTGCTGGCTAGAGCAGTCTTAAAACAGATTCCAGGATCCTAAAATAGATAGATAGTATGACACAATTAAGATATATAGAGAAAACAAAACAGAAAAGACTAAACAGATGAGGCACATCTACCCAGCTGGGATACGTGGATGTGCACACAAGCCCTCTATTCCCACTCTCACACATATTTGGCTACCCTGGGTGCTTCTGCCTCTGACCATTGCCTGCAAATCAGGGGAACGAGAGATCAGGACCTTGCCGAGTGCCACAGCACACACCCACAGATCAGTTCCAACGTAACCTAAGCGACTTGTTCAACATCAGAGAAAAAGCTAGGGATCGTTATGGAGGAGAAACAAGGATTCCTAGCTCCTGGCCAAAAGACTGTACAGATTCCTACTGTGAAAGCTGACTGAGAAAATGAATATGCAGTTTAGGAGCATCACAAAAGTATGTGGAAGAAAAGGACCCCCTACAACAATCAGTGTGTTACCAAACGCCCAAGCAGGCTCTGGCTATACTTCACAAGGAATGTTATGCTATTCCCCACCTGCCCCAGTAGATTTACCTTCTCATCAATAATAAAGAATTTGCTTTCCCCAAAAGCCCGGGCAGACTAGAAGTAAAACATCTTTGTGTGTACTCAAAGATAAAGCAAACACTTGTAGCTTTCGCTGATTAGCAATTACAAGATTAGCCCTGGGAGGAAAAATTCTGTAAGATTTATAACTGGAAAGCAGTTTTATAGGCCTTTGTGGACCATCTGGTAGAATTTAACAGAAAACTATGTTTACCTCATAGAATTCTTTGCTGGCATTTTCCATTGCATCTAGAGCTTTTTCTGTCAGGAATCTCTCCATACATTTTGCTGACACTAAGGTTCCCTGGATGAAAGAATGAGCTCTGCACTCATTATAATGGACAACTTCTCTCCAGTCTTTCATTCTATCATTGTAAATGAAGTGACACTAAAAGAGGACATTTTGGGCCATTTCCTGGCAGGACATTATGCAATTCTGTTCCTTCCTTAACCTGTAGGGCAATATGCACCACACATCAACTATGCCCTATAGCTCCTCTGCTGTCCTCTTTACCATTCTTTTAAAAAAATGCAAAAGCATGGTTCTGCCATTACTTGTGTCCACAAAACATCAGACTATTGCAAGATAGCCTGTATTTGCAGTACTTGAAACTCTGCTTTTTCCTCTCATTCAGACTAAAGTCTTTCCTTCCTTGTCCCTGCATGTGACCAGTTTCTCACAGGAGACCTAGTTTGGCACAGCACAGCCATGAAAAAGGCATCAGGATAGATTCTCTATGATGTAAATGAGAGTGTTCCAGTCCAATCACATCCCCATGGAGGTCCTCAAAATGAAACTTCCTGCTGAGATACAAGCAATTGGGTTTCCATCTGTGTGTCTCACTGTCAGTGGCTATTGTTTAAGTAAACACTGGTTTGTATTACTTTCTTTTTTTTTTATTCAATACATGTTGAAGCCTGGTTAAAAGGAAACAAAAATTGCTGTATTAAAAGACTAGTATTTTCAGCATCTTGTGATGTAAATTGCTAATTTAAAACCCAAAATATTGTTAAAGTGTCTTTATTTAATAGCAGACGATTGCAAGCTGTAATTTGCAAGCTGTAGTTGCAGATGGCAATGTTTTTCTCTCTTTTCAGCAGTACAGTAAAGTATTTACTGCAGTGATCTGCAGACAATGACATACCAACTGCGAAAGAAATGCTCAGGGGTAGTACAAACTATCAGGATTCCCATGAGGTCCAGCATGCAAGGTACCTGCAACAAAATCATGAAATTTAAATACCAATTAAAATATTAAAATCTCTTACGTTGTCTCAAACAACAACTCTTCGCAACAGACAATTTTAGTATGTTCAATTGCCTAGTATGTTTCTAACACAAAACAACAACTCTTGTTTTCTTTCCTGATTTTTAATCCCTTTAGATTGAACACACTTATTTTCCAATTCAGACCTGGAGGCCCAAGTCTGGATTTGAAACTGACAGCCACCATCTGGAACACATGAGCAGAAAGGGTTATATGTGCTGGCACATGTCTGGAATACTGTTCCATTTCTTGTACATCAGGACATGCCAAAATACCATGAATATATTAAACAAAAGCTTTGCTTTTTATTTCATTTTTTTCAAAAAATCATAGATGTTTATTTTTCAAGAGAAAAATACTTAACATCATCTATTTAATAGCATTGTATGAAACTTTTAAATATTGCATTCTGTAGTGCCATCTAGGGGATTTAAAACCTGGAATAAAGTGCTCATCTGATAAAAAAAAAATAAACAGTAAAAAATCAGCTATGACTGCCAAGGCAATTTCTTATGTATATCTAGTGGTTTGGATTACTTTTTCCTGCTACAATAGGAATATTTGAACAAGGTCCATGTATAGTGTCACATCTGTAGAATCCATAAATAGGTGAAGGTGTATTGTTCTATACTTCTCCTTTATGGACAAATAAGTCACAAAAGCAATCTTAAAGAAATATCTTAAGTAAAATCAGTGTTGTGCTCTGAAATGGGATTTAGAAAAAATTTCTAGCCTTAGTTCAGTTACCAGGAAATATATGGGACATTTTTTTGCACTACAGATATTTATAAAAAGATCAGACATGTTATTGTATAAAATTACAGGAAACTGAAATAAAACAGGAGAGCTACCGGCATTTTCTTTGATCCTCAACTTCATTCAGATGATTTTTTTCTAAAGTTTCCTGAACCAGATGGCATTACATAGTAACCAATGCATCACTGAAGAAATTGTTAGGAATTATTGATTTTGTATCATATTGGTAGCTACAATGATCTATAAGCCCTTCAAACACATTTGCATTTTTTCTCCCTACAGAAACCAACTATAGCAAGTTCACACATTACATAAGTGATTGCTCAAAAGGGAAATGCAGAGCAAAAATCAGACATTGTAAACCAGAGAACTACAAGCATTCCTTGACTCAGATGACAGACATGGCCCATTAGTTCATGCCAACATATAAAAGATATCTCTGGATGATCTACAGGCATCAGCTGCCAAAACACCATTGAAATCAGTGAATAAGTTACACAGGCAGAGAACCTACCTACACACTTACACAACCTTGCATTTTTTCTTAGTCCCAGTAACAGATCAGTTTCCAACCATCAGGATGAGAGACAGGACCATTTACTATACTTTCGAATTTCCAAACCTGACATTTTGACATTCTACCTGGAAAACATGTACATTAAACATTTGCAGTTACGCGCTGAAAACTATTTGTTCATAAGGGTAAGGTTTGAAAAGCACCTAATAGGTGTCCTAAAAACATATATAACACGACTTTTGACACAGCTTTTATTTGGAGCTATTTTAGGCAGTAGTCAGCCTTTGATCCTGAAAGCTTCCATATTCAACTGGCTGCCCCCAGGGCCCTGCTCCTCTCACTGCAAACTGCCACCTAGATGCATTATCCTTTACATCCTCCAGTCACACACTCTACATCACAAAATAATATGTTCATCCCTTCTCACCTCCCCAGTCCATGTTCCTGTATCTTCTTTCCCATATTTTTATCACATTCCACCAGCCCAGTGCTACACTCTGTGCCTGCCAAGGCCTCTACCCTGTGCTCCCAGTCGGAAGGACAAAGCAGAACAGTGGCTCGGGCACTTGAGAGTGCATAAAGGAGTAGGCAGCAGAGACAGGCTATTACACATCTTCTGATCAATAGTAATTGCAGTTTATTGGGCTCTTGCCCAATGCAGACCAACAGGTATATCACAACTTAATGAAAGGAGAGGCAGAGGCTCTGAATGTGTATTCCTATGGGAGGTCATTCTACTATCTGTAATTAGCCCACAGCACTTTAAAAGGGATTTATAAGGGATGGTGCAGTGTCTGAAAATATGATTCTACTAAGTGATGTTAGATTTGCTGCCACCTTCCCCAGCAGCTCCAGCCCAGGACCCTCTTGCCCAACTGCAGGAGCCCAGCCCAGTGCGTTGGGATCCCTGGTCTCTGCCCAGCCTGAGGGACATGGTTGCTGTTTTCCTGACTGCAGCTTCTACTAGTAGCAAAGCTGCACATGTGTCCCAGAGACACACACGGAGGACACTGACAGGGCAGGTCACACAAGCTGCCACAGACAAGGTGCTGCCTTCAACGGCACCTACACACAGAGCTCATAAAACACAAGCCAGCCAGCCCTCCTCCTCTGCAGCTGGTAGAGACAGGAGGTCAGTAGTGCAGGCAGGCACATGACAATGTGTAGATTCACAAGCACACACATATTCTCTGTTCCCTTGGGTACCCACGCAGCACTCTGTCCATCCAGCACCCACTCCCCCTACTTGCCAGCTACTCCAGCTTGATGCTCACTAGCAAACACACACGCTCACAAATTCACCCCTCATGTACTTCACGTTTTCAAGTCTCCGCGGGTGTACCAGCACAGATCTTCTGCCCATCTAATGTCCCAGCCCAGACTTGAGGCCCCCTCCTCACTGTCTGGACCACCTTGAGGTTTGCTAACAAAACCCCCACCCCTCACACACACCTGGTTGGATAAGATCAAGCAGCAGCTGGCACCTGGCATACAGGCTGTGACCCACAGTCCCCCTTCAGTCGCCAGTGCCCAGTCCCTCAGTTTCCTCTCTCACCACTGCTCCCTTCTTCCTAGTACCTGGGAACACACAGCATTCCTGTCCAAGCGGCTGGAAGTTAAAGACCCACACTCAATCCAGGGGATGGCACAGAGGCCCCACTGGCTCCAGTAGCTGCCAGCACAGGCACTCTCAGCCCTGGGCTGACTCCAGTAGCTAGCACAGAACCCACTGACACACATCCAGGTCTCACCAGTGACTGGCACTTAGTCCTCGCAACACACACACACAGACAGAGGTGAGTATACATAGACAGATAGTTAAGAAAAGATTTAATAAGACATAAGGAGATAGGACATACTGCAGAGATCAGGCACAGGGCTTGGTCAGACAATGTACTGACCTGCCCCATTTTACAAGCAACCAGTCTCCCTCCCCTGCAGGTTCCCCATGGATTTGTACTTATCTATTCATCCTTGGCAACCTCCTGATCCAGGGTCGCCCTGGTTTACAATTTTATCTGCTGCAAAGTCCAGGTTGATCTTCCTGGAAGTGGCATCTGTGGCTCCTGGATAGCCCACAATTAGTCTGAGTGGTGAGGTCTGTGTTTTGTCACTGTCTCCCATGTTTGCTTTATCAGGTCTGTGTCTCGGTACATTTTGGTTTCTGGCTTCCTCCTTTTTCTTTTGGATTCCCAACAGACAAGGTCCCTGATCAGATCTCTAGATTACCTCCCTGGAATAAACATTCTGACACTCTCACAGGTCCACATCAATTAGTGTGACTGATCAGCTTTGGTTCCCATCACTGCTTCCCTTATCATTTGTTCGTCAGCTTTGTGTCCTTCTGTGTTCTTGTTGATGGCTTCCTCCTTTTCCAATTATCCTTTGGCATTGGAAAGGTCCTTGACCAGATACCCTTAAAGCATCAGACCCTCTCCTGAACACAGCCTTGTACATACCCTTCCATCCTGTGAAAAGGCATACCAGAGGATCTGCCTTCCCCAGGTTGGCTGATGCTGCTGACCCACTTGCCTATTTCTCCCCACTTTCTTTATGGGAGAGATTATTGTTTCCTTTATACCATTGGTGACCATAAATGGAACAGTGCTAATGGAAGAAGTATATATTTTTTTTTTCAATGAGCAGAGAACTACAGAGAATATAGCACAAAAACAGAAAAACAGTCAATATATTTGACATTTTCCAGGCTACAGGACTTAACTGGTTTGAAAACTTTGAATGAAATGAAGTTTGAAGCAGTGTTGATATAGAAAAGGATGCAAAATACAGGCTTTACAGCAGCAATTATTTTTGAGGATAACAATCTGTTCACATAAAACACCATCTATATTTAAAATAAGAAGTCACAGGAGATCAGGGGAATTACAAAGCAATGAGACTTACTGTGGTTTCAGAAAGTAATTAAGCGCCTAATTAAGGACAAAACCATATAAAAACAAAAGTAAAGCTTGATGGGGGAAAAAATAGCAAAGCTTTCACAAGAGGAAAGCACTTTTTCCAACCCTGATATATTTCTTTGAGGCAATGAACACTCAAACAAGATTTTGTGGGCAAAACTCAGAGAGGAACTTGAAAAAGGCAACTAATCCATGGAAAGGACAAATTTTACTTCACAGGAGTATAAGGTAATGTACCCAAGCAGTAAGCTGACAGCCTGGAAAATTAGATCTTACTTCACCATAACCAGATTATGCACCCACTATCTGATAACCATAATAATAAAGTAGAAGCTTAAGGTGATTCTAATTGACTTGCTATACTTTGCATGACAAAACTGACATTTAAGGTATCTACAGCAGTATGTAACTGCTATAATATCCCTATATGGACAGTCATGAATTATACATTATGTTTTTACTTTCTCTATATGGGAGATATAGGGGTAGAGGGAAGTTATGTATCTGGTCTACTGTCACATTAAATAAACATCAGTTTGGAAATAACACCTCAGTCTCCAGATTACAAGTAACAACTGTATTTTTACCTTTTTTTACGGCTCTATACCAATAGTAAAATATGAGGAGTGAAGCTGGAAACTCACTGGAGCTTCCAGTGTGTTCCTACAGAATGTAAGAGACCTCATGGGGTCAATCTAGATTGCCTGAATGGGGAATGCTTTTGAAAGATGCCAGGGAATAAAAGCAGAACATGATTTTGATGGACAATCAAGGGGCCAGAATTGTGCAGGCAATTTAGACATATCCACTGAATTCTCTGCTCCTGACTACAGGAGGTTCAAAGCAAAAGCCATGCCCAAGAATATATCACACTTCAATAACATCCATGTAGAATATCCATTCTGAGTTTGTTCATTTGTTTTTTCAATTAACATTTTCCAAACAGAACTTTCAGTCAGTAAGATTTCCGACAGGCTTAAGCTGTATTGCTTCAGGGGCAATCAAAGTGTCAGGAACTCACAGACAACACAGGACATCCCTGATGAATGGGAAATCCTGGAGGCTTATCAAGGGTAGACTACTGCACCATGATGCTAGGGCTAATGGTGCAAAGAAAACACGGACAGAACTCAAAATTGGGGTCTCTTCTATTGCTCTGGACAAGAGGAAAGACTCAGAGATGAACAGATATATGTGGCAGAAGAACAACTGGATGCATACCTGAGTCATCAGTAAGTCTGTTTTCTTTCTTCATAGTGTGCTAGGAGACAGACATGGTCGCCTAACAAGGAGAGCTTTGAACTAGGGGTCCACATCCAGAGGTAAGCTAGAAAGCAGTATATATGGAGAAAGTCTGCATTGGGAAGGCTGCAAATGCACAATCCTGCTTCATGTGCTTCTATACTAATGCTCACAGCTTGGACAGGAAACAAAACAGAGAGCCAAAGTTATCTTTGGCTGGAGGTAAACCAAAATAACGGAAGCTGCAGCTTGGGAGGTTCAGGCTGGACTTCTAAAGTACTCTTCACTGGAAGAGGAGTGCAGGACTCAGTAGTCAATAGGTTCACTGAGCTGCACATTGGACTAGAGGACTTCCAAGCATTTTTTCCAAACAATTCTTCTAGGATTCTGTGACGTACTTAATGTGCTCCGTCTGCTAATTTGAATTTAGTCTATGGGACAGGACTAGTGCTCTTCTGAAGACAAACACCTCAAAACTGAATAATGTGAATGTCAACTTCTCAGCATCATTTTACTCTACAAATCTGCTCCTACTGTGTTGCACTACTTACTAAGATAGACCTAGCCAAAGAAGGAAATTTTAATACCTGTAGGAATTAAGGCTACTGATACAAACCCAGTGTGATTTTCAAGAATTTCAATACCCACTTCTATTTCTTCTAATACAAAGCTAAACGCTTCTTAAAAATCCCCTTTGGCATCTATCTGAATCTTCAGGCACCTTTTAAAATTTAGACCTAAATTTTCTAAGCTTCTTTGGAAAATCCAAGCCTTTATCCTTTTAGGAATGAAAAGAATGAACTGCACAATTTGAAGTTAAGGAAAAGTAATAGCTCATGCACATAGTATCAGCAAATTAACTACAAATATGTGCTTAACATTCTTCAAGAGAAAAGCCCTGCAAAAGATACGACACATCAGAAAGCTTATAAAGCAAGATAACCATTATTTTCAATATAATTCTTCTAACCTGATTCTGAAGTCCTCATTTTAAATTATTTAATGGTTTTGATCAGGCCATAGTGTTTTTTCATCATTCGTTTCGCTGACTAACATAAGAAACATAATTATCCGTCAATTTTATAAAGTTTGCATTTCATCACATTTTTAATATTATAGAATTAATCATGCAGGAAATTCAAATGCAGAGACTATAATGGATCAAATTAAATAAATGATAAAAGTAGGGAAAAAACCTCAAAACATATTTTTAAAAAAAATTGGCAAGCTAGCAAGACTTCTTGTTATCTTTGTATAATCCCAGCCTGCAACAAAGTACCACACATCCGCTCACTCAGCCTCTTTCAGTGGAATGAGGGAGAGAATCAGAAGAGTAAATGTGACAAAATGCGTGGGTTGAGATAAAGACAGTTTACCTGCTCATGCAAGCAAAGCAAAACAAGGAATTAATTCGCCCCTTCCCCTGGGTAGGCAGGTGTTCAGCCATCTCCAGGAAACCAGGGCTCTACCTCAGGTAATGGTGACTTGGGAAGCCAAATGTCATCATTCCAGACATCTCCCCTTCTTTCTTCTTCCTCACAGCTGCATATGCTGAGCATGATGCCACAGGGTATGGAATACCCCTTGGGTCAGTTGGGATCAGCTGTCCCACCTGTGTCCCCTCCCAACTTCTCATGTACTCCCAGTATCCTCAGTGATGGGGTGGAGTGGGAAGCAGAAAAGGCCTTGAATCTGTGCAAGCACTGCTCAGCAATGGCTAGAACAACATTCTGTTATCAATAATGTTTTCAGCAGAAATCCCAAACATAGCCCCATACTAGCTACTACGAATAAAATTAACTCTACCCCAACTAAAACAAGCATACTCATAAAAGCTCTTACCAGCTGTGAATGGTTTCTTATTTCTATCAAACAGAACTAATAAAACTGTTTATACAATATTCATAAAGCTACGAGAAAAACCACAATAATAACACTTTAGAGTCGTTATCTTTTGTCAAGGATCTGTGACAATCTTCCCAACTACTCAACTGCACTAGCTAAGCAACTCCTCTATGACGCATTTGTCAAACAGAGCTGGGTAAACTGAGACAACAAGAATTTTCATGGTAGGGGCTGAAAAAGATAATAAGTGTCCTGCTACCCACTACTGTGCTTTTATTTCAAATAATTCTTTTGCTAGCTCATTTAGAAAAAGCTAATCCCCACTTTATCTATTTTTTTGAGCAGCACCCAACGTCTGGCAATATCCCTTGGGGAGAAAACACATTGATTTTACATGAGTTTGGATCATCCAGTCTCAGACTTTTCTAGGTCGAGAAGGACCATGACAGATTTGTGTAGCACACTACACTACTTCATAAACTAACAGCAGAAGCAGAGAGCTGACACGTGTAAGGAGCAAGAAGCATTTGTAATTATGTTGTCAGGGTACAAAAAAGCAAGTTCCCTGCTCAACTTATGCTATAGATAACCTTCCTCATGCAATATTCAGAGCAGACTTCTATCACATTATTAGCAATCTCTTAGCATCAGAAATAATGCTGGTGACATTTGTCATCTAATCCTTTCATTACAAGTTAGAGTAGGATCAGCAGTTGATCGGCACTAGGAAGAGCTATATTTCTCTGAAGTTATCTCCATAGAAATGGCTGATTTAATCCTAACCCTCAGTTTATCAGTTCATAACTTTGTCCTTTGCAAAAAGAAGCTACTTGTAGAGAATGATACATTATAGTCTCTATTAATATTTTCATCTTTTGACACATTGCATATCCCCTCTGGAATGAAACAATTAGAAGCACAATAGCAAAATTGCTGCAGCAGCCGAAAATCTCTGAATGCTGAATTCAGAGTCCTGTATTGAGCAGCTATCTGGGTACTCCTGAGTCTTGGCTTTTCCCCCCATGGTGCAAGTCAGCCACTTGGATAGGTGAAGCAGTGATTATTACGGCAGGTCAAGAGAGTACAGAAACCATCAGTGAATTAAAGATTTGGAAGCATGGAAAGTCATATGTAGAACACCTATTTGCTGAGTTCAGCAGCACTTAAATTAAACATTGCTTATGTGACTTTTCTTTCACAGGAAGCATAGTATTTCAATGTGTCTCTCATTGCCTGGCAGTCCTGCACACATTTAACTCTTTACACTAGCCTCTGTGCCAGTTCTCTGCAGCATTCCATCTGTGTCTGTTCTTCAAAACACCCCCAGCTTCTCTGTTTCATGCTGCATCATCATAACACCCAGAACTGGCATCACTGAACTGGCATGATACTGGGGACAACAGCCCTCAAACATGGGACCCCACACACCACAGTCACTGCTGACATGAAGGAGAAGCAGGAACAGGGACCCTGTGGTTGGGACCAGCTGCTGGCCTGTTACACTGAACCTTACTAGGGCTAAGATCTTTGATACACAACTGCATGGCAATGCCAAGTGACTGGATACTTCAGAGGTGTTTAGCCTCCCTTCCAGCACTCCCTGGATGTGGTAAATACAGGATCCATGGCAGTTGTCATCTCTCACAGGTGCTCATTACCTCCATTTTGACAGGTTCTGCTCACTTAGGAGTCATTACACAGGGAAAAGGAAACAATAAACAATTGGCCAAATCATTCAAGAATCATACCAAAGATAATAACACATTCCAGGGAATACCAGCCAGGCGAGGGAAAAAAAATTCCCTTGTTCTTTTTTTCAAGCTCTTTTCCCTTCTGTCTATTTCCTACTAATGCAATTCTTTCCTTTTGCTATTGAATTTTGAACTCAGAGGAGTAACTGCATTCCTGAAGTGATTTTCAGTTTAATTGTCAGTTGTCATCTCTGTTTCTTCCTTCTCACTTTTTGCCAAGAATTTTTTTTCCACTCATTCCTCCTAATTTTAGTAATTTGTTTGATTCTTCAATATCCCTCTCAATATTGTGTCTCCTTTTCACCTTCAAAGAATCAAAAATCTATCTTACCTCATTTGCTCTAAAAACTTAAGACACTAAAGAGAGTGTATAAAACTGTAATTGTGTAGATATGCATGTGATCACGTGGATCCTTCTATTTAATTTCCATCCCAGTCAAATGAGATACTGTGACTTCATTTCATGCTTTGTCTAAAAAAGCAAGATCATCTCACTATAAAAAAGAAGCAGTGGCAAATAAAAAGGAGAAAATGGCACCAAAAAAATCTGCTGAATATGCTGATTCTGTCCTTGATACTTGAAGTTGAAACATACCATTAGTGCCTCAAAATAATAAGATGAGTGATCATATTTCTACAGTCCAGTCATTTTTCTCAGTCAGGTATCTGCAAGTTAATAAATGTGTTACCTGACCCTAGTTACAGATTACCTAACTGTAATGTAATGTAACCTAATGCTCTGTTTATGATGGATAAAACTCAGGAAGCATTTTGTATCACTATAAAGCCATGACTTCAGTCCTTTAGGAAGGCAAGAAAAGAAGATATTCTAAAAGCATAATGTATACTCTATGCCAAGATTTAGTGAGACACTAATTGTATGTATGACAAATTTAATAAAAGAAACGATAACTAACAGCCATCAAGATGCTGAAAAATTCGCCAGTGAGTATTATCAAGCTGCTGGGCAGTTCACAAATGAAATACTATCCTCTAAAGCAGCACACAGGAGGACCTACATGTATTTCACAAAATAGTTGAAAGGTCCTGTGAGCTGCACAAAATATCTTCACAGGTGTCAAGAGTTCACCAAGATATTCAATTGATCTGTTTAGAATCAGTCACTTGCATGTTGGGGTTTTTTTGAATGTTCCAGTTATTTTTTAGATACTGGTTAATTAGAAATACTTAATTGCACCTTATTAGCTTCAGAGAGCTGCTAGTAGACACAGATTTACACTACAGCTAAAATGGAGCAAGCAGATAAAAACTAGATACAGAAGGGATGAGGTCACAGCTGGATGTTAAAGTGAAACTTGAATCCCCTCTCCCACACCACCAGGTTCTCATTCCCATATCTCTTTTCTTCTTCACTGGACTATGGATCTGTAAAGCTATACTTGATGCCGAAGGGGAAGCTTTAAATACACAGATTTTGGCCTGCTTGCTAGGTGGGTCAGCGCGCTACTTGGGTTCACTAAGCAGCTTCAAAAGCAGAAGTACCAACACAACCATGAGAGCAGTGTGGGGATTTCCTAATGGTCATGGAACTGCCTTAGAAGAGAGGCAACATGTATTTGTATCCCAAGCCTGGAGGGGAAATATTAGCTTCCTCCCAGATTCCTCCAACTCTGTGTTTGTAACTAGATACATCTTTTCCTGGGTCTATTAGGACATTGATTTAATTGGTGAGCCCTGTGGAAGTTTAGGTGGAAAATGAGTGCTAACTCCTAACGCACATATCATAAACTAGAACAGTCTGCTCTTTGTACAGTGCCCTCCATGCAGCAAGTGAAGGCACATAGCTGGAAGCAAAGGATTGGACACAAAAATAGATGGGAATGTGAAGGATACATTGAAATGTGAAGGAAAAAGAGTGAGAAAGGGGCAGAAAGGAGAATGGCACCTATCACCTGAATGATGCTTTGCATTTTCAGACACTGAGACTTTCCTTCAGAAATCTCTCTCTGCTTTGCTATTCTGCTTCTACCTCTTATTCTCTAGTAAACCTATTGTCTCTCCCTTCACTCCCTCCACTACAGAACTGGGAAATCACTACAGGCATTGCCATGCCCAAGACCAGCATGGATGCCCTTTCAGAGAAATATTTAGAAAAATGAGAAAACTAGACATGTTTGTTTCAGAAACTTGCTCCAGGAGTTTGACATTCAATTTTACCTACAGCAAAATTATTATCTGATATGGAACATATTCTATACTCCTAAAAGCAAATTTATATATTCTTTATTATTGAGATAGAAGGAAATAGCACCATGCCTACAACTTAGAGGACAATATAGTATTATTCCCCCCCAACCAAAATCTAGCAAAGCCAGTAAATGTGGCCCTTTTGGCAAATACTTTTATCATGTTACCAATAATTTTAATTACACTTTTTCTTTTCCAGTCAAGGAAATCCAATTTCACTCTATCTGCAGTGTGTAATTGCTCAACTACCTCACTTTTTCTTCATGCATAAATGCGCTTATTCTAGTCCAAATCTGAGAATCCCCAGGTGTTTGCACAATCAAAATCCATTAGCACTAAGTTAGATCAATATCTATGAAAGAGTAATAGGGACATGGTCAAGCCAAACACCTGATAGCAAGTCATTCAGTTAAAATCAAGAATACACTGTTGGAGTCATTTCAGCACTCCTGACAAGATGTCTGTCAGGCAGGATCCAATAATCCAGAAAGCAAAGATATGTACCCTGCACCACTGAAGTTGATGGCTGCATTAGCACTATAGTCTAAATTTTGAAAAATAACTCAAAGACACCAATATGAAGGAAAGAGTAGAAAGTACTTTGGATCAAGTCCTGACTGGATAGATTGCTAGGCCAAGTTTCAATGATGATTTCAGGAAGAAATTCTTTTTTGTAAAGAAAATAATAATAGTAATCTCCTACGAGTATTTAGTTGCTGCCCTACAGCAAGTGTTTTTGCTGGTCTACAGAAAGGCCAAAATAGAAATTCCTAACACTTTATTCATGGAGCAGTAGTTACTGAGAGAGCATTTAACTGCTGGCCTCATGAGACTATTCAGCACAAAGCACATCCTTTAAATGTCATAGGCCAGGCATAAATCCACAAAACATTTTTTTTCTTTTTTATGGCAGTATATATGGTTTATCAAGATGCACTTATTTCTCACATTCTGCAATATGCAATTATTTCTTCCCTGGAAATCCCTCACCTAAGTTACACAGCTTGCTTAATATTTCGTCATTGGCCGTTTATTCTGGTGTGGACTATCAGCCTTATCCTTGGCTGTAAGTGTCAATCCAAGTATTCCTGGCAACAAATTTACAAGCCAGAAAATCATTAGCAGAACTAAATTCGGCAACCTTATCTAATTGCATCACCTCAGCCAACCTTTCAGCGCCCTCAGGTGAATCTAATATGGTACAAGGTTTTGAATACATTCAGTTTCTCTAAGTAGTTCCTAACCTGTTGCTCCTCTATCCGGTTGTCCTCCCCACCCCCAGTTTTTCTGGTACTGAAAATTTTGTTTGTGAAGACAGAGACAAAAAAAGACATGGAGTCATTCAGCCTTTTCTGAACCATCTGTTTCTCCTACACTCATTGATGGACCCACATTTTCCCTGAGCATCCCACTGATTCTTGCATATTCTCCCGTTACCCTTTATGTGCATCAGTACTTTTATCTGCAGTTGGGCGCTGTTCCTTCTGATTTTGCTCCAAATGCTCAAGCAATTCTCTTTGTATTCCTCCTTTGTTGCCTAGTTTTCACTTCTTGTGTGTTCTTGTGGTTTATTTCATCAAGAAGCAGCCTGCCTAGCCAAATTACTCTTCTGCCAAAATTTCTCATCTTCCTGTGCAAATGGAGGAGAGTTAATTTTTGAACTCTCAGTAAGTTTTCTTTGAAAAACAACCATTTTGCTTATGCCCTTTCTTTCCTTCATGGCAGCTTCTAGTGGGAATTCTGCCTAACATTTTGAAACTTGGGCAAAGAAATTGCCAGAACAGATTGAAATCTGGTTTCCTGAAGGCCAGAATCCCAACTCTGCTCTGCACCTTTTCAGCTTTCCTTCAGACTCTGACCTCAGACACCTGTTAACAGCAGGTCATGTACACCATTATACTGTCTGACCCCTCCAGTATTTGCACTGGGAAGTAGCCAGTATGCAGCGCAGCAGCTTCTCAAATTGACTGCATATTGCTGCCCTTCCAGAATATGTCTGGACTGTTAAAATCCCACAAAAAGATAAGGATGTATAGGCAGCAACCTCATGTTAGTTGCTTTTGGCTATCCTCATCTCCTTTTGGTCAGGTGGCCTGTAGCATACCCCTAGCATGATATCCCCAGTATCAATCATCAGACAAACACATTTCCAGTTTCATGGGAGAGGACCCTACCACAGCTTTCCTCCTCTTGTCCTAATTTTCCTAGATAGGCTGTAAACACTCATGGAAATGTCTAAATTGTGCATAGCATTGCACCTGATCTTTGTGATTTTGATATTTACAGGCTTATGGAAGCGCATGGACTTCCAGACCTTTCTTGTTAACCAAGCTCTGCATACTAGAGTATAGGCACTTGAGGAAAGCCATGTATTGACTTATTTACAACTTTCGCTCTTACAAATGGCTTTGTTCCCAGTTATGCCTGTTCTCTCCAAAATATATCACAAAATAGAGCTTTCTAAGCCTTTTAGATACTTCTCTATCTAGGCCCACATTTTTCTGCTTTCACTCCACACAGCAACATCCACAGCAATGCACTTCTCATCTTCCTTTTGGTTCCATCTCTTCATACAGTCATGTCAAGAGCCGATGGAAACAAGGCAAAACGCTAAGGGAACCACATGAGTAAAAGTGTTTGGCAGGAAGGAAGTAGCAGTAAATAAGAGTTCAGGCCATGTGAGCATCAAACCACACCTCAATAGCACACCTGGTTTTCTGTGCATTTCACCTTGAAGTTGTCTCTAAAATATACCCTAAAAATAGCAGCCACTCTGTTTCCACACCTGGAAAACATATGGTTTCCCAATGAAGATTAATGTTTCCTCCTATAAAAAAAACAAAGGTGATTAATAATTTTCCTAAACAAAACCTCAAACAATGAGAAATTTATAT
>VXBT01003424.1:0-36158 GCA_013400235.1 Oriolus oriolus | reverse complement strand
GAAACCACCGAAAAACAACAGACAATATCCACCGCCATTCCCTCCTTCACTGAGTGGGTCCCCATATCATAGGAGGAGATAAGGTTGGTCAAGCAGGACCTTCCTTTCATAAAGTCATGCTGACAGGTGTTTCCCTTCTGCATCAGCTGTAATGGGAGGGTTTTATCCATCTCAGCAGATCATGACTGTGTGAAATACAGTCATAAATGAGTATCACCTCGGCCTGACTAAAGCTAGACAATGTGAAATGGCCAGACAAATCTGTGGGTCAACAAATGGTTAGAGCAATGATGTCATAGTCAAGGGTGATACTCAGACCATGGGACTCACTCTGCCCAAGCCTGGTCTACTCGGGGCTGAGGGGGCCTATCTGACAAAGAAGGGAACAAGTATCTTTGGTCTGGGACTTTCCAGATGAGTGAAGGAGCTTTAAACTAGGTTTAAACTGGGTTTGAGAAGATTTCTATGTGTGCTTCTGTGCACTAGCCTGCTCAAAGTAGGCAGCACTAGCACTGAATTTCATCGACTGCCACTGGCAATGATTCTCCTGCATTTGCTTTAGCCAAGCATGTCTCTAATGCTTAAAAAATGGGTCATCTTGCTTTTTTCCTTCTGATCTCACAAGTTCTTTTCTCACCATGCAAATATTGATCTGGAATCAGCATAGGCCTAGTCCTGCTGCCACAGATCTTGCAGAATAATTTAGAAGAAGTGCACTTAACAGTTGTTTTGACTACCTCATTCTTAATGTGAAATGACAGTTCTTCTTAATGAGTGCTATCAAATCACTGGCTTTGCATAAAATGCCTTACCCCTGTGGAGGGACAGTAACCTAAGCCTAGCACCTGAAACAGGATTTTAAATTTAAAACCTGTATCCAGGTCTTTATATTTAGCTCCTCCTGTTTCAGAGATATTCAACTTGCAAACCCCTATGCTACTATTTTATATAAATCCTATTTCAGGTATTTGCATTTCAAATTTGGTTGGACTTATGCAAAAGGCTCTGCATACTGTAAGGCAACTTAGTTTGGAGGCAGAAGAGTAGAAATGCCTCCCACTGAAAAGTACCAGCCAGTAGTTCAATGCATGTTCCACAAAATGTGCAAGAGATGATCACGTCTCGGAGTGCTATTTTCCCACTGTGACTAATGCCCCATTCCAGCCCCCCCAGCCATCCTTGCCAGTGAAAAACACTGTAATTCAAGCATGGAGCTATACCCACAGATAGGGATGCCAAGAACACTTAGCAACCTATGATTCAGTCCAGCAGATTAGGATAATGTGTTCTATCCATAGAGAAAAATATGCTTTTAGTGTACTACTAACATTTTTCTTTCTGAAAGGGAGGAAATTGTCTGCACAGGGTTCTCCTCTCCTCTAAGGGAAATAGCTCTGCAAAGACAATAATTCCAAGAGCCTGCACCCAGCCCAGCCAGTCCTCAGGGTCAATGCACTCAGACAAAACCACTTCACTTCTTACTCCTGCATGAGCCACGGAGACCTCAGTTTAGCTAAAGAGTGCTCACTCAATCTTGATCACGTGCAGTGATCTTTTTGCAGCAGGGCTGGTTTCTGTCTCTGCTAGAGGAGGAGCACTTCTAACATTGCTGGGAAGCAGGGGGTCTATGGGCTGCTTCCTAATATCATTACAACAGGGAGAATCTGCCAAGACCCTGCAGAAGGAAGGGCATTTGCATGGAAGTTACAGATCACTGCAACACCCTCCTTCTCTGGGGTAACAAATGGACATAGCTGCAGGTGAAACCCAAGGGAACCTGAGGTACTTTACAGCCGTAGTTTATGAAATCAGCACCCAAAGAATCTGTCTTCTGGTTGCAAGGCCTTGTGATATGGCTGGACATGCTGTGGGATGTGAAAAGAGAAACAAGGCACGTACTGCCAGCTGTCCTTCCAGCCCTAGAGAAGGAGGGAAGCCACTCTCTGCTCGTTTCACCACCTGGAATAAGACAGGGCTGTTGACCATGTTTGCAGGGACAGCTGAGTTGGAGTATAAAACATTCTGACGCTGATCTGAAGATCTAGAGCAGCAGAGTCCCATCAGCTTGGGTAGGAGCCATAAAACCTATTCTAGTGGTAGGTTTTTCCATTTTTCCTCTTTGTGAGGATCTTTCAGAGCTGGACAAGGAGAGGACTAGTGGTCTGTGTACACTGGGGGAACAAAAGCCTGTTAAGGAAACTTCCCAGGCTGACTAACGAGACTCTGGCCATCACACTTCCAATGCCAGAGACCTTCACTGCTGGTACCGAAGCCCCTTCACAGCAGCGGCTCCAGTGAGCCCATGGATGCCTTGCTCCTACACACCCCTCACAGACCAGGTTTCCTCACTGGTTCCACCCCAGGTTTCCCATGGCAGAGTCTCAGACGTCTCATTCCATAAAGCCATTTATTCCTGGTGCAGTAACACAGAAACAGCTTGAGCTGGTGCCTCCGAGGAGGGACCCCTGACTATGCCAAGCCCATCTCATGTCTGCTGTCATCCACTGAGGCACACTGGCGTGTATTGAGGGTTGGGCCACAAGTACAAGATTTTTCAAAGACTGCACATACAAAGACCCAAGTTTATTTGTGCAGCAAAATAATGTTAATGTAGGGTTGCCCAAATAGTCCCTTTGAAATTTTGAGCATTAATGTGCCAAGTCAGTAAAGCACAAATTGGGTTCATTTATGCAGCAGGAGAGGAGGAGAATTCCTCATAATCTAACCTAAAGTCGTACAGTTATCACCATTTTTTTCTTTCCTCACGCAATTCTCATTCCCTGCATTTGCGGGCTGCCAGGGCACGGTGTGCGGGGCTGCTGTGTGTGTGACACGGTGGCAGCAGGTGGCAGCAGGATGCCGCCGGCTCCCGGCGTTAACCCATCCCCGGGGCACGCCCGGGAGCCCCAGCAGCTGGGGCCGCCTCTGCTGCGCAGCGCGCTGAGCTCGGCCTGGCCTCGGGACACCGAGGATGTGCGGAGTTCCCGCTGGATCCGCACCGAGCGGCAGCGCTGGGCACCCGCAGCCTGCTGCTGTCACTGCGGCACGGAAACGCAGTTTGGGGAGAATGGCATTTCCGGGAGCAGCCTGACTGTGGCTCTGTACTTTTGCCTCCTGACAATGGCACCGGTGCCACTAGGTGGGGATAAGAGGCTTTTTAGGCTGAGGTTGGATATTCCTTCCCAGTCACTTACTCCGGACGGACCCTCCAGCAGCGTTTACTGCAGCCCGGGTGGGTCGGGGTGGCCAGTGGCAAGTGTCCGGTGTCCGGTGGTGCTCCCTGTCACAGCTCTGCCCCGGGAACCTGTCAGACAGACCATGCTCCAACAGGCATTTTCCAGTCGTCTCTTGAAAGCAGTGCTTGCATCACTAGTGTGGTGGCAGATTGTTAAAGTGCATTAATTAAACTCAATTGGTGGTTGGGGAAGGCAAAAGAATAACGTAAATTTCTGCATGTCACCTTTGGTCCATCCCTGAGCTGAGTGGCTCAGGACAGCTCTCAAGACAGGGCTGTGCTGGCCTCATGGTGCCTGGAGCACAGAGCTGGCGGTGTTGGTGAGTTGGAGTGATGATTATTAAACCCCCATTAATAAATTTACTGTGTTTTGGCAAATGCAACAAATGTTTCACTCAAATATTTTTCACCCAAATCTCATTCTGTAAAGAAAACTGCTGGGAGACTGATGTGAGGGCATCATTATAAAAGATCGCCTGACTCCAGCTGATAGTTGGGATCCAAGTACTTGCTTCCATGGTAGATACGGAAGTTCACCATGTGGATGTTGGCTTTTCAACTTTCTTCTATTTAAAAGGTCAATGAAAAGTGTACAAACCCCATCTTTTCCAGTCTGCTCAGCCTTGCGCTCAGTCGTGTTGTTTTAAACAATGCTGAAATATTCTGTTGCATTGTAAAGCAGCAGTGGAAGGGAAAGCTGGGGTTGAAGGGCAAGACTTCACGGACAGACAAAACAGTACTTTCTAATAAGAAAAACAACAGATGTTATGCTTTGCCTTTGGCAGTGCAACCTTTTTCTAATTAAATTACCAGGTTAAAGAAAAAGGCCTTTTAATTATTTAAGGACTAGGAGAAAAATACAGTTAAATAAATAATTAATTATGCTACAAATAGTTATTTTAATTCTAAGTACTGTAACATTTTTCAGGGAGCCATTATTTATTTGCACTCCTGAGTGAGAGATTTTTATTAAATTTGAAGTTGTAACCCCAGATTTGTATGTTGTTTCCTTGCAGGTAAGTGTGGATTGGTCTGTTTGAACTGTGCAGTTTGGGAATGTAAGTGAACAAAGTAAGCCTTCTTCAAGCTGTCCCAGCCTGTTAGCAAGGTCAGAGTATTTTTTTTTTTTAACTCTAATAGTGTAAATTAAAATTAAAATAGAATGGATACTGTAATTGCAGATTGCTGTGGCTGTGAGACACAATGGGATCTTTATGTCAGCTGTGAATGTCACAGAACAAATATGTGCACTGAGAACTATTATGCAGGCTATTACTGTTTCTCTGGTCCATCCTTAAACTAGAACCGGGTGGTAACAATATGAAATATTCACGTTACTGACATTTTAAAGGGTAATACAACTTTTTATACTATTTTTTCAGTGGTCATTTGAATGAGTTCTCTAGTTATGACAGATTTCCAGATATAAAACTTACAGTACCTTCACTTGAATAGGGCCAATTTATCAGGTCATACTCTGGAAAGCTTACTTTTTGGATCATTCAGAGCTGATTATCTTTTGTTAATCACCTTATTAGTCACAGTAGGACCTTGCCAGAAGTCAGTAAAATGCTGTTACTGGACTGGCATGCCTTACTTCACACATAACCCAAGCTCTGTGTGTTTCTGCAAGCTTCCAAGCACTGGAATGAGTGGGCTCCGTTCAGATGGTGGCATGTTTGTGTCAGAGCTGAAAATTATTTCCTTTGAAGTTTTCTTCCTCTTTTTTCTTCTCTTATTATCTCCAGGAACAGTTACATTCACATCTGTGCAACCACTAGATACGTATCTGTGATTTTTGAGAACTTTCAGATTACTGTCCACCTGCTCTCTACTTCAGTCCTGTTACTTCCTGCAAAAACAGAGAACACTGAGCATAGCTGCACATTCACTGGTGCCACTCAAGCTGTTATGAGTGTTAGGGTCACCAATGTTTTGCTCTCAATAAATGCAATATTTTGCTATTGGGAAAATGTTTGACAGTGGAAAGAGAAAGATTTTACACCAAGCAAAGTGTTGTGTCTTGTGTCTGGGAAGTGTGGCTGTAAGACAGTCTGTCTATGAAGTCTCAGACAGCAGGTACATTTTTCTGTCTCTGATAGACTCATGCATGTACAACACCAGCTTCTTTTGCTTGCTTTCAGCTGGATCCCAGCTGACTTCAACCCCGCATATCAATCCATTTACATTTTTCTCTTCTTCAGCAGAAGGCCCTTAAGAAAGGATGCCTCTGCCCCATCCCATGGCACTGTATTGCCTTTTGTGTGTTCCAGTTTCTCATCAGTAACGTGTTTCTTCCTGTAGCCCTCTCTCAATATTATCACAGCGTGCAGATCTTCATAATTTTTCTCTACATACATCTGTGATATTTTATCTCTCCTTGTTTGTTACAGCCATTAACAGTTTAGTATGTGAATACATTGCCTCTGTGATGCACTTGTCATGGCAAAACATGATTTCCTAATTCTGTATAGTTTTTCTAGATCTTCTGGATGTCTGTCTCTGTATCTCAGAGATGGTTGCCCCAAAGCAATTGTTTTGTGTTATATTTGAACTGAGCTGAGAAGCATCAATGAGACTTATGCATTTATCTACATTCTTCAGGCAAGTTTATTCCTTGATAAGTCTCCTAAATATAAGCACAATGTATGAAAGTATTAAACTTTGGCTGATGAAATTCAGGAGTTTATTTTACTTTGAGTTTACAGCCTTATAATGATTTAGTCAAGACCATGGAATGGCACTTGGCCAACCAGTAAGTTATTAGGACCTCTAAAAGGGTTGAGGCCAACTAATGCTTTGGGAGCTTTGAAATTTTATTTTGAATTAGTTAGGAATTAATCAATGCATGAGGGAGTGAGGGAGTTTAAAGGTAACTGTACCACCAGGAAAAACTGTGGGCACAAAAGCAAAGTTGGAAGAGTGATTCCATCTCCTGTGTTGATTTTTGTTGTGTTCTGCAGTGGTTGGACGTTTGCCAGGTCTCTAAAGCCTGTTTAATTTGCTTTTAGAGATGAGAAAATTAAATTTGGTTGTTTCACCTTTCCTGTCACCTTGTCTTTATAAACCTTTCTGTTTCTGTTGTCTGTTTTGAATCAATAAATGTTGTTGTTTGTTTTTTAAAAGGAACATTTCTTTGTTGAGGAGGAGTTCTAGGAAACTGAGTAACATTACCTAGTTCCCCCTTGTTTGAAGTAGTGAGCCTGAAAACTGGGTACCTCAATGGTCCTGGGGCTCAACATTCCTTTGCCTTTCTGCTGTCTTCTTGCAGGTGTCCACCCAACTACAGTTCCTCTGTAAAATATATATAAAATATGGTTGGTTACCATGTTTACACACTTTTCATTCAATGTTCATAGAGACCAGGTGTTGCTGTTATAGGGACCACATGGCATCCACTAATCTGTACTGACAAAGACCAAACAGCACATTCAGACTGCCCTGCGGCAGAGATGTGTGTTGGCAGGTATTGCATGGAGCGAGGCCTTTCATCTCCCTGAGTTTCCTACAGGCATCTGGAGGAAAGCATCTCCATTGATGCTTCCATATTTCAAAGCATATCTGGCACAGCCTGGGACAATACAGTGCTTTGAAACTGCTCTATGAGAGCAAATGATCTCAGTGAAACACATTGCTGATGCTCTTCATCAGCAAGTGCCAATTTCAGCCAGTATTTCAGGAAGTCTTTGTTAACTTAGACCCAGAGTACTCCAGCAGAGAGATTCTGGGGGTCTAAGTGTGAGTCTTGCCTGCGTATGAAAATCATGATCAGACCTGGGCTTTCCTTTGGCACTGCTTCATCCCATGATTTTCAGGTATGCTTTGTAAACCTCCACAATTCCTCCTCCCTCCGTGGTATTTATGCCCTTTAAATATAAATAGACAGTTAACACTTTTTCCTGAGTCAAGTTATAAGTATTTTTTAGTTTTAATATATCTCTATAAGTCTTCTCTAGCAGCCTTGTGGATGCAATCTTGTCATTCCTGCAGATATGCAGGATCAGCTACTCGGTTTCAGTCTTGCTGAAAACTGCTCAGGGCCATCATGGAGCAAAAGCTGTGTAGGAGGTGAGCCCAACATGTGAATTTTGGTGACCTGCTGGGCTGCAGAAAGCATACTTCAGAATCTTGTGTATAGCTGAATTTACAACTCTAATTTCTGAAAAGAGAAAGGAAGGAAGTAAAAATTCACCAATAAGTCTGAAACAGTTTTCTTACTCAGCAAGTCTTACAGAAAATGCTGTAAGAGAAAGAGTGCTTCCACACATGAGACAAGCCAGGTAGCTTTCATCAGTGCAGTCTCTTTGGCAAGCAGCATATTGCATCTTCATTTCTTAAATGCTTTGTCTGTGACAGATATCTGCTAACACAGCAGGCTGCCTTCAGACACAAGATACGTCTTTCAAAAGGCTGCTTCAAAACCAACATAGTGTTTGTTCCATTAATAAGTAATCTTTCTGAAGCTTTTAATGTACGTTATCTGACATGATATGGGCTAAAATTGTTAGTTTAAAGAGCAGTGATCAAGTATAAGGTTTGGTTCCGTCAAGAGGGATTTTGAATTCTCTGATAAGGTTGAAGCAGTGGGGAGTTGCAGTAGATTTGGAAGCTTTGCTTCAGGCCCTAGTTCTGCTACTCTTAATGGTGACATTGTAGACACAGCCTTGGTTCTCATCAACCCTTTGAGTGAGATAAGTTTGCATACAAGCCTGTACCTGGTGTAGCCATCCCTCTCAGGAATGGAGGAGACCTTGGAACATAACCAGAGGGCTGCGTGGGTGTCCAGTCCCTGGTGCCCCCAGGGCTGGCGCAGCAGAGCTGGTGCTGCTGGGAAGGAGTCCCCTCCTGCCCTACCACCACATGCAGTGCTAAGCTGGAGTCACCTCACGTGAGGGTGGGAGGGAGGAGAAGCTGTGCCGTGGTGGCCTGAGCTCGGTGTTTGCTGCATATGCCGATAGCTGCAGACGGAGAATGGCAGGAGAGCAGCAGAGTGTAGCTAGAAGTTTAGTACAGATGTTAACTATTACTTTGGAATTAAATGTGGAATAATCACTTTCGAGATCACTGGTCTCACTGAACCATAATCAAATCATTTTTTTTTTGTCAGAGACACAAGCTGGAGTTTCTTCTCAACACTTACCTGAAAATTAAATCTCTACTTGATAGATATTAATTTATTATTTTATCATTTATTTAAGCTGAGAAAGTCCACATTGCTTCTGAAATCAGAACGGTAAAAATGAAGAATTAGAGTGGAAGTGCGAGCTGGCCTTGGGGGTTGGGAAAACTGACACACCCCTTGCAGGTGTTTTGCACTGCCTTTGCTGGGATGGAGCATCAAACTTGCTTGTTAAAAGTGTATTTTGTCATTCACTCTGCTGGTTGTCCCTGGATTGATTCACTGAACACTGTTGACAGTGTTATATTAAGAATGTGGTTAGTAGCCTGAAAAAAAATTAAAATTACACTGTCTGTATTAGGGATATGACTAGGAGACTTACAAAAACCAAAAGTCTGGGAAAGTTCATCTGTGAAACACTGAAATCTGAAAATCCTGCCCTGGACACCTAGCAAATCCTGACTGCGCTGTTTTGTTATACCATGCATAAAGCAGGAACATGACAACTCTTTTTTTGAAGATTTAATTTCCATTTGCATTAAATTCTTACTGCATCCTTTTGTATGACCCAATTAGAAAAGAATTATATTGTTCTGTGTGAATTTTATTGATTGAATAAATTGGCCTGAAATTAATCATTATCAGCAATTGAGAAAATACTGAGAACATTAAAGAAAATATTGAAAGAGCTGGAACTGACACATTTGCCTTAACAGAGCTGTATTTAAAAAATATGCGCACACAAAGAATCCAAGGCAAAATGAAGCCTCCTACACACACCATGGAATAAAATATTTATACTGTAATCATGCTATTAATAAAATGATGGATCAACCAGCATCTGCTGCAACAAAACTCAGCTGAGAGCCTGGTTATGTTGCCTGGCTTTTCACAGTTCTTCAATGTTTTTAATTCTGTAAATAGAATTCTCATGCACTTTCTGTAAACATAAGCCATTTTATGCTCACTGTGCCTGGATGTTTTCATTCTTTCTCCTAAGGTGGAGAAATTTGATGGATTTCTCCTTTGACCTATGTAGTTGAGGGGTGGTAATTTCACTCTCCAATCCATGAGGTTTTCTAAAAGTGTATAAAATAAAGAAGCGGGCCCTTTGGGGGGGCCTTGGCTTTCTCTCTCTTTCAGAGCTGGTGTCTGTGTGTTCCTTTGTGTCCGCGTGCGACATGGTTACTGTCTAGTTGGGGCAAAGCAATGTAAGAACTGAAGACCAGAAGCATATGGACTAGCTTGGGAATCCCTATCCTGAATTAGCTGTTCAGTTGTGTAATAGCCTGACTTTCAAAAAGTCTCCCATGGCAGCTGGCACTGTCCTTTTAATTTTGGTGTGCAGTGAAGGGCCAGGGAGCAGAGAGAAGGTCTGCAGCCCTGCTGTGCTGCTGCCATCCCTGGCGGATCCCTGTGAGTGCTCGGGGCGTTCTGCAGTGATCTCCTTGTTTCCAGTTGTTATTGAAGGTAATTCCTGAAGACCTTCAGGAATGGTTGGGCTTGATCAGAGCAGGGCAATCTCAGCTGTCAGTTGCTGCCCTTGTCAGAGTGCTGCTGTGGTGCCAGACAGGTCATCTTCTCCTCTTTGGGCTTGGTCCGGTTTCCAAGGTTTAAAGAAAAAGATAAAAAACCAGGAGGTTTGTGTAGGGGCAAAATGACGGGTGGAAATGAGAGGAACAGTTCATGTGCACTGTGAATGGATACTGTGGGGCCAAATCTTAGATGTGCCCTTAAGGGTAGCTGTACGGGAAAATTCAACTAACAAATAAATACTGTCTTGGTGCTTTTCTTATTGCTGTCGCGATTCCCACTTTCTGATGCACGTGTGAGTTCACTTTGAGATCTCTCCTTGTTGGCTGGGAGCAGAAGGGAGACACTTCTCACAAGTGAGGTGATGACACTGGCATGAGCCATTTATCTGTGTGGTCCCCAGTGTTTTGCCCAAGACATTACCTGCCAGAGGCCTCTTGATGCCCAGTTCTGCACCAGTTCAAACGTTACCCTGTGTCAGAGCATGCCAGGCACCCAGCCTTCCTCCTTGGACAGAGAGGAGGAATATGGGCAGCACTGCATGTCTGAATTGGATAGTCATGGATAATGGTAGGTGGAGATTTTCCTCCCAGAACACTCCTGTGCTTCTTTGTTGACTGGAGCGGTTTCCTGCACAGTGAATTGCTCAGGCTCAAAAAAGAACAACAGCAAATTATATTGAGAGTTTGTTACAAATATGATCTATTGCTGTGAGAAGGTAACGAACAGGAAACACACAGCCTGCAGCTTTGTTCTGTCAGCTTGCCCAAGCTAAATAAGTTTTGATTGGAGTTTATTTGAGTAGGTTCTCTGCTCTCTTTCTGTCTCCCCCTGTCTCTCCCCAAAGACACTATTACTGGTGGATTGGGCTGGTCAGAGAACAGCTGGGAAGTGCTCTAGGTTAAAAAAATTGCTCTTTTTTGTCTGAAAAAAGAGCAAATCTCATGTAGCTTCCAGGAATTACGGTGCAGAGCAACCAATAATTCAGTAACAGAAGTGTCATAAGGAGAAGGCAGAGTCTGTGGAAGTCCCTTCTCTGCTTTCCAGGGGTGGGAGAGGCCCCCTGAATAGACCTGTGCACAGAGCAAGGGCATCTCTCTGCTCCATGTGGGATAAAGCAGAACTCAGACTTTGTCTCTTGAATCCAAGCAGGGAGAATCACAGAATTACAGAATGGTTTGTGTTGGAAGGGAACTTCAAAGGTCATTTAATTCCAGTCTCCCTGCCATGGGCAAGGACACTCCCACTGCCCCAGGCTGCTCCAAACCCCAGTGTCCAACCTGGCCTTGGACACCGCCAGGGATCCAGGGGCAGCCACAGCTTCTCTGGGCACCCTGTGCCAGGGCCTCACCACCTTCACAGTAAAGAATCTTTTCCTGATATCTAATCTAAACCTACTCTCAATTTGAACCCATTCCCCCTTTGTCCTGTAACTCCAGGCTTTTGTAAATAGTCTTGCCCCATCTTTTGTGTAAGTTCCCTTCAGGCGCTGGAAGGCCACAGTTAGGTCTCTGAAGCCTTCTCTTTTCTAGGATGGACAATCCCACTTCTCTCAGCCTTTCCTCATAGGGAAGGTGCTCCATCCCTCCGAGGAAGAGAGGATGCCTTGGCACGTCAAACAACTGGGCTGCTCTGGAAATGCAGCCTTCTTAAAAAAAAGAATAAAAAAATCAATTTCTGTGGAACACTTTTATTTTCTACAAAATGGATCTTTTAACAAGAAAAAGAAATTATATATTTCTTAATTGGTTATGTTGGTAGATCAGCTGAGAGCAGCAGCAAACCAGAGAAGAGGTACAAGTGAACTGGACTGTGAGAAATTCCCTTTCCCAAACAGAAATAAAATTAATTTTCAATGCTTATTGGCATCACCCAGCTCATTTCATTTTTAGTAGGAGCAAAGATTTTAAACCTGACCAAAATTAAGATTAAGTTACTTTCTTCTTTTTACCCTCTGTCCCAGACCATTTCCATCAGGTCGTGTTTCTTTCTTTTGCTTTATGTACTCAACCACTGTTTATTGCTCTAAATTATAATAATTTATGTCTGGATTGTCCTAAATGCGGCTTGATTTCCATGGTAATTGGATTCGATATTTCAGTAAATTCTTAACCTCCTCTCGGGAGTGTTTAGGCTCAATGAGAATTTCGGTAAGGGCTGTGAGATCCTCAAGTAAATTCAATAATGAAGAGAAAAGTATAAGAATGGGGGGTACCTGAGAAAAGCTGTGGATGTGGATATCAGTGATGCTAATTATATTGATAAGGAATTGATACTTCTAAAATATTAATAAATATTAATATATTGGAATACTCATATGCTGTGAACAGCAACACAGGGTCCACTGTGCAGCTCAGGAGGGCCCACTCTCATCACACAAGATAGCCTTGGACTCACAGCATCATCTCAGTGCTTAATGTAATGGGACGAGAGTGTCCTGGGAGACATCAGCATAAAGCATCAGCTGAAGACAGAAGTACTCAAATGGTTAAAAAACTGGTGACTGAAACAGCCAGCTGGATTTCAGGCTTTCAGAGGAGTATTATTAATGCAGTACTTCAATAATTACAATAGTAATGTAAGTTTTTACTTTTACACGCATCTATATCTATCTGTCTATCTATCTATCTATCTATCTATCTATCTATCTATTTATCTATCTAATCTATCTATCTTTCCAGGTTATATTGTCCCAAAATGAGTTAAAACAATGATAAGTGTGGTACTTGATGTTGTGCACAGAATTCTCAGTCATTACAGACCAAGTAATCAAAATTTACCAGAACAAGAAGCCCTATTTTCAAAAGGAGGCAGGGGTTTTTTGGTAATTCTGTGCATGTCTGGCTGCAAATCTGGAGAGCTGAGGGAAGGTGAGTAGGAAGGACAGACAAGTGCTTGCTAATGGCTGCTATTAGGTGGCTCAGAATAAAGTCCTTCAGAGAATCTGTTCCTAACTGTCATGTCCAAGGACATGGAAGCAATTTCAGTGTTTCTGGGTGCTTGTGGAAGTGCTTCCTGAGCCAGAGCAGCCAGCTGCACACAGTGCTGGCCATGGGCACAGTGTCCTTGGTGCCATTTGTTGGCTTTCCTCGCCTGGGACAGCCACGGGAACAGCAGCTGACCTGCACCAAGGGCAGATGTTTAATATCAGCACAAGCCCCCAGGGCTGTGCAGCAGGAGGGAAAGGCTTTTGCTTCCCATAGATCCCTCAAACTTAATCTGATTTCCCTCTAACAAGCCTCTTCTTATAATATTTCAGATTTTACTAGATTCCTGTAAATGTATTCGCAGTGTGAGAAAACAAGCTACTTGAACAAATAGCTAACCTTTTGTAACTGTATTCCAGTCGATAGCGAAATACAGAAATAGGGCATCTTCTTAATGAAATGATTTTGCTTTGAGTTTTCTGAACTTCACTATCAAGCAAAGAAAGTATTTGGACTTTTTCCTCTGTATTGTTAAAGTATAAGATCCCTCTAAAGCTGTAATTCAGTGTGAAAAATTTTACTAGATATCAAACAGATCTGGTGGATTTTGGCTGTGGCAGAGACGAAATGCTAAGCAAAGTGGTTACTGTATATTCTGTTGCCTTAGAGACTGAAACATCTGTATCCATGCAGGCAAGTGATGCAGACATGGTAAGATTTGACTTCCTTACATTCCTGTGTTCATCTGGCTGTCAATGGAAATGTTTTATGGTGCGAATATTCTGGGCTTCTTTAGCATTGTATTTATCTGGTTGTGTGGCATGTCTTGGACTAGGAGGGCTTTTTAATTAAAGTCTAACTCTGAAGTCAGGACGCTCCCTAAGAAAAGATGCTTTTACGTAAATAATTTTTCAAGATGAACTTGGAGGGACTTGAAATGATTGTTGTACTGGTGATAATTGTTGGATTTGTGAAGGCACTTGAGCATCTGGGTCTCCTAGAAGACAAATTTGAAGGTAGGATATTAAGAAATAGAAAATATTTTATTCTGAAAGCCAGTTGCTGCAGAGGCTTTTACTTTAATCTGTATGTGCATGTGCAGCATTTGAGTATCAGGGGAGCTGAAAGGTAGCTGAAATAGCATTATATGCTTTCTTTAAGCAAATGAAATGTATTTAAGTGTCTATATAGTATTGTAGCTCTCATTGCAACTCTGAAAATAAATGTGACATAGTCTTAAACCATTCTTTGTTTATGTTTAAGATTGTTTCAAGAACTTCAATACAGATTTGTGTGCTTTAGTAAACTGCAGGTCACATCCCAAAGCTCTGAATGAAAGGTTTACATTTTAGTAAGTTTATCGTTATATCCTCTCAATTTGTTCTAATTTCTAGAAATGTCATGGCTTACTTTTAGCTATTGGCTATTATTAACAGAAAATCCAGAAAACCTTACTGAACTTATTTGGATGAATGTTTCTGTCATAATCAATTTAGCCCTCTTTCAGAATATTTCTTTTTAACAGATCTGCTTGGTCTTGCTCTCTATTCTCATGTATGTTTTACGAAAACATTGCTGATTGAAATGTAAATATGCTTTGTGGAATATAGTTTGAGGGAGCTGACTGCTGAAGATATCTTAATTCTTGTTACCTCTCTGTTTTTATAAACAATGTAATTCATGTAGAAACACGCAAATATTAAATGTAAGCAGAAGGGATGAATTTTAGACAGCGAGCTCTATAAATCAAAGCATGTCTGTGCAGACAGTCTTGTTGTTTAATAGGGAGAGTAGATTTACAATGTGCCTACATATTCCTGAATATTGAACAGCTGCTTTTTTTGGAAACTTGAGGGTCATTTTTCATGGTAAGCAAGAAATACGCAGGTGTTAAAATAACCTTCAGCTACCACAGATACGGAACAGTTATTCCTTTCTGCTTCAGAGCTTATGACAGCCTGGAAGAGGCGAGTTTGCTGGCCTCATATTAATTACATGACAACATTTGGTACAAGGTTCGAAGAATCTTGGACATTAGCAGCAAGTACTGTAAATGGAGGGAAAAGTTACGAAACTTTTGGTTCATTGATTGTGTGCTTTTAGTTCTCATGCATGTGTTTGCTTTTCCTTTTAGTTCTCATGCATGTGTTTGCTTTCTCGTGCATGTATTTGCTTTTGCTACTTCCTGCTGCTTTGAGCATTTTTCCTAACTTTTATGTCTGGATGAATTAAGAAGTACCTGGTGATGGCTGATGCAAAGCATTTTGAAGCTGGGGCGGTAATGCAGATTGCTTAGCAAGTGCTTTACTTACCAGCTGTGACTTTGCCAGGGCTATTGAAATGATCAAATTGTGCAAGCAAGACAGAGTGACAATAGAAAAATCCATTTTTTATGTCTTTTGTGAGTCTTCAGATTTCTGTGTCCTCCTGTCACAGAGAAGTGTTAGATGGTACCTGATGTACAGGTAATTTCCTGTCTCCAGCTCTGGCAAAGTCCATTATGAATTGGTCCATCTGGGCACCTGGATTTTAGGAATCCTTTTATTGTCTGCCTGAATGCATTCTAAGGGCAGATTCTATTTAACAACTTGGTTAAAAAAGAATAGAGCATTGAAGAAGGAAGCTTTAGGAGAGGGCAGTTCATGGGTTTGTGTAGCTGCTCCTCCCCCGTGCCAAGTCTCCAGTGTACCTGTGAGCTGTACTCGTGTCATGAGGGGGGAGTGGCACATTGCTGACTCCTAAGGAGAGGGAAAGTTTGGGAATATTTCAATAATTCAGAGCAAATCATCATAATGTCTAGTTGTATTTCTGATGAAATTCACATTAAAATACTGTGAATTATACTGAAAAAGGGATAAGGTTAATTTCACATTAATATGTTAGAACTTCAGGTGAAGCTGGCATTCAGACTGTAGTTTGAACATGTATACAATTATGGCTTCATTACAGTTGCTTCTGCCATGTCCACCCTTGTGTAAGAACATACAGCATACACATACTTAATGAAGCCCTGGTCCCTGTGAGATCTGCTGCTTGCTTTGCTGTAATGCTAAGATGACTTGAATGAGGTTGTCTCTCGATAATTTCTAGCAGAGACTACTGACTGTTCGTTACAATAGGTTCTTAACGCTCACATGTCGGTTGTTATACAAAGACATTATACTTAATATTCTAGTGATAAAAAATTTTAATTACTTGTAACTTCCATTATTTTTAATAGCACTGCATAATGCTGTAGGACTTACAGAGTATGATGCTCCATAGGAATCTACACTGTCAGTACAGTGTAAATTCCACAAGTGTTAGGCAGAAACAAATTTCTGTTGCCAGACTTCATTGAGCAAAGAGAAAACAGGTATTGAGTTAAATACAGAGCTGTAGAAAGATGTGTACTCAACCTCAAGCACAGCATATGGAGTGCTAGCAAGCAATAGCTGGACCTTGCCTTTGGCCCAGATAACTCCTAGCTGTGGTTTCAGTTTCCCCAAACTGTTGTGGACTTTGTTTATACTGAACAGCTTACAAAAGTACACTGCTAACAAACTGTGTGTTGAAACCATTGTAATTATCATTCAACTCGTCAGTACTTTCTACAGAGAGACTTTCAAAGTGACTTACAAATACAGAATATAAAATCGCTACATATTTAATTGGAGGAAGAGAACTCAAATTACCATGGACAGAAACAGGCAAAAATTTCTTGAAATTCTGCACCCTTCCAGCCAGTCATAACCAGCCAGTAATAAATGTGCTCTCTGGAAGATCACAGTCACTAAAAAGAGATGCTGGTGCTGGAGTTCAAGTCCTTGACTCTTGCTGCCCTCAGCTGGGTTTCAGCTGTCACTGATGAACATATTTTGGGGATGTATGCTTCAGTGTGGACTCAGGATGAGCAAGTACTCAGCTTCCTGTTCCAGCTTTGGGATTTTTACGTTCTTGCACTTTCTTGGCTTTTTTGAGTGGCTGATGAACTCAGTAGAAAGCATTTATACCTGCAGATGAGCTCTGGCCTACAAATCCCTTCTGTGCACTCATGTGAGCCAATAGGACTGTGCCACTTTTGTGAGCACAGAATAACCAAAGGACAGGGACCTTCTGAACAGAAATAAACTTGTTTGCTACTGTCTGCCATGGTTTTCTACATCCTAACCATGACAGGAGTGTGCAAGAGGTTTTCCTCTCACTTCTTCAAGATGGTGCTCAGACAGATGGAATGTCTTTTTCTCTACATACTCAATTTATTCACAAATGAAATGGAGTTAAAAGTAATGGCTGGATCCATTTCCCTCCAAGCTTAACCCTGACCATAAAATACTTGGAATTTTTACATGGAAAGGTACTAAATCAGCAGGCTGTAAACCGTAAGAACCTGCTAGCAGTGTGTGCTGTTATGTACTGCTGTGCATGTAATAAACTTCTCTCTTCGTTCTGCCACTGCTGACAGGCTCATCATAGTGATCGTCTAATTCACACCTTAGAAGCTGGATGAGAGATTGTCACAGGAGACTTGGCGGGTGTAATGCAGAATCAGGATCCTAATTTTTTTCCACTAATCTTACATGACTCTTAGTTTGTAATATCAGCTGGATATTTTACATCTCTGCTTATCACCTACACTTGAAAAATCTTTCCACTGAAAGTGCTTGATGCTTTCCGGGTGAATATAGTGCTGCACTTTTCCTGTTTTCAGTGCACACACACTTACTTCAGATGTGGAAAGTGACAAAGTAAGATTCTGTCTTAGTGTATAATTCCTAATAAACTGTCAAGATGAAAAAGGCAGGAAAGCAGGTTAGGGCAGAAGAATGTACCTGTTCTTTTAGGTGAGGAGGAGCATGTCCTGCAGACAGAGCAGGATGGGAAAGAATTAAGTCTTTCTCTGATTCCTACTACAATGTGAGATAAGAGAACTTCTGAAAACAGGATAAAAATTCTGTCTTCCAAATTCATTTTTCAGTGTTGTCTTGTATCACAGTGGCTGAGTAGAATTGGTTTCTCTCACTGGCATACTACTGCCATTCCTGGTCTTCCTCTATATCAAGCAAAAGGGTTATTTTTATTCTGGCAGGCAAGTCAGGATTTTTATCAGCTGGTGTTTCAATTTACATCATCCAAAATAGAGGACAACAGCAAGGAGGGTGAGAGGATCAGATAATTCTGGAATTGACCTCTTGGGAGAGATAAGGTCTGTTGCTTACACATCATCTGGAACCCATCAGGTAGGTCAGAGTGTGGAAGGAGAAGAGATCTAGATGTGGCTAGCCTGCTTCACCTGTCAGAGAAGACCAAAGGGGAAGTTGTAGCTGAAGGCCTAACATGGTAATGAGACAAACCCGAATGGATCTTAGCAGCAAAAATGCCAAGCAGGCATTTTAACCAGTACTGAGTGTTCTTTCCTTCTTTCCTCCCAAAAGACAAACCTAAAATACTGTACTTAGTCCCATGCTGTGATCATGCTCCTTGCTTGGGCTATCATAAATTGCAGAGTGAGGCTGAGAGCTCCAGCAGGCACAAAGTGCAGCTGGATTGTGAGTTCTGGGGATGGTCCAAGAGCAAAGGGCATCAGCACTGTCCTTTCCTCCTTTGGATCCTTTGGGAGGGTTTCGTTCCTGGTAAGTCACCTCTGTGGAGGGAGTTTGGAAATAACTGGGTCTCTGGAAGCACAGTACCTGCAGAGCATGACAATTAGAGGCTGAGTTAAGGAATGTGGGCTGCTGTGACCGCCAGCCACTGAGCTTGACCAGCCCGCCTGAGCAGTTGTCAGCACTGCACTGTGACATGGAGCCTGAAGGCTCTGGTGTGGGTTTCTTTTTGTCCTATTCATCCAGGCTCCTTTTAAAAATAATTCCAAGGCTCTTTCCTTCATTTTTCACGCCTCCTTTTTCCATGCTGAGGGTTTCAGTCAGGAGGGGGATACAGAACAGCCCATATGCTGCCAGTGCCCTGGGTGATGATGTTCCCCCTTGTTTTTAGCTAGAGCAGTCAGGACAGATGTTAGTCCATCCAGCATATTATGCAAAATCAGGCAAATCAACAGTCCCTCAAAACTGTTTTAAGAATAATGCAGAATTCTCACATTGTTCTTCACATGGCTTTTCTCCTGAAACCGAAAAATTGCTGCGTTATGGCCCTGATTTTTGTGAGTATATTTGCACAGCTTCCAAACATAGAGTGCACAGAGCTTTTTCTTCTCTTTGATTTAAGGATAGGTGCCCTCATTTCAAGGGTTGTTTGATCAGTATTTTTGTCAGGAAAATTATCTGTGTGCATATGAAGGGAGACGTCATATAAGGTCCAGCTGTTCATTTGGGATTTATAAGCATAGCTATTGTTTGCTCAAGGGCAGAGACAGCTCTTGCACAGTGTAAAGTGAACTTATTTGTCCATATATGTATACATATCTGATAGCCTTTAAAATTCCATTTAATACAGGTTATTAGCACTTTTTGTTCTTGTCCCATGAGGTAATGAAGCAGTTTGAAAAATTTATTTCATCTTAGCTTGTTGCAGAGGCCTTTGTGTGTGAGTAGCTGTGATACCCAGCAAGGCCTATGCTTGTTTGGCTAATTTTTGATGGAAGCTGAACAATTTTTTTCCCTTTGTCACTAGGTAGGAATGAAGAGTCTTTTTGCTGTGGACTAGTGGAATGCCCTGTTTTATTGGGGTTTAAACACCACTTGTGGAACCACAAATTCACTGGTATCATGATTTAGATTGGAACTCTTGTAAAGAAAAGAGAATCTAATTAATCTTTTTCACTTGATTTCTTTGGTATGTCATTGAGAAAAGACTTCTGAGATGTTGATATGACAATAATTACACAATTCTATACTCACTAAAATTAGGACAATGAAAATATTTATATGAGTTCCAAAATCACAAAAACTGTAAAAGCTTCCTGCCACCATGCTGAAGCACTGCTTTATGGTGTCTGAGTCGTCAAAAGCACCTACAACCTCTTTGGCTACTACCTCAGTACCCTCTGACTGTGAGCAATACTCTCCAGGTGTGCAGACCAGGCAGCTTCTTTGCCTGAACACCCAACAAAGGAGTTAAAAGTAATAGTAATAATTCAATAATAAAAAAGCCTCACAAACAGCACAACACTACATGTCCCAGTTGTATAAACTGCCTTTGCCCCAGAGATCAAGAAGGTACATGAGCTAAAGGTGAGGAGTGGATTTTGGTGTTGGGAAGCAATTAATCCATCATGAGCACAGCCAGGCTCAGGGTGTGGACACTGAGGCTCACCAGGAATCCATATTCATATTCTAAATAGATAAAAAAATTGTGTTTACAAATACATGGTTATGCCACACAGTGTGTTTGGAGACAGTGTACTGAGAGTCTCTAGAGAGACATCTTAAAGTTCCAGAGCAGCTGGGAAATATTAGAGAAGCCCACAACTGCACCAGGATAGGTTTTATCCTCCTAATTGTAGAATCACAGAATGGTTTGGATGGGAAGGGACCTTAAAGATCATCCAGTTCCAAGCCCCTTGCCCATCCACTAGATCAGGTTGCTCAAAGTGGCTCCACAAAACTATGAGACTTCTTTTCTCAGCAGGAGCTGGTAGTGTTTGTGTGTCCCCAGGGAAGCTGTATCGGCACAGACAAGGGTGAGCCCCGAGTGCTGCTGCTGCGTTGGTGGACGGAGCTGCTGTTCCTGTGTGAGTGATGGTGCGTGGCCCCATGGCAGGGTGGTACCACTGTTCACAAGGGAACACGTGCTACTGAAAATTCCTGCCAGGGGAATTGGATGCAAGACACGGTGACCTGATAGGAGAGTCACTCTATTTACAGTTTCATCATCTCAGATCTTTTTGAAAGGTTAGGGGAGCTTCTGTGACTCCATGATTCCCACAGAGCCCACTGTGGTGGACATAACCTCCCTGGGCCACTCCCTGGGCTCTGTTTACTAACTGATTGTAAGTCCATATTGACAGAATGTCAATTTTATTTTTGTACCTCAAAACCATCTAGCTTTGGGCTTGTTATTTAATCCAAGTTTGCTATACTGTGAAGCGGAAAAAAACTTTTTGCTTTAATCTGTGGTTTTCCATTAAACACCTGACCCACTTTTGTCCTAACTGGAATGCTTCTGTGCTTAAAATTGCTTCCTAGTTCAGTTGTCTTGGATTCAAAGGATTTTACCAGTTGTCAAAATTGTCCCTTTTTTTTGGCTTTTGTCCTGACCTCTGAATTGTTACTTAAAGAATTTCTTCTATTGTGTCATTTGAAAAATGATAGAAAAATATGAATTCAATAAACATCCCAACAATGTTGAGATGACCTAATTCTGATATGCTCTGAAAGGTGGGCTTTTTCTCTAGTTCATTCTTGTGAAAATTCTACTGTACAATATGCATATTTTAGGAGGGGAAAAAGAAGAGGTACTCCATAAAAATGTGATGCATCTTAATTTTCATTTATCATATAGTTCAAAATATTGTGCTTTCTACAGCACATTTTTCAATTCTTTGAGCACACAATGTCTCACAGACAGTCACTAATTTGTAATGCCTTGGTTAATATACACTGAATTAATGTATTTCACTAAAAATGTAAATAATACATTATTATAATGTAATAATAATATACATTATAATAAAAATAATATGTTCTCGTATATCAGTGGTGGCATTCTGTGGTTCTGTTAGAGGTCACAGTGTTATACACCGTAGGAGATCCTCAGCTGTCTTTTGAGGGTAGAGGATCATTGCCTTGTATGAACCAAAAAGCACAGGATGAAGAAGTAGCCCAGAAAAGAATACGAGAGGAGGGCCTCGAGGATCCCGCTTCAGGAGGTGTCTTCCTGCATCAGAAGAAAGCAGGAAGGGAGCCTACAGGAGTAAAGTATTCTGAATAAGAAGCACTCCTATAGAATCTCAACAGGTTAAATAAAGCCTTGGGTACGGACAGGTCAAGGTTCAGTGGACCAAAGAGAAGTTACAGACCAGAGGGCTCGTTCTGCATTCCTGTTTTTCCATGGCCAGTCCTCAAGGGTCTCCCTGTGTGGGACCAATGGTCATGCACAAGGCAGGCTGACACCTGCAGCAGCAGCTGAGGCTTTCTTTTGGCAGAGGGGGATACATTGCAACTCAAGGGGCATCCGGTCTAGGACAGCATGTGAGCTGCTCAACCAATCTAATATTACTTGAGAACATACTAGGATGATAAAAGCAAATCATTACACACTACTGGAATGGAGGAGACCCAAATCTCTCACCCGTGTGAACAATTAGCTGCTTCCTTTACCACAGCCTAAGATGGTTTTCACCTTCATAAGTAAAAATAGCTCCAGTAATTGCTTTCTCTGGGTTTTTCTCCAAAGAATATGAATGTGTCACTTGCTTCCAGTTGATCTAAGTTTGTTTCTTAGCAGGACTGTGTTCTAGCTTTTTTGTCCTTGTCAGGAGGAGCACTGGCTATTGCTGGCGATCTGCTCACCATCCTCTGTCCCTTACTTACTGTCCAACTCTTGCTTTCCTCAATTTTTCTGTTGTTTATAAAACTTGAGGATCCTATGTTGAGACTCCCTGCAGACCAGAGGGTTTGAAGAACAGTGAGGTTCTTCAAGTTTCTAATACTTGCTTGTCCCTGCAAAGATGTTCGGGATAAACCTGTGGTCAGTCCTGCTCAGTACAAGCCAACCAGGCTCTGCCACATGCATCCTGCATGGACACACTGGGAATCAGCTGCCTGTACTGGAGCATTTATGCTCCTTTCCACCTCCTAAAGGTTTCAGTAGCACTCCCTGCAGCTGTTTGCACTTTTGCTTCTCGATTTTAAAAGCAGCTTTTTGAGCTCAGCTGCTTAGAACTCCCAGCTGGGCTTCTTAAATACAAAAGAAAAAGGTTGAGAGGAACTACCATTGATCCTGAGCGGAAGAGACAACTCCTGACACAACATGCACATGTTGTTGAGAAGAAAGAAAACAAATGTGATGGGACTTGTAGGAGAAACTTGCATACCACCAGTGCAAACATCAGAGACAAACTAAAATGTGTGGCCTGTAAATAATGTCCTGAAGCCCTGTCTTTTAAGTTGTGATTACTCCTGGCCTCTCTCCTCTCCTGCCTTCACCCCTGCGTCTTGATTCTCCCACGTCTATTTAGTGGAAAAGGAAACTGGTTCCAAAGTAAAGACCTGCGTACTGAGCTAAGAGAGCTGGCAGAAGGACAGAGCCTGCTTACTGCACTGTGGGGTGGCATCCCCATGCCAGTGGGGATAGTCTTCCCCTTGTCCGTAGATGTCTGATCGTGCTTGCGAAGGAAGTTGTTTGTCTGGATTTCAGTTTTACAGGCAGAGATGGCAGGACTAGTCTTCAGATGTCCTACAGCTCTCCTCTTCACAGAGCTGGTTTTCTGCAGTCATAGATCAGCTTCCTGGGCCCAAGTTCCATGGGACACTGGTGCTGACCCTGCAGAAGGTTTTGAAGACCTCTCCTGCACTGTGTCTTCAGGTTTCTCATTTTGTTTTCAGTGGGGAGGCCAGTTCTGCCTATAAATGGGCTTCAGAGCAATATCTGTGAGAAAAGCTTTTCTTCCCTGTCTCTGCTTGGATATTTGCCCAGTGATAATAATAAACTGAATTGCTGTGCATCTGGCCAAGGAGCAGGTTAACAGGATCACACTGCATGCCCACAGCTGCTGTTGCATGGGAAGAGATTTTGCTTAATGCAGTGTTCAGGCTATAGTAATTTGTACATTAGTACCCTTGTGAAAAGAGTCCTGAATTGCTTGAAAACTGGCATTGCGAACTTCAGAAAACCTCCAGGGTAGGCTACTGTAGGCTTCAGCAAAAACTTTAACAGTCCTTGGCTAAAAAAGCGGCATTTACTCTAGGTCATAAAAATAAACACAAATGCAGCAAATCCAATTACTGTGGAATATCAAACATCTGAGTGCAAGATGAAGGAAGTTGTACATGAATGCCTGACAAGAAAACTATTGAACATATTAAATTATACGCCTCTCCCAGAATAGCTAGAGTTTTAAAAAGAATATAGCACAGCAGTACTCAATCAAGAAAAAAGTACAAGCCTGGTGCACATCAGACTTAGGACAACTTACTCACAAGGACTACTTTGAAAGTGAGAAAATAGCTTTGAACTCCACGGCGTGCCATTGCGCAAATACACACACATGCAAATTATAAAGCAACCTCTCAGTAAAAGTGAAGCAATATGACAGCATCCTCCTCTATAAACCAGGACAAAGGCAGTGGAAATAGACAAGAGAGGTGGGAGGAATAGCTGAGTACAGAGCCAGCATCCCGGCTGGCTCTGCTGGCTGGCTCCAGATTCAGCTCAAGGGACAATGCTGATGTCAAGCCGAGTCCTTTCTAGTCACAAGCCACCAGGTACCCCATAAAGCAGTTTTTCTCCAGAATATATACAGAACTCTGTAGCAAACTTAGTGAAGTACCAAAAGCCAGGAAAGTAGGAAAAACGTACGCCTGCATTGAGTTCTAGGCCTGTGCAGTAGCAGGATAGTTGTTAATAAATGGTGCTCTCAGGAAGCAGGACACAGCCCATGCTGCAGGAGGAGTAAGTTACCTCCAGATGTGACCCAGGAGTGTCCAGGATGCACCAGCAGGAACACAGAGAGAATTCAGTTCATTGATGAGCATAGGTTTGTGTGAAGATGTGTGTGAAACTAGACCCAGACAGGTGAAAATAGTTCAAAACACCACCCCCTCCCCCCGCTTTTTTATTTTTATTATTTCCTGTGGTATAATGTGGAGGGCTGTGGGCCCTCTTCGGCCCCTAGCGACAGTATAAAGTGAGTGCTAATTCTGGCAGAGTGTAGCCAGGATGGCCATGGCAACTGGGGAAAATACCCTTTTTAGGCAGTTTCCATACCAAACACAGAAGAGCTGTTTCCTGTCCATGATTTCCCCAGGCTCTGTGTGACACTGAGCTGGCAGGCTGCAGGGTGAGCTCATAGCAGCAGAGGCACAGCCATAGCACAGACTCCTCTGGACCCAATTTGATCCATACGTCTGTCCCTCACTGGCTTCTGGCACTGTTTTTCTTCCAACATAGAGGCTCCACAATCCTCTAGGCACTTTATTTCAGTGCTTTGTTACCTTCTTCAGTGGAAAGCTTTTTCTTCATACCAGATTGATTCTTGCTCAACTTGAAGCCTGTTACCCCTCAGATCCACCAAGGACGTGTAGAACAGATTTACCTCTTCTTCTGTCCTGGTCTTTACCGTACTGTTCATTTGCTTTTGGCCTCTTCTTTCCTGAGCAACTTCAATTTGTTTAGATCTTGTTTATTAGACTATTGATCATTCTCACTGGTGTGGATGTTCTTTAATAGGCTATTATCATTTTGGCTGTACAGGACCCAGAACTAGATTATACTCAACTGAGGCCTTGATAGTGTGGAGAAGAGTAGAAGGGCTATTTTCATTTGTCTTGCAAGTGATGTTTCTGTAGAAAGCATTTGCCTGTTATTTGTAACATACAAGTTTTGATTCCTTATAGCTCCTGAATTTTTTAATGGAACTAGTAATTCCAGTAAAATTCTTTCTTGCCCTACATTTTTGCAGTGATTGTCCCAACATAGGGGTAGATGTCTAGCTTTGTTCCTATTGAATAGAAACCTGGTTTTGTTTGTTTTCAGACTCCAACTTTAAATTTTTTTTTTTAAATTTACATTTTCCCTCCTTTCCCAGCTTGGAATTACTTGCAAATATAGTAAGAATACAAATTCATTTGCCATTCATAACAACTGATAGCAGACATAAGGCAGCCCCCCACAGGGCTCAGGTTTGTTGTATCTCCTATTTTGAGCGTGAATCTTTGACACTACTCTGAGTAGTTTTTCAACTAGTTCTGTATCCACCCTAAGACTTCCATCCAGACAGTGTTTTCTTAGCTTATATACAAGAAAGTGAGATGAAATACTGTGAAAAGCTTTAGAGTGAAGATGTGACACAAAATCTGTTGTCGTACTATTGAAGGAAATGAGATTGGTTTGACACCAATTACTCCGAACAGATCCAATCAGGCAACCACTCCTTTTCTTGTGATTTTCTGTCTGCTTACCCATTGTTTGGGTTTATTTGTTTCTCAGAACTGCAGCTAAACTGATAGAGACCTAATTCCCCATTTTCTCACCTTCTGCCCCTTGCAAAGACAGGATCTTGTTTCAGTCTTATCTTGTTTCAGTCATCCTGTTCTGAAGAACACTGGGTTGCCAATAACTGCTGACACCCCTGGGGTTTCATTAGCCATGGATGTGTATCAGGCCCAACCAATTTCAAACCCCCTGACTTATCTAAATATCCTGTAACCTTTTCCTTCCCTATTAAAATTCCAGTCCCATGTCATTGACTTTATCAGTTTCCATACTTCCAGTTAGAATCCAGTTTGGATGATCCATTTTCTAGTTGTTTTTTCCACATCCATCTAAGAAAAGATTTACTCAATTCAACAGTCTTGTCGGCGATATTACGTTTTGTCCAGGCATATCTGTATACTATCACTTCCTAGAGGTGGCTGGTTTTGTTGCTCAAGGTCATTCTTTCACATGTTCACGCACACACAAAAAGCTGCATTCCCCTTATCCTCCTGTTTTGGCAGTCTGGATTAGTAACTCTACCTTTTTTCCCAGCTAGCACCTTATCCTAGAGTATGGGTATCTTTTAGGTAGTCTCTTGATTTCAGAAATCCAATACTTCCAGCAATCAAATAATTCCCCTCTTTACAGCTCTCATGCCAGATGACCTCCTTCAGAGCACTTGCAAAAGTCACATGCAAACTGCAGGCCACTGCGCCCCGGCTGCAAGCCTGCTGTGTGCCCCCTGCTCTTGTGAGAGGCACAGATGCAGTCAGGCATCTCATGCTTTTCTTCTTGGTGCCTTGGTGACTGTTACGGTGGCAGCTTGCCAAGATCTGTAATACATGCAGTACTGTGACAAAATCTGGTCCTAAGTGAGGGAAAAAAAGGATAAAAACTTGGATTTTAGATTTGATATTTGTTTAGTCATGTAAAATTTGTGTAGCATAAACATGAATGTTGGAATTATGAAAGCAGACAAGGGAATTCATCCATGTCAGTTGGTATTTTAATGAGATGGTAACTAAACCCTAACTCACGTTGTCTTGCCAGGGTTGGGTATCTGTGTATAGAGTATTCCAAGGATTTTGTCATGCTTGCTATAAGCACCATGAATTAATTGGAAGGTTGCTCCTTAGCTGTATTTAATGCAAAACTTGAGCCATTTGCCCGAATTCTTTTTTTTAGATTTGTATGGTTTGGTTTTCTTTGGTGCTACAGGAGGTACTATGAAAAGTGCAATGCTGCCTGTAAGACCAGTGGGGAATATATCAGTCACACACCTCTGTTTTCACTGCCTTTTAGCTGGGGATGGGGAGGCTCAGCCCGAAATGTGAAAGAGAAATGGCCATGCTCCAGCACCAGCCTGGGAACTGTACAGCACTGCAACTCCTCTGTGTTCTGCTTTCCACACCAGGGAGTCTGGTAACAGTTTCATGGTTTGACCCAGAGACACTCCTTGAACATTTCAGAGGCAGAAAAAACTACAATTTGTAAATTTATGTACTTTTTTTAGATACAAATATCTAATAAATCATTTTAATATATTACTATTGCCCTCTAGCCAGAGAAACAAGCCATTTTAGGCAACCTGTTGTGACTATTTGTAGCACAGAAAACACACAGATGCCTCCTTTTGGATCCAAGTTTTCTAACAGCCTGATTTGTAAATAAGATTTGTGTATTCACACAGTCCTAGTATTTTGGCTCGCGGGAAATGCAGTCATCAAGCTGTGAATAGTTTCCCACACTTTCATGCTTCATTTCCAGGGAAAGACTCATGTGTGAGTGACTTGAGGGGAAGGAGCTGCTGAGGCATATAAATACCTCTGTTACAACACTGCTGCTTAGAAACAATCCTGTGTCTCGGCGCAGTTCTGCTGTGAGTGCTGGTGGTTTCTGCAGGAAACAAATCTAAACAGGACACACACAAAGCTGTGCAGGGAGTAACAGAGCCTCCTGTGTGCAGTGGAGGTTACATGTGAGCAGAGGTTTGGTAAGGGTGTGTGCTCCTCTAATGTCATTAAAAGTAACTAAGGCTAATCTGGCTTCCCACCTGAGGGCTTTGCAAGCGCCGTACAGGAATGTCTGTATCTGAAAGTGTGGGATCCACGCGCAGCTGGAGAGGTGCTGCTCTTTAATGAGAACAGCTTTGGTTAGCTGTGGACTTACTGCTGTAATAATACATTAGTATGTCATTATCTGCTGTCATAATAGGGTGTCTTCTCCCCTGCACTGTCTGTATGTCTCATGTGTTTCAGGGATGAATTGTGATCAAGAGGGAAGTATTGTGCTGGGGTTTGAAGTGTGGAATTGGTGTTGGATCTTTTCAGTTAAATGCAGCAGAATGGTCAAACTCCTTTATAAATCTGACACCTTTAAATAACTAGTTTTAGCCAAAAAATAAAATATTGAAGTGGCATATACACAACACATTTCATTTGAGCTCATTTTAGAAGTTAAGGTAGTCCACCGAATAGTAAGAGTTGAGTCTTGGCAGGTGCTGAGGAAACCATGAGCTAAATTTGGGGACCCTGAGAAGAAACTCCCAGCCCAAGAGGCTGGAGCATTAGTCTGGTTTGGGGGTAAAATTCCTTCTTTTTGAAGTGAGATCTGAGTGTGTGTTCCCCTTTTCTAGGAGAATCTATCTCACCCCAAGAGATACTCTGGGCCAGGTCTCTCAGCATCATTGGTTGGGTTCAACATGTAGTAGAGACAATTCTAATATTCACAAAGCCTAAGAGCAAAAGATATATTTGGCAAGAGGACTCCAAGGATAACTTGGGTTTAGAAACATGAGGTGCAGGAAACTCAGGTTTGTGTGTTCCTGATGAATGACAGGATTCCTGGTCCCCAAACTTTGAAGAGGAACTCCAGGAAAGGCTTCATGGCAGTGAATGCCTGTGGAGGGAAATCCCTGTGTTACAGGATCAGCCCACAGGGCCTTCCCACCACCCTCCTGCTGCCTACACAGAGTGCAGCTGTTCCAAAGCCTCTGGAGGGGCCCGTGCTATGGAAAGCCTGGCCCATGGTTAGGGTGGGAGTTCCTCTAAGTACCTGCTTACTAAATTTAAGCAGTGTTTAATCCTGCTCCTTGCCATCACTAAACTGATATTTAAAAATACTTTGCATTGGGATTTTGCTGCCATTTGAGCTGTTTTACATGAAAGCTTGTGATTACAGAATGATAATATTTTGACATAGTGATAAAAGCCAGGAAATTCACCATCAGTGGTGGTGTTTCTCTTTCTCTTGCCTTCACTGCATGACAGTTCTTGTGTAGGCAGTACTTGAGTAGAAATGACAATAGCAGTTATAACCTTCTGCTTTGGTACACATTCTAGCATTCTCTCAAGGAAAAATGTCCATTAAGAGTAAATATTTGTATGTCAGTGATACGTGTTAAAAAATCGCACAGCTTGGAGAATCTGCTGTAAATATCAACGTCGATATAAGTGAGACTAGGATTTTTAATTTCCCTTGCAGGTTTTGCCATAAAAGAAGTATCATGAATTCCTTCTCTCTTCTTCCCTAGTTTCATGTTTTTCCTGTTACAGTAATTGCTCAGAAAACTGAAATTTAGATAATGTTCTTTACACAATTACTATCAATTGGTTAAATAGGCCATTTTGGCATTGAATTTTTCCCCAAAAAAGCCAGTGAGTTTTTTTCTATGGTTCATTACTGTTTGCAATTAGCTGGGTGGGAAAAGAAATGGAAAATGCTGATTTATGTTTCATGAACGACAGCTCCCTATTTCTGGTTGCTCCATATTTGTGGTTTAAAGCCTGGTTTATTAATTAATAAGTAGAATTTCTCTGTGTCTTTGATCATTGAAACAATCACACAGAATACTGAATATTTAAAAGTAGTTTCCAGTTAATCTCTAGCACATGTGCTTTATCACAAGTCAAAGTATCACCTTAAAAGAACTGTGCTCAGTGAATAAGTACAAAAGATGCTCACTCTCCTGTTTAGAGTGAATGTTCTGTTGGTGAAAGTGGTAGGTTTAATACTGATTTGGACTAATCAACTGTCAGAACAGATTGAAATGTCTCCTAAAATAACTGCTGACAAAACTCAAACAAAATTATCTTTAAAAATTATCCATCTTAACAGCCAGACCTGAAAAGGAATAACCTGGTTTTCTGAAGTCCTGGACTTTTCAGAAAATGTATGGATTTTGGTACCTCTTAAAGTCAAGTTATTTCATTAAAACAACTAGTTTTGACCTACTGCCTAATTAGGGGAAAAAAGTTACCCCTCAAAGCCAAACAAACAAAACTGAAAAAATCAGCTTTCAACACCAGACAGCGCCAGCTCCTTTTAGGTTTTTGATGGTTTCTGAGGATCTGCTTAACGTGAAAACTGCTCATGTAGGCACTGGTTTCCCAGCCTGTCAGCCTTTTGTCCCAGTTCACGCATAGCAGGTGAATTTAAAGAGAAAACTGTGTTTGGGATAAGGGACAGCAGTTCCTTCCTCCGCGTGGTGTTTCTCTGTTCTGCGTGTGCTGCGGGAAGCCTCGGGTTCAGAGGCAGTGCCGTTCCCAGGACTGCGGCACGAACCCAGCCCGGGCCCGAGGGGCGGCAGCGCTGCCGGGGGAGCGCGAGGTTCGGGGTNCAGGGCAGGGCAGGGCAGGGCAGGGCAGGGCAGGCCTGCCGACAGCGCCCGCAGGAGCCGGGCAGGGCCGGCAGCACCCCCGGGGCCGGGACAGCACCGCCGGCAGCAGCCGGACCTGCACCGAGCGCTCCCTCCCCGCCTGCACCAGCGCCGCTCACCTCCAGCTTCAGGGGCCGCCAGCAGAGCCGTGCGGAGGCGGAGGCCTGTTAGCTCCCGTAACTCAGCCCACCTGTTCGGAGTTTAGTTGCAGCTGGTTCCATTAAGCCTGGTAGATATATTCCAGGGTAACGAACAGCTGAATTGCAGCATGTCTCGATGTGTGTTCTGGGGGTGTATCTATCCCTTTGCTGAATGCTAGCAAATATGTGCTAAACATTTGCTAATATGCTGTTAGTCTTACTTTTGGGGTTCACTCACTATGCAGCATTTTTGCTTGGAAAAAATGTGTTTGCGTGAAACATTGCCCCTTGTGAGGAGCAGCACTTGCTGCTGGGTGAGCACCTGAGCTGAGTGCTGGTGCATGGAGGGCTGGATACCAGGTCAGAATCCTTGAATAGTGTGGAGGAATACTCACGTGCAGTAGACCTGTTTCAGGTATGTTTGTCTTGTTTATTCTCAAGTAAGACCATTTATTTAGTAGCCCATTTCTCCAGATATCTTCAGGCTAAAGATTTTTATGTGTGACTTTCAAAACCTTTTTGTATTTTGAATTATATTGAGTGCTTCTGAAACAGTTTTTTGTAAATTGTATTTTTATTGCTTATTTAGTTATGAATAGACTTACTAATTGTTTTAGTCTAGCAAAAATTTGAGTTGCCTGCCAAGGAGTTTGTGTAGCTGTACAGGTGGATCAGGCTTGCAGAGCGCAGGAGTGCTCTGGAGCTGAACTAAATGCATTGCTTAGTTTTGACTTCAGGCAAAATCCTGGTGGACAGTAAACATTACTTCAGAATAAATATTATCAGCCTGCTCTGGGTGCAGTATAGGAGGTCAGCTTGTTCTGTTCCCAAAGAATATAGCAGGAGATAAAGGCAGGGGAGCAAAGCAGTGTGAACTGAGTCATAAACTTAGTGTCTCGTGAAAGTAAACAATAACTTGTTTAGGGAATAGTTGTATAGTAAAAATATCTTCTTTAATATTTTCTTAATCCTTAGAATTCTTTGCTTTTGTAAAATTAGCTACGTTATGTAAGACTGAGGATCTGGAGTAGAATAGAACAAGTCCTTGCCCATGTTCTGTTTCTGTCTCTGCTCAAAATCCTTCATGGTCCCTCTTCTCTAGATTATCCAAACCTTGTCTTTATTACATTTCCTATCAGGTCAAACCACAGCTGCCATGGGAATGCAGTTGAAAGACAGAAAAGAGAGCTTTCATTAGCAGTGCTCAAACTGAACTGATTCATTTAAATTAAAGTAACAGTGAAGGTGGAATGACTTGGATTTTTACTTCTTTTTCCAGCTTAAATAGCTGCTGCTTGGGAATCAGAGAAATCCCTCTGGCAATGTGCTGAAACAGTTAAAAGCAAATTGTATGCATTTTGTTCAGCCCAACAGTCTGGAGGTTTAGAAGATAAGAAGTACTTCTCAGCATGAATGAACTGTGAAATGTATTAGAGAATGAAGCTTTTGATGAGAACTTACATAAAAAATCCAACCAAACTTCCATTTTAAAATATTTCACAATGTTTATTCCTGCAGAGAAGTCTTATTTTTTTGAATTTCAGACTGTTGTACCAAACATATTTTTAAAAGATATTTTAATGACAGTTTACATCGGAACCCTCCCCTCCAACTGTGTAGGGGAAAATAATCTATTATTGAGTTTTCCTTGCTGCAGATATAATAACCCTTGAATATTCTAGGCCAAATGCCTTTCCAGAGTGATACAAGGTTTTGGCTCCTAGAGGTTGGTCTGAGCTGAGGAAAGCTTTCCTACAGATGGCATTGCAAACGCTGCAGCAGAGCTGACACCAAGCAAACTTACTTCTTGGTTCCTCAGAGGGGGATAAGTGCTCCTTATTGTCCAGAGATGAATATAACATCATTTTTCTAGCCAAGGTGCATATGACACAGACACTGTAGGTAGGTGGAGTACTGCCTATGTGTGTTTGCATGAGTCTGAAATGCATTTGTTCTAGAAGTGTGTGAAATAAGTTATATCAGGAAATTAACTGAAATTCTGGTAAATTATATGCAAACATAACCAAAAATGGTTCTCTTGAAGCAGTGAGAGAGATTGATAAAGTTCAACTGACAATCATGAATGAAGGTCACAAAATGTAAGTTGTCAAGTCTAATACCTTTTGCAAGCCTAGTGCCATTTAAGTATAATAGAAAATGAAATAATTCAGCTTTCACAAACACACAGTAGAACTCCTCTAAGTGTACTGTGGTCCAGATGTGTTGTCAGGAATCGTTTAAAAAATATAAACTATAACAAAAAGGAAATTAACAAAAAGAAATAAACCCCAAGACAAGTGATGCAAATGGAAACATTATTCACCCCTGACTGGGGTTATTTAACTTTTTATCTCAATTAATGAGCTGTCTCACTTTTATGCTTCCATTTCTGTTCCCCATCCCCCTGAGGGAGAGCAAGGGAGCAGCTTCATGGGGCTGAGCTGCTGGCTGCAGTTAAGCCATGACAGCAGGTAATAGCCAGCTTGATCAATTCCAAACTTAGCATTTTCACTTTTGTAATGTGGAGCGCCTCTCAGAGCACACCTGGGCTATGGGGAAAGCAGCACCTATAATTTTCTAGTGTGGCTTGTAGTTGAGCTGGGAAATGCACTGCGTGCATCAACGCTCGTTACATATTGCCCAGGATGAGAGCAGAAAACCCATGCTTGTGGTCTTCACCTGGCAGAAAAGCTCCACTCTGGAACACAAATTTCATTGATCACTGCCTATACACTGCCATTCCTGAGGGCTGTGATGAACGTGCGTGCACAGAGCCTGGTTCACTGTTGCTGGGTGCTAGTTGATGGTCATGCCATGGCTGGTCCATGAGAACTGCTGGTTTCTGTTCCTTCAGCAATTAACCAAAAGACCTTGGAATGCAGCAACGTAGTATCAGAAAAGCTGTGAAGGAAAACACAGTTTTCAGTGAAGGAAGAGGGGAAGGAAAATTACCAAATCCCATCAATGTTCTGTGCAGTGTGGGAGGGGACTGATTTCAATGACCTGACAGCTGTCTTAAAATCTGTCCTGTATTTGCTTTAATGATTTAGTAAACATGATTTTTTTAAAATAAATGGCTTCATTGCATGAAAGTAGCAAAACCTCTTCTACATATAATGTACCAGACTGCTTAGTGACAGCAGGTATATACATCTCACAGGGGAAACGTAAGAGCAGGGATAGTGCAGGTAACAGCTCTGGCTGGAGACGCAGCACAGATGTGCTGTTTGTGCCTGCTCTGAGGATAAATAGAAGACTTAATCTCTAGAGCTTTTACTTCTTTTTTTTCTTAGCAGTTCCCTCAAAAGATGCAAGTTTCTTTGTTTAATGTATGTTTTATACAAACTTGATTAGAAGGCAAATCAAAGCGTATTCTGCTGTAGCAATGGATGGAAACATTCCAAAATCCAAATTCATCTGTTGTCAGAAGTAGCAAACAACCTAATTTCTCATTTCAGTGCCATCAAATAATTCAGCATTCAAATTAATCATAGACCTCAGTGAAACCAATAGTACAGTTATGCATGAAATAAAGCATGGCTTCTGTTCAAATGACCCTCCTCATTTCTAGTGTATTTTGATTCAGGAAATCTTCAATATGAAATTAGCCTGCCCAGGAAGGTTGCTCACAGCAATGCATTGATGGCAAAAGTGTAGTACCTGTGTCCCCAGAGACGGACCAATGTTCTTGCTTTGTTTTTCCTTTATGAAATAGACAACAAAGAACTCCAGAAGGACCATGTAGGTAATAAAGAACTGAAGCATCTAAAAATAAAGAAGCATCTAAGTTCAGGTCTGCAGGTCCAAGGAGTGCAACTGACAGCTGAGATCTGCAGAGAGAAACATTCCTGTTCCATCAGTTTGAAGCTGGAGCTATGGAATTTTACCCATAAAAACTCAAGTGCAGATCAGCTTGAGGAAGTAAAGGGTCAGAAAAGAGATCACTCGAACTGTGGCTCCAGCATTTCATTTTAGCTGCTGTGACCATATAACCAGTACTTAGGAGATTAATTATACTCATGTTTTCACACCTGCTGGCTGTTATAGCACCTTGTCTCATTTGGGGTTTTGTGCCTTTCTTGTGGCAAACTGAAGTGCATTCTCCCTTAGTGAAGGTTTTAGCGATAGTTCCGTACAGTGTGGAGATCAGTCCAAGAGTAACGAAGTTTTTTGCATAAATAAGCGGTTGTCAGAATTGATGTTTGTTTGAGCTGCTTGGGGACAAAAGTGACTTGTCTGGTGTTGCTTGTGAGGTGAGTGGGCAAACTGGGAGCAAAACCTGTATCTAATATCTGGATCAGACTTTCTTTTCTCATTTTGTCTCTCATTTATTTTTCCCTCAGCAAAATCCAAACGAAACCTTTTCAACCCGATCCTATTAAGAAATCCAATTAGTGCTACAGCTTGCAGGGCACTATTATCACTTGGACTTTTAATCATGCTACTGTGAGAGTGTTTTTCCTGAGCCATGAGTGTTACAGAATAATTAACTTGAACATGCTGAGGCAGAAAACTTTTCTTAAAAAGAAAAACTCTTCAAAGTATTGTGTATTTACTGTCTGCTTATGAGATGTGATAAGAAAAAAAGATAAGTGAGCTATCCAGGCTGGAAAGGTGAGCTTAATGTTGACTTATTTGCAGCAGTCCTCCATGAGTGGAACGGATTGTCTTGTGTAAAAAAGTGCAAGTTAACTAATAAAATTAGCTAAAGGACTCCAAAATTGAGCCTCCTTTGTAAATGGACTGACCACAGCTTTCAGGGATCGCTGGAGGCTTGTGTAATTGCTTGTTATGGCTGTGTCTTAGTTATGAAATGCTTTCTTTTTAATTAAACCATCATTTGTCTAGCAAATACCATTTTTACTTGGTTTTTGATTAGGGAAAAAACCTAATTCTGTCCATTGCTGTGTATTCAGAGGATACCAAGTGAATAATAAAGAACTGTACAAACAGAATGTCAAACCTTGTGAGTGTTCCTTCATTAGCCCCTTCCCCAGACCTCATTCCTACACTTGGGTTTTGCTCATGCTTCAGTTGTCATGGCTATAATGTCTATTAACACTGCTGGGATGAAATAAGTGAGCAAAATTTTCATCTCAAGTCCCCTGTAAAATAGGAGTTGGGATGAATAGAATGGATTGGGGAGGTGGGGGGACGGGGGGATGACACACTGGCCTGCTCCTGAGTCCCGAAAATAGGGCTAGCTCAGGGACCAGGAGAAGCCGTGGCCAAGAACAAGGTAAAAGACGAAAGACGCCCTTTGCTCCTGGGGAGATGTTTATTTCTCAGAGGCCATGAGGAGAAAAGAGGGCGGCTCAGACCTTTCCCAGGCTTTTTCAAACCCTTCGCCCCGAAGGGGCGGGGAAAGGGACACGACCAATGGGATACCGATGGTGTGGAGGGGAGAGGGGCGGGGATACCAGGGATGAACCACCAGCGGTCCGGGGGACAGGGGGAAGTGAAGTGGAACATA
>VXBT01003419.1:0-17708 GCA_013400235.1 Oriolus oriolus | reverse complement strand
AATGGCTTTAAACTAAAAGAGTACAGGTTTAGATTACACATTAGTAAGAAATTCTTTACTGTGAGGGTGGTCAGGCACTGGAACACATTACCCTGAGAAGCTGTAGATGCCCCATCCCTGGAAGTGTTCAAGGCCAGGTTGGATGGGGCTCTGAGCAACCTGTTCTAGTGGGAGGTGTCCCTGTCCATGGCAGGGATGGTGGAACTAGGTAATCTTTAAGATACCTTCCAGCCCAAACTGTTCTCTGATTCTATGAAATATATCTCAGATTTCGCCTGGGTAGATCAGCCTCATATTGAACACTTAGTGGCAAGATACCATTCATGTGAAGTGCAATCTGAATATGGTGGAATTTCAGATACAGTTTGCTTTCTTTAGTTCCTGAATAAAGTAGGATTCATTCACACTATATTTAAGGTAAGAAAGTGATATTTTGTATATGAGATTGCTGCAGGCACAATACCATGTTGTCATGATATTTGTAGGATACAGAAATGGGAGACTGCAGTCTTCACTGATCTCCATGAGTATGTAATTTGTTCCTAGTATTTTCTGAACAGAAAGTGAGTCTATTTACATATGGATTTTTTAAATTTCTGTACTAAATGGCTTTCAGTACCAGATTTCATTAAACTGAAAAGTTGGAAGAACATTTTGTTTTCTCCTCTTGGCTCTTCAGTTTCTTAAACTGCTTATGCAACTGTAGCAGAGAAATTCTGAAATAGAAAATATTACTTTTATCAACATTTAAAAGCCAGAGTTGATTTTTGTATAATTCTTCACTCATATCCCTCTGCTTGCATATATTTTGTCAATCTTCTGCTCCTTGTTTGGAAGTCTGCAGGATATTCTCGCATTTTCTTGTCAGGATTACTCCCTGAGAAAAGTCATGTTTACAGTTTCAGGGTTTGGCTTTGGGAACTTGCAGATTTTCCTCATCATCACAGCTTTACCTCCTTCAGTTCCTACTGAATTCCCTTTAAATACCTCATTCTAGCTCTCCATTGAAAATTCACTTTATGTGGCCAAAACTGAGCTATTTTATTTTCCAAGTTTCACATTTTTCTTCTTTATGATAATCTCCACAATACTTTGTCATGCAGATATTTTATTAGTTAGGGTTTCATTTGGCTTGAAACAACCATTGTTCTCATTTCTGGACACAAAAACTCCTATGTTAACCTTTTTCACATCACACAAACCATTTCTAAGAAAACTGATTTTCACAATGATGAACAAGAAATGAGACTGATATTTTGACTGCCCCACACAATCCTTCCATTTCAACATTATTATTTTAGCATTATTAACAACAATTTTTCCGCATCATTTGTTCTTGTCTAAACATTTGTGTACCAAATTCATGCAGCCTCCTACATGCATAATTACTCATATAATGGCTATATGAGAAAAAAGATGCAACTACAGTTATACCAAAATATTTTAACTTTTCCCTTTGTCTCATCATTTTCCAAATGTTTTCTTATGCAATTTTTTGGTTTAAAATTTTTTCTTACTGTCATGCTGTAGACTGGATCAGAATTGCATGGACAAAAATATGGGGAGAAATAATTTAACTAGTGAAATATGTAGTGTCTAATACAGAGAAGTTGGATAGAATTCCCCACTAGGTGGTAAGATTTCTGTTTGCTCTCTTAATTAAAAAAAAATGAAACCCAAAACTCACAAAACAGGAATTGCAAAACATGAACTATAAATTTTGTTTAACAATACCAATGAATTGGTAAAGATAAGTGATAGAACTTTGGTTTCTGGTACTATATAAACAAATTGTTTATGTTCTATTGATCTTACTGTGAATATGCTTAAAACAAAATACATTTTTTGAAAGTAAAGACATCATTGCTAGTGTACCAAAAATTTACAATATGGTCTTAATAGATAACGTTAATTGCTGATAAAAATTGAACCATTGATAGACATTTAAGCTCATTGTATCTGCTTGATGCCTATTTGTGTGTCTGACATTCTTTTGTGTTCATTATATGCATGTTTGAGGTATATTTTGATTAACTCTATCCATGTTAAATTCAAATTGAGGGAATGGCTCATAACTGCCTCTGGTATGCCTTGCTAGACAACATGCAAGTTAACCTGATCTTTTTAAAAAGCTGAGCATTAGAAAAACATGTCATTGAAGTAGAATTTTAATGAGGTGTAAATGGAGTTGCTATGGAGAAATTATATGGTGTGGTAATATATAAAAATGTGTACAATATCAGAATTTCTTGGAACAATTCCTTGTAGAGACCACTTCTATACACTCAGATTTTTAGCTATCAATCACTGTATAAAGTCTGGCAAATAACAGGCCATGCAGTCCCACTGATTGCCATGTGTGTAATCTGACACACAAATCAACACTTCCCTGATAAAGAACCAGTGAATGTCCTAACGTTTCATGTTCTGGAGGACTGTGTTTTGGCAGAGTGTCAAATCAGGAAGGCATATGGAAGTAGATGTAAAGAACTGGAGATTACAGAAATTATTTTATTTTGCCCTGCCACGCGCTGATGTGCCAAATGCCTTAAAATTACCTCTGTGCATCCTTTCTCTTAATACAACAGGGTATAGATGCAAAAACCAGCTTCTCTCACCAGGCTTTTTAAAAGTGCGTTTCTATTGTATGTGACAAGTAAGTCATACATTTTTCAACCCCAACAATATAAAAATCCCCTGTAGCAAGCATATAATCTTCCAGTGAGTGAAGAAACGGGTAAGATGAATTCAGCAATTAGAATAGAACTGAACCAGAAGTGAAGAGAAAAAGACAAGAGAAAAGGAGAGAGTGAACTAGTCATCGGAGGTACATTTAGATCCACAGTGTCTCTCAGCCACCTGCTCCTTGGAGAAAAATAAAGAACAGTTTACATCTAGCACAGGACGTGCCTTCACAGAAACAAGCACACTAGAGGCAACCTAAGCTCCCAAGTTGCTTCTTTGCACCTTAACAGGAAATATTTTTCAGCTTCTGTAATTCAGTAGACACAAGTGCAAGTCAATCCAGGATACCATCACATACTACTTTGCTTGGAGATTCTACTTCCATGCAGATAACACGACATGGGTCTGACAGTCTCACCCTGCCTCAACCTGTCTTTCTCAACATAGGCAGCATACTGTGAAACAAAGAAGTTTCCTCAGAAACAGAAGATAAAGATAGAATATTGGTTAGAAGACTGGAAATAAAAAAGCATGGAAAACTAATAACAAATTATATTTAACTGAAACTTTACCAGCCTGTGGTTGCTCTGTTTTCAGATACCATTTTTTACCTGATGAAGTTAATACAATAACTCATATACAGAATTTAAATGGTCAATTTTACTCTATTACATGAACTTATTAACATCCTAAGTGTCCTAACAATTTTTCACAAAATTAAGTTTTGTATAATCTATCACATAATACTTTACATGTTTTGCTTTTCTGTGTGACTTTCCATGAAGAGCACAAAGTCTATTTTCTACGACTTGGCTATAGCAGTATCAAGGCTGATACTTAAGCTAACTTAGTCTTCTTCTCAGTGGCTATTGTAGCCCCCTGTAAACTCTGAAGAATGTAACTGTACTGCTACCAAGACACAAGACTGATTGCCAGATTCTCTGTCAACTGTCAGTTCTCTGCCTACAATACATTGAAGGCAGCTTTCTCATTGTAAGTATACTCTGAGCTGTATACAAATGCTCAAGGTCCATCAGAATTACTCCATTCCAGAAACTGTATTGGGACTCATTAACTAGTTCTTCCATTAGAACATTCTTTCCCTGTATAGATATATTTCTGACTGAACAATATTTCAAATTAAGTAATGCATCACATGAGTTTACTAATTTTTATTGACATCAGCGATGAACAAAAACAAGTGTAAATCAGCTAGTTACAGACAAAATAAGAGAATTTAAAATGTGGCAAACACTACACTCAAATCTTTGAAGTTGCATAAGTCCTTAAGAGTTCAGAATTAAAGAGTTGTTTATGGTATGAAAAATACTAAATAGAAATAAATAGACTTACTTTGCTATGAACAACTGGCAATGAAATGCAATAAGTTTATTTTAAGAAAATATTTATATGTCCCATAAAGGTGTATAGAGATGAATAAAAAATTAGTAGCTACTTGAAAAATACTTAAAGTGTGAAGATACCTATATAAGAGCCTGGCAGTGTCACTGAATCAACTATCTTGATGTGTGAAAAAAATCTAGACACAAGCAGATGGGATACTGCACAGCTGAAAAGAGGCTCTAAGACACTTGAAATGGCAAAGTGGTAACATAATAATTTAGTCTCAAGAAGTCCATAACTATATTTTGTCCATTTTGTCATTCTAGATACCTTTGAAATAACAGCATGGATAGAGATTAAGGTAGTCCTCAGTGATTTACGGTCATTCTGAACTTTTCAGGGTTTAGTTTCAGTTATGTGTACTTCCAGAAAATTTCTGAGGAATTTTCAGGAGTAGGTTCCCTAAAAAAGTCCCCACAAGAAAGCTTCAGCTATGTTTCAGAAGACAAATTTTCCAAAATTTTCTGTCTGCTGTAGAGACAAAATGAAAAGTCAACTGAATTTATGCAAATTACAGGAAGTACAAGTGTAGTACTGGTAATAAGATCATCATCAGACACTCTACTACGCCATCACTCATTAGGAACTCCAGGAGAAGATTGGTTTTCAGGATCATAGCTCAACAGTAATCTAGAAAAAATGGTCTAGCAAGCTACTGTCTGAGAGAATTCATTCTCCGTGTCTATTCTATGAGGCTGTTCACACATTCTGTGTTTTCACTATCTAGATGTATATAGTAGACTTCTGAATTACAGTCAGTGGAGAGAATGAACACTTCCAAAGTGTGATTTATTTCATTTTAAAGAGATATTAAAACAAACTATGATACACTATCTACAAGTGTCCCTTTTTTTCTCCAATGTCTTTGAAGGAAGTCCAGGCTGATTAGCTGAGATTTGGATGCCTGGACCCTATATGTCTATTTAAATTAATTTTAGTTATTGCATTTCTAAAGCTTTCTAGTTCGCTTTCACAAATCCCCACTTCATAAGGTGTTCTAAAAAAAATCATGTTGCATTCCTAAAGGTACTTCACTTGCCCTTTAATTTGTTTCTGAGTTCGCATACCACACATGTGCCAGAATACTATACTCCAAATGTGTAGGTTACAGAAGATCATGCTTGGTCCTCCAGGCCCAAAAAGGGAACAGCTCATGTTCTCTCTGCTTAGGGATAACTCCCTGTGGTGCAGCCTAGTGAGAGCCACATGAATAGCATTTGGTCCCAGGTTGTCTCGTGGTGCATTTACAGGGCTATTAAGCTTATGTGCTCCTTTTCTCCTTTAGACTTAGTAGCAAAGGTGTCAATAGTAGTAGTAGAGACATTTGTGTGTACATACAGAAACACAAGATATTTAACTTGGGACTATAATTTAGATCAAGTCCTGACTAGTTTAGGTGGGTTCTGACTTCAAAGAAGGTCATTCAGTCTTCGTCTGTGGAAGAAACATCCACAAGGACTCTTTTACCACTTTTACCTACTACTACCTTGCTCCCTGTAGTCTCATTTTGACCTGATAACTGAAAGGAATACATGTCTTCTTAATTATACAATCATTTTCCTATTAAAAATTTTTCTTTTCTTGCATCTAGGAGAAATTATTCCTAAGCCTGACAGTTATCCCAAAGAGAAAGACTAGATGATTTTTAAGATCCATTCCAATCCCTTAACAATCGATTATTCTATGATATGCTTTGATCATTCAGAGTCCAAGACACACATATTCCTATGGCAGGTCATACCTTTATACTCTTAACGAAGTTTTATGTAACATTCTGCTCTCTTTATCTCATCTGGAGACATTTGTGCAAAATTCTAAACACTTGGTATTTAGGAATGAATCATTGCTCCAAATGTTCTCATCAACTTAGAATTTTCAAAATATTTGTTCTAGACACAGAGTTGAGAGAAATATTAGGCAGGATTTTGATAGTAGATGTCTCTACATCATTCTGGGAGAGCATTACAATGACTACTTTATTTCCTCTGTGTCAACGCATGCCTATTACAAGAAGATCTGATTTTCTTCATTAGATGAATCGAATAGCTGAGTGTATGAATCACAGTCTGAATGTCTTAGAATTTAAAAACAGTCAACAGGATCTGATATAACATACTCCAAAAATTATTGTTGCACAATTATTGTTAAATTTTGACTCATGCACCAAAACCAGTGTGCATCATGAAAAGTTTTCACCTAAAGCCATCCCTTCTATGATCAGAATCTGCTACCTGCATATCTAAAGATACTCTTTCTTATACTACTTATCATGTAAAACTCCACCATTATCCTAAATTTTGTTTTCTTCCTATTTTAACAATTCTAAAACAGTTTTGTTTACCAAACTCAGGTGTCCTATTCCTAATCTTCTTTCATAAGTAACTGGACACATTCTGTCTTATAGGCAAATTGCACCTGAAATTTATAAACTGTAACTGAAGAAGCCTCATTTAGATTACTGCCTTTTTTTCACTTTTTTTTCTTAGACCAATACATTTTGTAGCAGAGTACAGAGGTATAAATGGGAAACTCAGTACTCGTACATCTTTGTCTTTGGTTTCTATTTCTGACATACTAATCTCTGTAGTTTAAAAAAATGAAATAGCACATCTAGAAATATGTGTCTGGCTTCAGACACTGTGTTCTCTGATTGTCAATTTTCTGTTTTATAAGGCATGTAATACTCTTGCTCGGAAGGGTGCTCATGTCAGTCTAGGCTGACGTCTTTTTTTTTTCATTGGTCAATAACTTGTCAATGGCTTTGCGTGCACCTGCTAAATGAGTTTCCTTTCAGATAATTCTGAAGAGGAGTAAAGTTGCCAGATGTCCATTGAACTTAGAAGCTCTCTGTCTGAGGCCAAAAACAACCAGCAAAACAAAAGGAGGAATCGTTCCTACTGAATACACAAGCAGTTGTAGGACAAGCAGAAGAAGAGTTCTTTCCAAAAGGACAACACACAGGTCAGATATGAGAAAACTAGAACAATTAGTGTGATATAACAATTATGGCAGTGCTCTCAGAAATGACAGCTTCTACCTCCTGTTCTGCCTGACTACTGTATTAACAGCACTTGCCTAAATTATGGCTTACTGGAGATCAAGATTTCATGCATGTTTTTCTTCACCAGCTGGTTGGTGACAAGTGAAGTTAGAATAAACATTACTGTAAACTTGGGTTGTTAGAGATCTTGAACTGTACCTATTTGTGTGGTGCTAAGAAGACAAGAATCATGGCAACATACAACAATTTGATCTGATTATTACCTAAATCAGTTAGCATTTCTGTTTCAGTGAGTAAGGCCCACACAGAAGTGTTCTAAGTACCCTAATTGCTTTAGGTCTGGTCAGTTTCTTTCAAGAAACTGGACAAGATGTGAATACTTGAGGCACTTTCTAAGACTGTGTTTGAGTTGAGAATGAGGAAGCATTGTAAAACATGAGGATCCAGTCTACTCAAGTATCTTGCAAGCATTAAGGAACCTAACCTCCAAACTAATAATGGCATGTTTTTTTATTTCAAAGAGGTATGTGTTCTCTCCCTCCACTTTCTGATCTTTCATGATTTAAAAGCTCTAAAATCTTAAATTCTCTCTAAGAAAAAATTTTCCAGTTCAGAAATCACACTCTGAATCATTCAGAATCACATTCCCTTCCTTGGCTGTTGGTAGCTGTTGTGGAGTTACATAGTTTTCAAGATGCCAGAACATGTTACAAGATTTCTGCATAAATAACCTTTGGGTCATAAGTAAAAACAATTATCAGCAGTAGTGTAAGCTATATCCTTACTTCATAATGTAAAGCAGTGTTTTATAGGTTGCTCTGGTAACCATCCTTCCTCAAGATCCACTGGTTTTCTTCTTGCTTTACAAAAACCTCCTCAGGTCTCATTTTATACATATTGTAAAAGATGGAGCTGTACTCATGAAAACTTTATATCTTCCATAGATGGCAGCTTATTTAACTTTGCAATAATATAACCAGAGGCTTCTTCCTTCCTCAGAGTAGTATGTTACTGGAGTCTCAGAGCTACTGAGAGTCTTGGCTTTGGTGTGGGAGGGGGGAAAATTCATTTAGGCTATTTTCACTGACATAGAAAAATGACTGGAAGATAAAATAAGAAAAACTATGACAGCTATATTTACTTCCTTGGTGTTTTCTTTTAATTTCTGTCCAAATTTTTCAATACAAACAGAAATTAATTAAATGGAGAAAATAAGAAGATTTATTTCAAATTAAGTAGCAGGTATGTTTATTTCTTTTCTATTTATATAAAAGTTTAAATTATTAAACATACTGTGGCATATTAGTAGTTATTTACAATTTTGTCTTATGTAATGTCACAGACTAGTTAAGAAATAGTGAAAATATAATCAGTTATGCAACTTAAAATAAAACAAATCTAATTGCTGTTAAATTCAAGATTTCTCAGAAGATATTTCTTATTGTTAAAAATTTCTTAAAGGAAAGATTATCTTTTTAAATGAAAACTGACACATTTTTCTCACAGAATTCAGAGATTTGACCAGCTTTGAATTTAATTCTCCAAGCTGAATCAAGAACATCAACAACCCACAAAAGCTGTTGAAAAGTGAAGCAATTCAAAGAACTTGCAGAACTACTCATCTCTTCCACCTTAATTACATCAGTCTCACCATAACAGAGAAAAGAGTGAGACAGCAGTGGCCATGAATAGAGAGAATTCAGGGGATGAGTTATCTAGCTGTTAAAAGCATGCAGTCTTCACAACTTGCCTAAGGTCTTTCCTCAAGACTTTCCTAAAAAAAGCCTTTGATCTTATTTACTTCCCTCAAAGGCTTAGAAAATGGGGAAGCTCAAATAAGAATAGGCATAGAAATAATAGCACTTAATTAGTACTTGGTGCTGAAAATCTCCAAAGTGCCCTACAAATACAGACTAATCACCACAAGATCATTTTTAAGGAGAGATAAATGTTTATATGCCAATAAAAAAGTTTTAAAAATATTCCCCAATGTTAAATGTCTTGACTCAAGGTTAAAGCAAAACAGCCAAAAATTTGGAGATAAAAAATTCATAGGTTTTCATCTACGTGCCATATTTAATCTAAGTTCAGGGTCAAAAGTAGCTTTCAATTAACACAAAAAGAGAAAACTGATTACATTGTTGATAAATCGTATTGTCACAAAAACTTGCAGTTATAAAATATGAAAACTCCCATATGATAAATGTATAAGAATTTTTAATTATTATTTATTTAAATTCAGGAAATTTAAGGCTCCAATTGCTGTCTCCTTGCAGGTGAAGTGTACCATCCCTCTAATCACCTTTGTGGTCCTCCCTTGGACTTGCTCCAACAGGTCCATGTCCAAGGAGTTAGGATGTGTCTAAATGGAAGGAAAATCTTAGACTTTCTCTTTGTTTGCCAACTCCACAACTGAAAACTCAGAGAGGTGACAACTGTGCATTTTATACCTACAGGATATCTCATCTATGAAGGGTGATCATTACTGCTTTTTGTGAGCTTTTGAGCTACTAAAGTCTTTCTCTGAAGTGAAAGAGAAATAATCACCACCCTTCACTGAAGAGATTTTATTTGTTCTGCAAGAAGTCGTGTCTTCATAAAAGTCCACATTTGAAGACTGAATTAGTAAGCACATCAGCTTCAGTCAGTCAGTTTTTATTTCTGCTTTCTAGCGTTAAGGAGGAATGCTAGTCTTTAACTCTCCCATGGAAGGAGGCCAAGCTCTCTGACAGAAGGAGAACATCAGGAATGTACATGTCACAGGGAATAGCAGCCCATAAGCTCTGTGGAGCTCAAACTTTTCCATTAGCTGAAAGTATGTCATATATTGAATGCTTCTTCAGATAAAAAATAGTAACTATTTTTTGTGAATTTTTCAAAATACATTGGCCCTTCCCCCATATCTTCAAGACCCAAGTTTCCATTTAAAATTTGCATATTAAAGTTAAATTATTCCACTGGTGCTTCTGACAACTGGGGTTTTTTTTAAACACATTTAATTTTCAAGAGTATGTGTTCGGTTTACTGGCTGACCTGGGAAAAAACAGTGCACAGCTATAACGTCTTGACACCCACTCAAATACACACTAATTTTTTGTGCTAAGGAGTGTTTTGTGCATTGTTAAAGGTGCCTGGATTGTCTCAGTAGATGGAGTTCTGCACGATATTATTTTGTACTTTTGAAGTACTACTGGCACTGAGTGCTGCATTAATACATTAACACACTGAGTATCATGTTCTCCCTGACTCAAAAGAGACTGCACTTAAATGTTTCTAATTGGAAAATTGATGTGAGCTGTAAAATTCAGAGTAGGCTTCCAAGACTCCAATCTCTCAAAGAGGAATGGTAACACTATGCCTCACAGACTACAAGTAGCACTTGCTTTGAGTATTTTACTCTTTATACATGAAATAGAATTGTATTAACATCACTGAATTTAGAGTCTATCTTCCCCAACACTGAATTCTAGTGTATTCACTCCATAAGTCTTATCTGGATGATTTCACATTTCTATTCTCATTCTAGTTAGCCACTTGCTGTTTAAAACATTTAAGAGTTCTGAATGCACTTAGGACCATGGAGTTATGCTTTCAGGATTTTAAGCTTTTGCCATGCTGTTTGTTCACTGCAAATGTAGGCACTGATTCACGAGCTTTGTAATCTGGGCCTTCTTATAAATTAGGTTTATGGATTTGTCCTGAAATCTGCAAATTGCAAAACACCATTAAATTGAAAAAATTTCCATTTTTAATCATTAGAAAATTGTAACAAGTTATGATATTAATGGTAAAACCTCCCCCTCTTTGACACTTAGAAATCAGTGAGATATATTGGATGTGTTCACAGGCAACTTCACTGCTATGGAGCTGCTCCTGAAACCTGCCCACTTGAAGAACCAGAGGCTGATTTCCTTAACAATGCAGGCCCTGCTGGAAGCTTCAGAAACCCCCAGCAGCTTCTTGCTGTACCTAACAATGTGTGCTTGGTCCCACTAGCTACCCCAAAGTCTGTGAAACTCCTAAGAGAATCCCTGCCACCCCTCTCTAATTCTGAGGTCACTTGCCCATATCCTACAAAAACCACATGAAGCTCCAGGTGAAGGGCCCTTGAACGGCCACCCATGTTCTGCGAAATGACCCTATTGCAATGGGATGAAGAGAAAAAACTCATAGCTCAAGAACTTGAGAGACAATCAAAGATGGAAGACAGAACAGAAGGAGAGACAAGTTACATAAATTTTTTCATATGGCTGTCACCTTTTTCAAGGTAGCACAAAATGAGCTCACTACTTGCAGAAAGACTGAGAGAGATACTGAACTGCAGCTCTCTAAATGCAGTTTGAAAAGCTAATGAAAGTAGAGAGTAAGCCATATTAATTTATAACACAAATTTGAATCACTCTGATGTCACTATTACTTAGAAAAAAGAAAGAGTTGTAATAAAAAGCAATCTGAACCTCTCCACTCCAGCCATATCAAAAATGCCAAAGTATGTTTTCCGTAATACCGTACCAAATATACTCTATACACTGTGCTGCAGTGTGGTGGACTGACCTTGGCTGGCCACCAGGTGCTCACCAAGCCACTCTCTCTCCCCCTCTCATCAGCAGGACAGGGGAATGAAATAAGAAGGAAAGCTCATAGGTCAAGATAAGGACAGGGAGATCACTCCCCAGTTACTATCTCGGGCAAAATACACTAATCTTTAGGGAAATTGATTTAGTTTTTTGGCAATTAAAAATAGAGTTGTATAGGGAGAAACAAAAACAAATCCAAAAATACCTCTCCCAACCTGCTTCCTTCCTTCAGGCTCAACCTCATTCCTGACACTTGTACCTCCTACCTCCCAGGTGGAACGGGGGATGGGGAATGAATTTTGCCTCCCATGCTTCTTCCTGCTCACACTCTTCCCCTACTCCAGTGTGAGGTTCCTCCCACAGAAGATTCTCCTTCATTAATTGCTCCGATATGAGTCCTTCTTGCAGGCTGCAGTTATTCAAGCACTGCTCCATCATGGGTCTTTTTCTCTTGGTACACTGCTTCAGGAGTAGGCTGCTCCACCATGGGTTCCCCACAAGATTACAGGTCCTGCCAGAAAATCTTCTCCACTGTGGACTCCTCTATATGGGCCATGGTTCCTGCAGAAGTCTGCTCTGTCATGGGCCCTCCAGGGCCTGCACATCACATCCACCTATTCTAGTGTCTTCTACAGTGTGAATATCTGCCCCACTATGGTCTTCTCCATGGGCTTCAGGGAACTCCCTACTCCTATTCTTGCTCTTCTCAGTTGCTGCACAACATTTTTAACCCTTTCTTAAATAAGTTATCGCAGAGACACTACCAGAGTTGCTGATAGGTTCAACTTTTGGCAGTAGAATGTCGGTTTTGTAGCTGACTGAAACTGATTTTGACATGGGGGCAGCTCCCAGTCTTTTCTTACACAAGGCACTTCTGCAGCCTCTCCACTACCAGAACAGTCACTTTATCATGAGAATCTCATACAAACCAATAGATAAAAAAATGTCCCACGTTGATGGGATGATAGGAAGGATTCTCAGATCTCTAATATGGTTGCAAAGTGCTTGTTTCCCAGTAGCTGCTTAGCATATTTAGCAATCCTTTATTATCTAGACAGATTAAAATATTGCTAATCCAACAATACAGAGTTGTGACATATACAATAAGAAACACTTTATCTGGAAAGAACATTAAGTGTTGAAAAGGAAAAAAAGGGAATATATTAATGAAAAAAATTGCATCATATTAGTTGCTGTTATGGTTCCACTGCAAGTATGATCAGTGTTCAGGTGAAAGACAGCTCTACAAGAACTACAATTGGTCATAAACCACATATCTACTGTCTTAAATAAATGGTCTACTGTTGCTTTGTTTTTTACAATTCTTCCATGTTTTTAATTTTGTAGACAAAGTATTCATACTCTGTTCTATAAACATAAGCTATGTTATGTCTAACTACAAAATGTTTTCATTTCTTCTCCTAAGGCGGAGACATTTGACAGATCTCTCCTTAGACCTATGTATTTGAAGAGTGGTAATTTCACTATCCAATCAGTGAGGTTTTCTAAAAGTCTATATAATAAACGAAACCCCCCAGGCTGGAAGCTTTCCGGCTTCCGAGTGGTCTTTCTCTCTCTCTCAGAGCGAGTGTCTGTGTGTGTTCCTTTCGTGTCCACGTGTGACAGTCTACAGTCTCCAGAACTGAAACTAGGGCTTCATTTTCATTAGATAAATATAAAACAATAATATATTTTTAATTTATAATTTATTTCATTATGTTTCCAGATCTCAAGAGCCTGAAAACTCATGCCCTTCTCATAATAATAAGAACTAATGAGGAATGACACCTGATATATCCCTGGTTCACTTTTTACCATTTTGCTGCCTCTGTTAGCTAGCAAAACGCACTTTATGAAGGACACTAAATTTATTTGGCTTCTAAAATAAATTACTATTTAGCAGATATACTGATTATTAAATATTGGTCAACAGGTGGACAGCACCAATGGCACACTGTGCAATTTTCATTGCTAACCACAGTGAATACAAATGTGTCTATATTCAGAAATAAGCCACCTTCTGTAATTAATAGAATATTCAATTCAAGTTTATTCAAATGAAATGCACTGAGTTGGAAATATCTTAGCATATGCAATGTAAGGTTTACTCATGGAGAGGAACTTCTCATGGATCAAGTTATGGCTTTGAAAAAATATCAAGCCAGAACAAAAAGGAGAAAATTCAGAGCTCTGTAGTCTGCTTACAGGCTTTTGCACTAAGCTGGTGCCACTATGAAGAATGAAACTTCCTTTCTCAAAACCAGTATCTTTATTTTTCTGTAATTTTTAGTGCTGCTGCATAATGTTTGTGACTTTTCAGAAAAGTCACAAAATTGTCAGAGGTTTTCCATGTTTACCACATCGTAATCCAAAGGACAGAGAAAGAAAATGTTGCAGAAAAGAAGCACAGCATATGAACACAAATGATGTAGTTGAAATTAAATACAAAAATCTTTATTTTAACTCTTTTTTAACAGAATAAGACAATCAGATAGGGGTGAGTCAGAAGCAAAGATAACTTGTTTCTTGGTATGTCAAAGAAAAACTTTATAAATATGAGATACTTGAAGAGCAGGACAAGAAATAGAAAGGCTTTGAAATCACTGTCTTTGGAGTTGCTCATGGCAGGACAAGACACCCCATCAGAGAAATCAATTCCCCAGCTATTCAGGATTTACTAAAAAAGCAGCACACTATAAATGATTTTTACCTGAATATTCTGTGACTCTAGAAAAAACCTCAGAAGTTAAATGGTATACTGAAATATAGGAGCTATACACAGTGTTGGAAAAATCTGGCTAATTTTCTCAGTTTTGTAGTAAGTTCTGATTAAGGAAAAACAAAGGAAAGATAAAGTTAATGGCAAACTCCCTTGACTTATTTCTCTCAGTTCTGCACAGATTCCTGTTCAGACAAAACATGAAAAAAGATATTTTTCCCTCAAGATCTGGGAATAAATTGAACTTTAATTACAGTTTAATGGGATCTTTTACAAGTTCAGCTTCATCCTCTTCCCCATTTTACTTACATGAGACAAAAAGACAAAAATAGCTCTAAAGTGTATTTGGCCGTTACTAGTATTTTGGCTTAACTCAGCGATAAAAGTCTGGCAGCTATGAAAGAGGTGTGAATATTCTGAATAAATATATTAGCTTGTTTCATAACTGCATTACTTCTTTCTGTGCAGGTAAAAAAATTCTACTGACGTCAGCACAGCTACAGCAGTGCAGACGGGCTAAAACAATTGTTCCATTGAAATTCTGTCTACTCATGCAACCAGACAATTTTACAGCTTTCCATTCACCAGTTACAGATATGTTAAAATTCTAAAGCTGCAAATATGAATAGTATTATTAACCTGAATTTCTGTTTCTGACTAAAGTGGAAAAATATGGAGTCAGGACAAATGATTTCAAAACCTGCTTTCTTTCTGCAAAATAGAAGCAGTCCTTGATTACAAGTAAAACCTCTTTGACCAGTGGTGTGGATTACAAAGGATCAATTAGGAAGGAGTTAGAAAAAAAGGGAAACATCTCAAAACAGACCCTTCTGTTCCTCCTCAAGATGTCTGATTCACACTGAGTAGACAGAGCAGTGTGGTAGTTGTGTTTGGCTTCCATTTCATAGTTTATGGCTATTCTGTGGCTGGAGGTTGACAAGACGTACAGCTTATTCCTATGCTGTGATCCCCCATCATGTTATAGGGTGACAACCTGAAGACACTGGAGGTGAGACTATCTGTTTGGGTTGAGAAAGAGTGTTTTTCCTTCTGGGATGAAAGTGGTAAAACCTTAATAGCTTGTTCACCTTTGTTCACCTCCATTTCAGCAATATTTAGTCAATTAGGTTTAAAACTAGGTAGGCTTGTAAGTCCTTTACAATATGCACCTCATGGCCACTGTGGACAAAGCAGCCAGGTCATACAAATATAAGAGCCCTGAGTAGTTTTGGTCACCGCAATATAAGAAAGATATTAAACTATTAGAGAGAGTCCAAAGGAGGGCAGCGAACGGCCTTGAGGGTAAGCTGTACAAAGAACGGCTGAGGTCACTGGATTTGCCTAGCCTGGAGAAGAGGAGACTGAGGGAACACCTCATTATAGTTACAGCTTCCTCATGAGGGGAAGAGGGGAGGCAGACACTGATCTCTTCTCTCAGTGACCAGTGACAGGACTCGAGGGAATGGCCTGAAATTGTATCAGAGTTGGACATTAGGAAAAGATTTCTCACACGGAGAGTGGTTGGGCACTGGAACAGCTCCCCAGGGAAGTGGTCACAGCACCAAGCCTGACAGAGTTCAAGAAGCGTTTAGACAATACTCTGAGGCATATGTTGTGACTCTTGGGGACGGTCCTGTGCAGGGCCAGGATTTGGACTTGAGGATCCTTGTGGGTCCCTTCCAGCTCAGCACGGTCTGTGATTCTGTGATTCTGTATCAGCAATATGGAAATGGTATGACTAGAGCCTGATAATCCCCCATAATGCACTTAAATGCCTTTTATGTGAAGGGGAAAAAGGAAGAACAAATCATTCTCTTCTTCATCATTGAGTGCCATACAATAATTTTATTAATTAACTTTCTTTTTCTATATTAATTTCCACACATCTTGATATTTGCCTTTTAATTTCTGAGTTTTGAAAATAAGTTATCAACTTCAGGATAAAATGAATAAATAGAACATGAGGACCAAAAGAGTAGAAACAGAAGTCACTAGTGCAAATGTACCACACTGCAATGCCCTTTTTACTGTAACATGACATGTTCTTAAAGTACCTCCAGGCCATGACAGTCTCATTTCAGACTACAGAGCATATTACTGCAGATTGCACTTGCATGTGCACACTCTCCTAAACTCTTCTACTTGTCTGTTTCATGCACTACTGCCTTCACCTTGCTCTAGTTTAAAAATAACTCAGAGCAAAGGCAATGCTAAGTGCATTTTGTTCTGGTTTCATGTGAGGTGGAGTTAGTTTTCTTCCTAGTAGCTGGTACAGTGCCGTGTTCTGGTTTTGGTATGATAATAAAGTTGATAACACAATGAAGTTTTAGTTGTTGCTGGGCAGTGCTTAGGGTAAGTCAAGGACTTTCCAGTTTCCTGTGCTGTGCCAGTGAGGAGGTGCACAAGAAGCTGGGAAGAAGCATGACCAGGACAGTTTACCCAAAAAGCCCAAAGGGATATTTTTTGCCATATAATGTCATTCCCAGTATACAAATTGGGGGAAGTTGTTTGGGAAGGGCTGATGGTAGCTCAGTGTCAAACTGCATCAGTCAGCAAGTTTTGAGCAGTTGCATTGTGCCTTTCACTTGTCTTTCTGGGGTTTTATTTGTATCTCTCTCTCCTTTTCATTATATTATTATTATTATTATTATTATTATTAGTAGTAGTAGTAGTAGTATATTTTACTTATAAACTTTNTAGTAGTAGTAGTAGTAGTATATTTTACTTATAAACTTTAAATTTACTTATAAGGCTTAGTTATAAACTTTACTTGAATTGTTCTTATCTCAACCCATTGGTTTTCCCTTTTCTCCAATTTTCCTCCTCATTCCACAGATAGTGGGGGAAGGAGCGAGTGTCTGCACAGTACAAAGCTTCTGGATGGGGTAAAACCATGTCAGCCCTTTTCGGTGCCCAATGTGCAGCACAAAGGGTTGAGATAACAAATCTGACCAGAGTGTGTTAAAAGTAAGTTGTCATGAGCATTCACTATATAGGTTTAATAGTTGCTGGTCACAATTTATTTGCTCTCAGAGTTGCACTTGTTCCCAGGATTGTGCAGCATGTAACACCTGTGATAATCTTTATCATTCATGGGGTCTGGGCTAAGATTATAATTTTGTTGTACTTCATAGCATTGATCTGGCCTACAATATGATAGAATCGTTGGCCGTGAAACTAATCCGGTGAGTGTTCTTGGCATTGCTGTACTTTGGGAGCTACCTCTTGGGACCTATTATTAATTACATCTTTTTTCTCTTCTCCTTGGACAGCCAGCCTATGGGGGAGACATGTTTCTACAGTTTCCTTCCTTCCTTCCTTC
>VXBT01003415.1:0-25438 GCA_013400235.1 Oriolus oriolus | reverse complement strand
CCTGTCCCTATCCTGCAACAGTTACCTTATCATGTAAAGAAGAACACGTTTCTTTTTTTAACACATATATTCTTTTAAAAATAAACCTTTCTAACTTCTTAGTTTAATGTGTAGCAGAACAATTCTAGGCTTGTGAATCATCAGTCCTTACTGTAAATGTGAAAAACAGCTGGGAAGCAAACATGACTCAACCTCCAACTCAGTAAGAAGAAGGAAAAGCCTAGAAGCTGTAAGTATAGGAGCTAACCTCCAAAGATTTAACTCTACCCATGCAGTTAGTAATTCCTTCCTTCTACATCACTACTTCTACATAAGAAGTAGAATACATGCTTAGGTAATCTACAAATAAGAAACACAACGGACTAAGTACCATAGAATCACAGAATAATTAAGGTTGGAAAAGACCTTTAAGATCATTGAGTTCAACCGTGTAATCAGCACTGCCATTTCCACCACTAAATCATGCCTCAGTGTCACATCTGCATGGTTTTTTGAACATTTTCAGGGTTAGTGACTCAACCACTACCCTTAGAAGCCTGTTCCAATGCTCAACAACCCTCTCAGTAAAGAAATCTTTCCTAATATCCAATCTAGTGGCCTTCTAGGATGGGGAGACTACATCAGTGGACAAAGGAAGGGCTACAGATGTCATTTATTTGGACTTCTGTAAAGCGTTTGACACGCCTCCCCAAAAATTCTTCTCTCTAAATTGGAAAGACATGGATTTGATGAGACGACTGTTAAGTGGGTAAGCAATTGGTTGGATGGATGCACCCAAGACAGCAGTGGTCAAAGGCTCAGAGCTGATGGAAATCAGAGACCAGTGGTGTCCTTCAGGGGTCTGTATTTGGGCCAGTGACATTTAATATCTTCATTAATGACACAGACAGTGAGATCGAGTGCCCTCAGTGCACCCTCAGTAAGTCTGCACATGACACCAAGCTGAGGGTGCAGCTGACACACCTGAAGGACAGGATGCCATCCAGAGGGACCTGGACAAGCTCGAGAAGTGGCCCATGGGAATCTCATGAGGTTCAGCAAGACCAAGTGCAAGTTGCTGCACCTGGGCTGGGGTAACTCCACAGGCTGGGGTGAAGGGATTCAGAGCAGCCCTGCCCAGAAGGACCTGGGGGTGCTGGGGGATGAGGCTGGACATGACCCAGCCATGTGCACTCACAGCCCAGAAAGCNAAGCCAAACATGTCCTGGGCTGCATCCAAAGCTGTGTGGGCAGCAGGGCAGGGGAGGGGATTCTGCCCCTCTGCCCTGCTCTGGTGAGAGAGACCCCACCTGGAACACTGCATCCAGCTCTGGGGTGCCCAGCACAGGAGGGACATGGACCTGTTGGAGCAAGTCCAGAGCAGGGCCACCAAGATGATCAGAAGGCTGGAGAACCTCTCCTGTGAGGAAAGGCAGAGAATTGGTTTGTTCAGCCTGGAAGAGATGGCTTAGGGGTGACCTAATTGCAGCTTTCCAGTACCTGAAGAAAACCTCCATGAAAGATGGAGAAGGACTTTTTACAAGAGCATGTAGTGGCAGGACAAGGGGGGATGGCTTCGGACTGAAAGAAAGTAGGTTTAGATTAGATATTAGGAAAAGATTCTGTGCGGGTGGTGAGGCGCTGCAGCAGGTTGCTCAGAGAAGCTGTGAATGCCCCGTCCCTGGAGGTATTTAAGGCCAGGTTGGATGGGGCTCTGAGCAATTTGGTGAAGTGAAAGGTGTCACTTCCAATGGCAGAGGGGTTGGAACTGGATGATCTTTAAGGTCCCTTCCAACCCAACCCATTCTATAATTTTATGGTTCTGATTCTATACCTCTCCTGTGGCAAATTGAGGTCATTTCCTCTTGTCCTCGCGCTTGTCACCTAGGAGGAAAGGCTGATTCCTACCTCACTAAAAATCCTTTCAGGATTTTCCTTTGAAACAGGTTCCCAGGCTCCTGCTTCTCTTCCTGGTTGAGAGGGAAGGAATGAAAATCAGAGCAAGAAATTACAGGGCATGGTCAGCTATACTGTCACATTTTCACACATCCTTGTTACTGATGGTTTCTATACTGTGTTACCTTAAGCCCACAGACAAGTGCAAGGTGAGATAAAAAGAGGTAGAAGAGAGGGGCTCTGAAAAAGAACAAACTGAAAAAAAATTACAAAAAAAGAAAAAGAAAACAGAGTGTTGGGAAAGACTAGGGAACCCAAATGCAGGTTTGCGACAGGCATGAGGGACCCAGTACTTTTAAAATGCTTAGTGTGCTCTGAATGCTACAAACTCTTTGAGGACACAAATGAGTAACTCATGTTTTCAATTTTCAGCTTCATATTTGCTATATCACCATTTTGTCAGAATAATAGAACAAGGTAGACTTTGACTTGTTTCAGGAGTATTTTCTTGATCCATCACCAGTGTGCCTATTAAGCAACACAGTATAGTACAACATAAAAACTTAAAAATGTCACAGAACCTACTTTTCCTGTGATTTACAGCTCCTTCTTATTTTTTTTTTCCATGTCCAGAAAGCATCTTGATTTGAATCATTCCTGTTTCAGCAATAATTGGCACAATGGCTAAAAGCACAGGAATCAGCTGCCAGCCACAGATCAACAACAAAACATCCAAGTCCCAAGAACATCTACATTTTGGGCAGTTAGTGCCAATCTGGAACCCGTAGCCTGGAAATGAATGAAACCATTGTAAATTACTCTGCTTTATTTGGAAACTAGACAGGAAATATTTTTTACCTAGACAATTGAGATTTATTCACCAGAGACCATCTGAAAGTGCTTAATTTGGTCTAAAGAGTCTGCAGAATTGGATGCTTTGTCTTTTGTCAGTTGTACAGATGCTTTCCTCGAGCCTTCTGTATCTTAGCTAGTATTCCTCCTCCGCTTCCATATATTCACTCAGACTTATAGTCCTTGTTCTAAGGTTTTGCCCAAAAAAACACAATGGCATTTCATAAATCTCGTATTTTTTATATGTAGAACCATGACTTTAAACTTGCCAGATCCTAAAACATGACATTTCCTAACTTGGAGTCTGAGAGGACTATTTTTTTTTCTCTGACCACTTTTATCTTTAAACAGAGGAGAAACAGTGCTGCAAAGAGAACAACCCCTATTTTGAGGCATACTATTAAGCATTTTGTTAATATTTTTAATATTTGCTGTATTTAGCATGAAAAAAATGCGAGACATCTAAGCAGATTGGGTAAATAACTTAAGGTCAACAGACTCCTTGGATGACTCATTTATGGTAGCGATAACTGGATTGAACATTAATATGAACTGGGAGGAAATTACATATAAAATACATTTTTGTGACACCAAAACAAATATTATTTAATAAATAAAAATGTAATAATTAATTAATACAAAACTTCAGTCTGCACATCACTTAACTAGGTTACATAAGAGAACTTAATCATTTCATATTACAACAGGATGACACAGCTAATATGGTTTTCATCGCGTGAAATAATAAATGCAACAGACCTAAAAGTTTAATAAAGATACGGAAACACAAAACTCCTTTTTGCATTAGCACAAACACCACCACATTATTTCATATTAAATGTAGCTTTACAAGAAATTTTTCTTGTGAATTTAACATCTTTTTGACAATCAGATGCTCAGTAAACAGTGCCATGAAAGCTGCCAGTCAGGGACAGTTACTTGGATTTATAACATGTATCTGCAAAGATTACTAAACAATATACTTTCTCCTGTTATAAAACTAGAAATAAATCTTCATTGTCTGTCAGTTACAAGTACTGTGAGAGCTGTAACTCTGCTGTGAACTGTTGCTGCAAAATCTCTGTGGTGTCTGAGAACACATTTGTGAAATAGTGTGCAGAGCTGGGAGATTTCTCAACACCACCTCTTCCTCATCTGGAAAGTACTATTTTTAGGGGGAATATATCTTGGCAATTATATACTTTTCTATCTCATTAACAATTCAAATTAATTGGTCAGAGGCACCAGTGACTTTAAAACACATCTTTGAAAATTAAAATTACTTAATTAAATGTGAGACATTTGTCTTATTTAAATCCAGGAAGCAAAAATAAAACATTCATTCTACCTTTCCTGCAGATTTGCCAAATATGAAAACTAAAATGTCACTGCCATTTTAGTAATCTTTAAGTTTTGTATTCCTCTCTACATACATAATTTGTTTCAAAGAATGGTATTTTTGTGTAAGAACTGTTTGTTAGGGTATTATAAGTGTTTTTATGTTTCTTACCATAAGTATATAAATGCAGAACCTTTATACATAAACAAACATATTACATTTTGATTTCTTGGGGTTTTATTTAGGGTAGGGGATTATTTTTAATTGCAGTAAAGTACTATATTCTTAAATGTGGTAAGAAAAAGAAAAAGTAAAACAAACAGTTTTGATTTGGCTCTAGGCTAACAAAGCCAGATGGCTGCTTTGGTGTTACATGCTAGGAGAACACACCACATGTGTTGGTGCTAATACACAAAACCCTCCCAGGCCCCACTCTTGCACTGCCTGATACTTGAACAAGTTGCCAGGTGGACACTTCACACCAGAGTGAGAGAAGTGAATACAGTGGCATTACTTGAATCCTCAGACCATGAAGACCACTCTGTTTCCTTTAGGGTCTTTTCAAACCCTTCCTCCAGGGCCCTATTTAGACTCAGTATGGTCTGAGAGACCTCAGTTTCCTCCTGGGTTGGTCAAAGAAGTCTCATGGGACTTAATTTCCAAGGAAGTGACCTATAATTCGTTCCCACATAAACCAGAAAGAAGGGGATCTGGGCCGCTAGGGAAAGGGGTTAACAAGTGGAGCTGATGTGACTCAGGTTGGCTCTGGGAACGTCTCAGGGAGGAAATTACCCTCTCTGGAGGCAAGGAAACCTTCACTCAGCTGCATGGGCTCAGTAAGTGGTGGGGTTGTGGATGTACGAGACTGGCGTGGCTGGGATAAACCGCTGTTTGTAGTGAGAGAATGACAAGGGAGGGAGGTGTCTGGTCTAGTCTCACATTGCTCTGCTTTCTACTGCTTCAGGGATCACAAGCATGCCTACAGCTGGGTCAGGTGAGAGTAAAATTTAATAGAAATTCAGAGAAGGATTGAAGTTATGCTGTGGATTGGTAATCAGATGCTGAAAACCCACATTTCCCTAAAACCCATGATGAATTAAAAAGAATGCTTGTTAGGGTATCAACTGATAAGGGTAGGAATGGCAACAAAATAGGGATAAAAATATTTGAATTAGTTCTAGCTCTGCTAAAATATAAACTGGAAACGCTGTCAATCCCTCAGGGCAGGTACCAGTGCAGGCTGTGCCTCCCAGGTAGGGTTTAGCAGTTTCCACTGGTATCTCACACATTCTGCAGCAGAGTAGGGGTGCTGAGCAGCTCAGCACTGCACCAGCTCCAGGCAGCAGCTGATGCCAAGCCTCCAACGGTGGTGAAAGGGCTTCTTACAACACATTCTTGGGAGCCTTGCTGTCCTACTCACTGCTTAGCACCTGGAGACGGCCCTGCTTGCATTTCAGGCTGATTCTTTCTAAAAGATTTAACTTTGTTGCTGGCTGTGCTTCTACTGACAGCAGAGCCCTGCTCCCAGACCTGATTCCTGCTGTGACTGTCTTTGGCTCTGTGCCTTCTACCGAGGAGCAGCCACCAGTTTAGTGAGTGCAGTTAGTCAGATATCCAGGTCCCATACTCTTCACTAGTAATTTTTTGTGGGTCCTAGTTTCTATGAGTTAGCTGTCTTTGAAGGCTGATCTGAATTTCAGGTTCAGTCTCTTAGAACACAGTCTACTTTCTCTGGTCCTCCATCCAAAGGCGTTTTGATTTTATTAAAACAGCTACATAAACACCACAATTACTTTTGAGCTTTTCTACACTTGACTTAGAGTTACATTTAAAAACCATTCAAAATATCTACCTGGACCTGTTCTGAAGATTTAGCATGGTTGGTTTCGAAACTGAGCTAAAGAAATCAGTGTGGTATCTTCATGGGTAAGATCTCAGCATGACTTCTTCAATAAACACAAAGACGATTTATGTCATCTAAACAAACAAGCCTTTCTAAAGCTCAAGAAAACTAAATATATAATGCTTTAACCTGACTCAGAAGTGCTTTAAATACTATGGATCAAAGCCTCATTGTAAGAATTTCTCCAGCTTTGCCTAATGTGAAATCCTGTTTGAGAAAAAAAAGGCTTTTTTATTACCTTATCATATTTTTTGTCTTTTTCAGATAAGTGAAGTGACTATGTGCATACACTTTAAAAATAATATTACCATGTAATACTGGTACCATTTTTTTTACCATGTAAAAAAAATTCAAGCTGTAGCTGAGGTAATCCAAGTTTTTAAAACCTAAATTTAGCACCTATAAGGTAGAGGAAAAATGAGACATTATTTTTTAAGAAATAAGTGTATATCATGTAGCAGTCTTCAGGCCCCACAAGACCCTATGCTTGTTTTAGGCACTGAACAAATACCAAGGACTTCCCCCTCTCTCTCTAAGAGATTACAATCAGAACTTGTAGTGCTGCTGGTTATTTTCTAGAGGAAGCCTCTGAACCTGCACAGATTCTGACTACGACACAACTCAGTGTGCACAAAAATGTCCTGGGAATCTCTCACTCCTGGGGCAGGGCCATGCAGGGCCAGACCACGCACGAGATGAGATGATGAGATCAGATATGAGATGAGATGAGATGAGATGAGATGAGATGAGATGAGATGAGATGAGATGAGATGAGATGAGATGAGATGAGATGAGATGAGACGAGATTAGGCAGACACATTAGGCTGAGAAATATCCATAACAGCTATACCAGCATCTTCTTTTCTTTTCCAACAGCATCACAGAACTGGGAATTATGAGGCTGCTTCTGCCTGAAGAGAGGGCAAGAGCTGGATGTCTTTTCAGAAAAGGCACCATTTTCTCAGAGGCATGAGGCAGAGGGAAGCAAGGTCTGGTTCAGAACTCTACAGACTGGGCAAGAACAAGTAGCTGAGCAATAAATAAAGCAATTTGCAAATGCAAATGAGATGTACATTAAGTGACTTACCTTTCATGGAACTATCCAGAAACAGAAGTTTAGAATTCAAACCACTTTTTGCATTTGATGGTATTGAATGTTGAGAGAATTGTTTCTTTCTTGTTGCTGAATATGATCTCTTGCATGTTTAGGTCCTTAGACAGCTTGATAATTATATCTTGATTTCCAGGAATCTATTTGCTAACACAGGCATTTTAGAGAACAGATATCAAAACACTTAGACAAAAATAGTAATTATTCTCTATTCAGGATGTGTTATTTCAGTTGTATGACTAATTACATGGGTTTGGTTTTGTTCTATAATTAAATGAATTAACTTGCTACTTAGGCTATTCCCATATTAAAGTAATTTTGTTTCATAATATTACACCAACTATTTTAAGTATCACAACAAAAAAATTTAGCTTCAGAGGAAAAGGCATTTCCACAGAACTCTTTTAGGATTATGTCAGCTTATGAGTCCTTACCAAGACACACAGGATGCCTTCACACATTTTGTTTAAAAGTTACAGCCTCTCAAGTGGGATTGTGTTCCTTTTTTATGCCATTAGTTATGGAAAACACAGGCAGGTATGAATACAGAGACACGAGCTTTTAGATCAAGTTTATGATGCCACTTTCTGAACCTTTTTATGCTTTTCTGAGTGGATGGTGTTTTTTGTCCAGTCAGTATTGATCCCTTCTGTGCTTCCTCTGAGACAGCTGATGCACTGCCTTCTTTCTGTAACTGATCCTCAGTTCCTGATGCCTGAAACAAAACACAGGATGATGCTAAAAGTTGTTTGCAGCCACCCAGAGGGACCTTGATGGGCTCAAGGTGGACCCCTGAAAACCTCTTGAAGTTCACCGAGGCCAAGTGCAAGGTCCTGCACCTCTACTGAGGTAATCCAACATGGACAAGGGCTGGGAAGAGAATGGATTGAGACCAGCCCTGCTGAGAAGGACTTGGAGGTGCTGGTTGCTAAGAAGCTTGGTATGACCCAGCAATGTGCCCTTGCAGCTCAGAAAGCCAAACACACCCTGGGCTGCCCCAAAAGAAGTGTGGGCAGCAGGGCAAGGGATGGGATTCCACCCCTCTGCTCTGCCCTTGTGAGACCCTACCTGGAGTGCTGCACCCAGCTCTGGGGGCTCAATACAAGGACATGGACCTGTTGGATAAATCCAAAGGAGGCCACAAACATGATCAGAGGGCTGGAACACCTCTCTTATGTGGAAAGACTGAGAAAATTGAGTTTGTTCAGCCGGGAGAAGAGAAGGCTCCAGAAAGACCTTACAGGAGCCTTCCAGTACCTAAAGGGGGCTACAAGAAAGCTGGAGAGGCACTTTTGAACAGGGAGTGTAGTAATGGGATGAGCAGTAACAGTTTAGAATGAAAGAGAGTAGACTTAGATCAGATATTAGGAAGAAAATTTGTGCAGATGGTGAGGCACTGGCACAGGTTGCCCAGAGAAGTTGTGGATGCTCCATCGCTGGAAGTGTTCAAGGCCAGGCTGGCGGGGGCTTTGAGCATCCTGATCTAGTGGGAAGTGTCCCTACCCATGACCCAGGGGGGTTGGAACTAGTTGGTCTTTGAGGTCCATTCAAACGCAAACCATTCTGTGATTCTATGATTCTATCTTATCTTGTACTTTCAAATGATGAACAATTCTGAATAAAAACTCCAATTCCCATTGAGTACAAGAAAGATTGATAAGAGCTGAGTATTTTTGGAAAGCCCAGTTAAGTACTGAGTTTCATTAAGTCTTCTCTACATTCAGTGAAAACCTTGACATTACGCTAACACTCATAAGCAGGGTGTGGGTGTGTTTTAGCCACTGATATTTTTTTTCATTATTTTATTACGTTAAGCTGTTATGAAAATATACAGAACTAAGTTAACTGAAGAGACCTGCCAGAAAGTCATTTTAAAATGCAAAAATTATATTAAAAGCCTCAATTTAAAAGAGAATCAGAAAGTCAATGAGAGGGTCTTTCAGTGCAAGGAGGGAGCCAAGAAGAATAGGAAACAAAATTTATAGCTATTTCAAAGTGTAGGCCTGAGAGAAACTGTTTGAGAAGTTCAGGAAAAACCTTGGGAGATAATAAAAATAGTCAAGATAAACCATGTCTGAATGACAAAACCTCAGGAGTCCGAAAGATGCTGTTGATTTATGAAGATACTTGCATAACATATTTTGAATTTTCACAATGAGGGTGGGAGGCACTGGGGCAGAGGGCTTGAGGAGGGTGTGGAGTCTCCATCTTTGGAAGTGTTTGAAACCCAACAGGACAGAGCCCTGAGCACCCTGCCCTGACCTCAGAGTGCACCCTGCCTTCAGCCGGGATTGGATTAGATGGTCATCTCCAACCTGAGTGATTTTATAATCCTATGACTTGGAAAAGCAGCTTGAGAAGCAATCAACTCCACAACTTCATTTTTGCCACAATCTTAATTTTTACCTTTACATATACTTTATTTTTAATGTCATACTTCTGAAAAAAATAGCTTAGAATTCCTGTAATTCACAGCTTTGAATTAAACTTGAACATTTTACTTTACATGAATTTTTCTTAATCTGAAGTTTAGCACTCTTCAAGGGAGCTTTTGTCCCCCGGAGTCTCTTTGTTGAGAAAACACTGCAAAGCTGGAAGTACCTTTGGGAGGAAGTCAGTCCAGCTCAGTCAGTGGTACACAATATGATGAAAGCTTTGACAAAAGCTACCTGCATATTGACAAGCTTGTAGTAAACTCCATTCTGTGCCATGAATTCATTATGAACTCGTTCAGTGATGACATCGTTTTCAAGTGCAGCTATAAGATCTGCATTTTGAGCCACTGAGCTATGTGTAGCATCATTTTCTGACCTGGAATTGTGGCCCCAGATGAACATTTTCAGGTACATTTAACATTTCTTCTCTTCGTATTAGAGTTGAACAATATATTTTAAAATGGTATTCTAGTAAAGATCAAAATGGTCAGCTGAGGAATTTGAACTTCACAGTATTTTTAGGCTTCTTCAAGGTAAACTAAAGCAAAAATGTAACTTAAATCAGATACTGCAAAATACAGTTTCAATGAAAGTATATGTTAAGGTACTTAAAATCATACTTGCATTACTCATATAGTTTTTTCCATCTTTCAAATTACTCAAAAAATAATAAAATAAATTTTAGAAGCATGTAGTTTGACATGATAAAGATGTATTTACAGGCACATTGTGACAGTGTCTGCTGGGATAATTTTGTACTAATATCTAACGATCCAAGAAATTACTACAAACTTTATATAATTCAGTTTAAAAATCTTCACTGAATGTTTTTAACTGCTAGAATATAAGTGGATTAATATATTTTACAATTAGGAAATAAAAGATAAAATTGTAATGTATGGGGTTACATTGTCCATAAAATTCTTAAATTTTATGTTGTCCATTAAATTCTAGATAAACCTGATATCTTTATATTGTAACATGATTTTAACAACTGGAAATGACAGCCATTCAAACATCCTATAAAAATATGTATTATTTTTCTTGGTAGTCTGAGGGCTTCACTATGTCTGAGGTGATACTAAAAAGTTAAAATCACATCAAAATGTAGACGAAAATCAAGTCAATGTCTTTCATTATAAAAAGCAGGACGTCCCATTCACAGAAACAGTAAACAGAGACTCGTCAGAGGTTTGGTAAAGCTGGCAGGGAAAAGGGTCTAGTCTACACTGGATTTAAACCTTCTGTGGAGGTACATGTTCAGCACAGTGAGGAAGAGAAAAATTAGGCAAGAGTACAAATGAATGCTTGGCAGACAACAGGTTAGCTTTGTCTTGCTCAACCTCAGCAATCAGAGCTAGTCTAGTCCGAGCAAGCCTTTCTGTCATGCTCTGCCAGAAATGTCAATAGGAGGACATGTTTCAAAGCCATGTGGAGGAGGTGAGAGGCTAAGTAGCTTGTTTAAACAAGCTCTGTAAGTTTTATATTGCAGCACTTAGTTGGCAATCCCACCAGATGTGTCTCTATCAAAAGTTCTCTGCCCTGCTGTCTCTGGGATTCACTTTACAGGTCACAGGTTGGGAGGAAGATCCTTACGTGTGCCAGCGAGCATAGCTTCACAAAATAGCGGGATTATCAGGAATTAGAACTCCTGGACAAAGAGTCCAATTCTTTCTGAAATTAGTGGCAATTAGGTGTCCAAGTAAACATTAGGGATTAAAAGATTTTTGATGATGAGAAGGCGGATTAAGTACTTCTCCTGTGACAGTATATGTTGAAAAAATGTTCTCTGAACATTTTGTTCGTAGAGAAAATGTAATCATTGCTGAAACTGTTTATGGTGAGAATGGTGAGAATTTGTCTACATTCAGAGCATAGATGCATAGTAAGGTAGAGAAAGAGAGGGGGGAAAAAATCAGCAAATATGATTAATTCAGACTGGGGAAGAGGTGGAATTGTTCTATAAATGGTTCACAGACAGGCTTAGAGCAGACAGCAAGGAATACAGGGCTGGCTATTGCTTTGAATTGTTTGCGTGGTTTATAAGTTAGGTCTAGACAGCAGTCAGCGAGTAGCAGCTGCTCTAGAAGAAACCCCAAGCTGTTTTTCAATGACTTTGCTGGGTGTTAATAATAGCATAGACCACAGGGATCCCCGAAACTGCTTGGGAATATTTAGGTCTCAGCACACATTGAGCTCTCCAGTGCTCTAAAGACTAAAGTTTGTTTAGGGAGCCTGCTGCTGTTCAGTCCTACCCATCACATCATTAACTGAATTCCATGGGCACTGACAAAAACACTTCAACGCTGACCGATACTGACATGGTCCAGTGCTGCCTTCACTGCTGATTCACTCTCAGTATCCAAAGCTGATGTTGCCTCATCAAGCAGAAGAATTTTAGGATTGTGAACTCTATGCAAATTGGAAAGTATCATAATGATTCAATACCAGAAGGCGAAGGCGTATGATGTATATATCAAAAAGAAAGCAATTCCTGTAGAAATGCTGGCTGAAATAGCCTGTTTGATAGCAATGTTTGACATCTTCTACTCTTTTGGTGTCTGAAAGGAAAAAACCTCACAAAAAAGCCCCAGAACATACAAGAAATTACCCTTTCTTTCATTGTGTATATGCATAAATTTCCCAAGAAATATACTGAAGATGTATAAAATATTTTTGTACACAGGAATCCAAGCCCAAGAAAGATCTCTCTAAGAGTAGAAGAAAATGTATTGACTGCCTTTCCACTTGTGATTTACTGAGCAATTTTATCTTACTGTAATTACAGATGAACACACAGAGAAAAGATCTGCAACAATGGGTTTTCATTTCATGTGTCTTAGAAATTAAAAAGCATCGAGATGATAATTGCACCAGGGATGGCCTTGAAACTGTTGCTCAGCCTCAACTTTCAGTTAAAAAACCCCACAAAAACCACAAAAGTGCATGGTGCCAAAAGCAGGGTGACGATGCGAATTGGGGTATCTTAATTACTATATCTGACCCGAAAGGGAAAACGGTAAGGAAGGAATGTGCTTCTCATGGTGATCATGAACTCTTTATTCCAGAGTACTGAATAACCTGGCCAACATAATACTGGTTCAGTATCAAAGATTTTTAGTGATTATTTTCAAATTGTGGATAGAGACATGGGACTGACGAGTTACAACAGAGACAGTAAGCTGAGAAATTGTACTTTTATCTTGACAAAATCAGCACAGGAAGCTTGCAAACAAATCCTAAAGAAAATAATAAAATCTGAAATAAATGGCAAAAAATTATGTCATGAGTTAGGGAAGAAAATAATTAACCCAATTACTTCTCTTTGTTACTGTTTTTTTTAGAGACACTAGACCCAGTAAAACTAATCCATTGGGACTTCATTAATGCCTAATAATGCCAATTTATCCTAAAGCCATGAGAGAAACTATTAAACACTAGTTGTGAATTAATAAAGGAACAGTAATGTAAAGAAGAGTTTGAAGGAAGACAGAGGTGTTCAGCGTGGAGATGTAATACCCAAGGGAGCTGACAACATTAATTCTTCACTCAGTCTGGGGACTTATTTCTCTTACTTAAAGTAATGACTTGGTCATGCAAACAATACTCATGATAATGAAATTCTCTGATGGTACAAAACCGAGAGGATCAGTACAGAAAACCAGTGAGAAGACCAGGACAAAAGGAATACCAGAATATCTTACAGAATCAGATAAATTGGAGAGTAGTAGTAAGAGAAGCAGGTGAACCATAATTATGTGAAATACAATATGACAAAATGAAAGAAAAATATGATCACTGGAAACCTATACTGTATGAGGAAACTAAAATGACTTGATTTGGTTGGCCTCACAAAATGTTATCTGAGAGAATCTAAGATTTATTTCTATAAACAGCACAGGAAAGTACACCCACAGGAGGGAACTACTAAAGCAAAGGCTCAGCGCTGGTCCAGGAACAAATTATTATACAGGAACTGGGCATCTATTTTGTTGGAAAGAGATGTCCAATCTTCCAACAAGTAGAATACTCTTCCTAAAGCAGTAGGGTTAAAAAGCTCAGGTCATACATTTGTTTTCTACAAAAACAAGACCTGGTCTCAGCAATAGGGAAGGTCCTTCTCACTTCTGACCCCTGAGGGAAGACCTATATCAGGTTTAGTGCACTCATGGCAGAAAGAGGCTGGCAAAGAGTGCCTTGAAGATGAGCAGGAAAATGAGATAATGAGAGTTATCAGAGTAGTGAACAGCACTGGGTGACCAAAGAGAGCTGTGTTGAACTGGGAAGCCCAGTGAAGGTACCCAAAGATCTTCCTTAGCCACTCAAGCTAGGTAACATTGGCAGCTGGAGCATAAAGGGACATGCAGGTCAGGGGATGGAACATATTTTCAGTGGGTGACACAGTTGTTATTGAATTTTGAGTTTCAAAACTTGCTGGGTTTTGTGGTCACACTGTTTCTATTTAGATAAAATACCAAAAAGATGGCAAGACTGGTATTTCATAATATAACACAAATAAATACATGTGTATGACCCTGGTTAGTTAGTGTTATACCTGGGGATTTTTTGCCATGTGCCTTTCTTTCTGTTTTGCAACTCTCACTGGGTTTAGGAGGTCTGTGAGACCATTTTCTCTTTGAGAAAGGGACTGCATCTCTGCATGATTTGTGATGCTTTTTTAAACTACTAAAAAGAAATGAAAAGAAATCAACAGCAAAAATATACTAGAAAAAAGAAAAATCTCTTTAGCCACTGTTATAAAAACAGCCAACATATGGAAGCTTTGCAGCATTTTATCTGAGTCCATGGTGGAGGCACTGCTCTTCTTCAGCTGCAGCAGTGGCATCATGCAGCTATTCACACCTTTCTGTATGTGGACAAGGTCTAAATTCACTGAGTGACAGATTGTATTTTTAAATCTTACAGACACCAAATGGAATTATAGAAGATATGGCTCACCAGTTTATTGAAAACTCGTATGCTTTTCCATATCTTTGCATGGAGAGTTGATGAGAATTCCATAACAGGACTGAAGGCCAGAATCACAAGTTTCAATTTCCAGCCTTTTGTAAAACCAACTCTAAATGCAATGAGAAAGGTAGCCACCGCCTGAATTAGCATTGCATTTTTTTCCCGATTCCTTCTTTAATCTTGGAGATGTGACTAAGAAAACCCAGCTGCAAGAGATCCCCCCCGCAGGGCCTCCCTCAGAACCAGATGCATGGCAGTGATTTGTGCACTAGACTATACCTTACCCTTCTGTGGTCATCACTCACTGACAGAGGAGGGAAAGCACCAGAGGAAAGGAAGAAGGATGAACAGGAAAGCTGTGTCAGGAAGAAGAAAAACCAGGCTGCAAATCAGGCAGGGCTGGCGGCAAAATGGGAACAGGGGAGTGAAAGATATGGGAACAGGGGAGTGAAAGATATGGGCACGGAAGAAGAGTAAGAGTAGGAACACACACAAGCCATCTGGCACAGACTGGGATTAGAGTGGGAAAATACAAGGTGCTTCCTCACTCATGAAACGATGTCAGCTCAAAGACATAATAAAACTCGACTTCCTACAGTTCTGTGAAATGTTTATAGTAAGATTAAGCAAATATTGGAATAATCATTAGAGAACATCCACTTGAGATCTTTATTACAAGAAAAGAATAGCCGTGGCTTGAATGAAAACTTTCCTATTACCTTCCTATTACCTGGTCATTTCTTCCTTCCGCTTTCCCATCAGAGTGTAAGAAAAATTTCTTAGAAAAATTCACTGATATACCAATACAGAAAAATTTGCCAGAAAGTTTTACAATAAGGTTTGAACTATGCTACATTTTATCTCTAGAATTAGTCTTATGGATGGCTGTATTTATATCTAGAAAATTGGTGTTGTCTTTTCAGAGTTTGATAGTGTTGGTTGAGAAGCGATGAAAAGCTTCAAAAATTAAACAAAAAAATTTTCAACAATCAGAATGAGGTTTGGTAACGTGAGTGCTCTTAGAAACTTGGAGGAACTCAGTGTTTTCCTTTCATTATGAGTTCTCAGGGTGGCCTTTGAGGGTCTTACAGCAATGCAGTAGCAGGAGGAGGTGGCAGAGGGGAAGGGAAAGCTGCTCTCCGAAGAGCAGAGAGAAGCAACCATGGCAGTACCTGAGCATCCACTCTCCAGCTGCCTGTGGCTCTCCTGTAATTACCTATCTGCAATTCCTAACAGCAAAGGTTTGCCAGTCCCTGGCTTTCACTGAGTAAAGTCATGGCTTACTGTCACGATGTCAAAACAATGTTCTGTTAGAAACGACAGCTTGTTGGTAAGAGTGAAAAACCAACCCTCTTCTTCCTTTGGCAGACACAACCCAAATCTGATTCTTTGCCTCAGGCTGCCAGCAGAGGTCATAAAGTATTTCTCTAACATTCCTTTTGTTGTGTTACAGTCATCTTTGAGGCATAGGAGACTTCTACATACTCTTTGTACAAAAGTCTATGAACTTATGTTCAAGCTTTTTTTTATAACTATTTACTTCTTAATACAGCTTGTGATGTATTCAAAGATATCGAAATTCAACCCATCACTGCTTCTTCTGCTGCTGGACACAATAAAGAGTAGTGTTTGTGCACATACATATTCACCCACAATCAGAAGTTCATGGGTGTGTTATTGAGAATTATTTTCTTCTTGTGAAGCAATCTCATCCTAGAAACAGAATTTTCTCAGTTTATTGCTGTAAAGCAATAAACCATCTCTGTGTTCTCACTGCAGCCAGCTTAACCAATTAGACAGTTAAATTGCTTTTAAATTATTATTTTCATTTAGGTAATATGAAAGTGCATTGCACATCTATTTTAAAGTGTGTGGTATATTAAATTGAACCAAATCCTATCCACAGCTTTAAAATCAAGCAACTATGTAATGCTTTTATCTTCTATTAACAGGGAATACTAAATTCACCTAGTATAAAATAGTGATGTTGGTGGTAAGATGCCTGTTGTCTCACAGGTGAACAGTTTCACTTTCATTTTATACCCTATTTTGTAAATTTTATATTTTTTCTGTAAAATTTAGAGGTCGCATGAAATTTAGTGTAGAATGATAGTGGTGTTGAATATAATTTCTCTTAAAGAAGCAAGTCGCTCAGAAAAATGGAACTCAAACTGTGTCTCTGGAATCAAATTACCCAGACTAGATGAAAACCTTTTTGCTCTTGTAATACTCTGATATATTTTTAATACATGGGAAGATTCTTCTTTATCCTTGTCCTTTATCTTAATAGATATTGTGACAAATTAGATTAAATTAGGAAGAAATAAATGAAAGGCCTTTGATTTGAATGCAGAGATAAACATTATCTACCATCATGGATTGCCTCCAGCAGGTCTGCTTGACAAAGCAGAAGCTGGGAAGAGCAGTGAGTGTCTACTGCCTTAGTCTAGGTCTTAGGAATCCTGACTTTAGAAGACAGGGCAGCAACGCTGTCAGGACTGTAAACTGATGTGCTAATCCCTTAGGCAGGGAGGAGAGTATTGCTGTTTAGGTTAGAAGGATACTGCATATATTGAGTTGAACAAGACAGACAGGAAGAAGTAAAAAGAAAAGAAGACAATGCAGGTCAGTGTAGCCATTTTCTGAACAAATGAGGCCATCATGTGGCAGATTAAAGACATGGTCATAGGAAGAAAAACTGTTGATATACAGAACAGAGTAAGAAAGAAGAAAATACACACCTTTCATCATGAACTCAAAGGATACTGGTGTTAAAGATCAAACACAGAAATTACTTCAAGCATTTCAATTTTTCACAAGTACTTATAGAGAAATTTTGAAAGATACTTTGAAATTTTAGAAATTCTTTTTTAATGAAATGTCCTTAGATGGGAATCACATATATTTTTTCTACCGCTAAAATATCATAGGTAATAGTGGGAAAACATGAGCTAGGAGGAATAATCATATCTTCAGAGGAAAGATTTCCAATGTCTACATACGAGCACCAAGCGAGCAACCAAGCTTCTGATTATTTATCAAGCTTCTCAGGAAACTGCAGGAAACGAAATTATAAACATCTGCAAAACTAGATTGCTGTATGCTTCATTGAATGTACCATTAACAAGCTGAACAGGGAAATATTGGCATCCTGAACTGTAATTCACAACTCTAATATGCATGAGGAGTAGTGTCTAAGTTGTTTTTGATTCAGCAGATATGTAAATAACTCTGATCTTTAATAACTCATCTTCTTTTACAGTGAAGAATAGACAGATACATGTAGATAAATCTTCTGTAGAGCCACCCAAAAGAAAATCCTGGGAAAACTTAATTTAGATTAGGAATTCATCTTATGGATGGAGAAATGTGTCATAATTCCATAGTGCCTTTTCCTACCCGTCCCTTGGAATGTATGCAAAAATTTTGTGGTTTTTTTGTTTGTTGAACAACATGGAAATGATGTATTGCTTTAAAACACTATTAAATATATGCATATCAAAGAATGACTGAAGAATTTCTACAACAAGCAAGCATGTTGATTAATCCAAAATGAAAGCTGTACAAAATGTCATATATGTAGAAGGAAAGGTAAGAAGAAGTTAATCTTGGGGAAAGACAAGAGTGCCTGGGAAGAAAAAAGTGTGGTGCCAGTGTTAACCAAACAGATTTTCATAGTCCCAGCAGTACAGAGAATAGATAATGCTGGTCACTGTGCACCTACAATACTTACAAAGGCATGTAGTGACAGAACAAGGGGAAATGGCTTCAAACTGAAAGAGAGAAGGCTTAGATTAGGTACTAGGAACAAATTCCTTACTCTGAATGTGGTGAGGCACTGGAACAGGTTGCCCAAAAAAGTTGTGGGAAGTCCCATCCCTGGAAGTGTTCAAGGCCAGGCTGGATTGGGCTCTGAACAACCTGGTCTAGTGGAAAGTGTCCCTGCCCACAATAGAGGGCTTAGAAGAAGCTGCTCTTTAAGGTCCCCTCCAACTCAAGTCATTCTATGACTCTATAGTAGCTTCATTCTTTCTAAGTTCTGCCCTGGCTTTTTAATATATTGCTGTAATGAAAGCTGTCCTAATTATGGACATTTGAAATGTAAGTGGGAACCCACAGTTGCTGTGTCATATAGATCCGCATTCCTTCTCCACCAACATTGCTTCATTTTAACATCTTGTATATCATAAACTGACATTTTTTCTTGGATTAATCAAGTTATTCATTTGCCCCTTTTTCATCTGTGATTTGAGAACCAAATCAAAAATAACACAGAAATAAAACTACTGTTTGCTAGATGATGTAAGGACCACACTTTTTTATCTTAGAACAATTGTTTGCTGTGTTCAAAAAAAATTCTTAACATATTTGTCTCCTTTACTAAGCAAATGAATGATACCATTTCTACTCAGAGATTACATACCGTAGACACAATATTTACATTAAAGTTATCTAAAACATCAATGACTTTATATGTTGGGACACTTTAAAATGGCCCATACAATTTCTAGTATTTCCATAAAAAATTTCTCTGGCTTGGTGAAATTGCAGCCAGTTTTTATGGATCTACTTTTATAAAACATTATGTAATGCAGGATCTAAGATGCTTATTTTAGTAGAGCACTCATTCAAGGTGTGATTCATTTACTCTGCACCAAGGCATTAGCAACGTAAGTATTTATGATAATCCTCCTCACACCCTCTTATGTAGAGATACAATACAGGGTTGTTGCTAATCTGACCTGCTAGTGACAACAACTCTAGAACAGGATGAGCTGTGCCTCAATCTTCATTGGCCAGACCTTTTTTTTATCTAACCCTGTAGAAGATAGACTTGCTTACAGAAATGACTCAGGTTTGAATGCTCACTGTGAATTACGTGCAGTCCTGTCCTAGAGCTCTACAGTAACAGTGTGATGATACTGATCTTCCTCTTTAATGGAGTACACCCAGAATGAAATGTATACAGGAATAAGCAGGCAAAGACAAAACAAAATGTACTCACCTTTCAATAACAGACTTCTAAAGATAGTTGTCCTTGTGTGTTCTGCTGTTTTCCTTCCTTTTTGATAGCTCTACAGTCCATGAAATCCACAGCAAAGAATTTGAAGTTGCTGCTGGTCCTGTTTCTTACTTTCTGCTTTCAATTTACTGGATTCAAATAACTAGAATAATGATACCATCCTCTTTTGGAAATACAGAATGAATTTATGATTAAACTACATTGTTCTAGACAATTTGTCTAGAAGACTGAGTGCTTGACAATAACAGTTATTTAGACTGTCCATAGATACATTTACAATGCAGCTTTTTCTGCACAAGATTGCTAATTGAATGTTTTTGCCCTGTATTCACAAGCAGTGGATCAAGTTTCTTTCCTCCAAGCTGTCTTCTTTCCTTTCAAAGACCAAATCTGCAAATTAGACTGGATTTTGAGGGAGAGGAGTAGGAGGAAGAGTTATAAAGGTACAAATGGACTATACACCTTGAGGAACAGATTAACTTCATGTCTATTTGTGCTGTGAATGATTACAAGGATTGCCCATTCACAAATGTTTAAAGGAGATCTTTAGTGTCTTACAGAAATTAATACTGCCAGGAAGCTTGTTTTTGTAGACAAGTATAGCAACAAGAAAGAGACAACAGATTCAAAGGATTTACTCGTAAGAAAGGAGAACTGGTTCCACTAAAGCTCGATTGATGGGGAGTCAGTGTTAGGGAGGAATACTGTTGAACTTCTCCCAGCCTGTGGCATAGTTCAGGCAGAACTTTGAAGGAATGTCTGAAGAAGAGACTAGTGGAGATCCAGAAGTGATGCATAGTCTTCCTTTGGTACGTGGTCTATGGTACTGGTGAGAAATACTCCTTCACAAACTCTTGAGGTGAGGGAGAATGATGGAGTTTACTCATGCTCTCAGTCTATGTCAGAAATTATAGAAGGGTTTAGTAGTGAGATACTTGTTGCATAAGGAACAGCAAATTATCCTTGCAGCAGTAAATATGCTGGAGAAAGCTGGGCAATAGGACACTGTGGTATTGAACACCCAGATAAGAATCTGCAGTAAGAATTACTTTCTAGACCTAAATCTTCTTTTTCTTCTGAGAACTCCATTTTGATTAGTTGTTTCAGCAGGAGGGCTATCAGACTGTTGAACTTAAGTCCTTGCTTTCTGTTTCCCCACAGTCAGTGGCATTTGCTTGCAAAGTGGTTAGGATTGCCACGGTGGTGTCAATGCTGACATCTCTCTAAAGACTTGTTCCAAAGATAATGGGTCTAGAGGCACAGGAAATGTGTGGGGAAACATTAGATTACCTCCCCTCAAAACAGTGAGGTCTGCTTGAAACTGCTGCAGGCTCTCAAAAGAAGAAGACAGGGAAAAAGGCCTATTACTTCAGAATAACAACACATAGGTATCATCCTGTGTTTAGGGTGCTTATGGGCAAAGAGCTGACTACTCGAACAAGGAGGACTTGGAGCTCAGACAAATGTCTTGTGACATCAAGGGGAACCAGAATGGTCAGAGCCTAACTGAAAAGGCAGAGCGAAAGAGTAAGACCTCTTATGCCCCTTGGAAAGATGTGGTAGAATAATGGTCCTTAAAGCAGATTTGTCCTAGGTCAGTCAATCCTTCCTTTGGGTAAAGCATTGCAATTTAAAGGTATATGAATAGAATATGATGAAGAATATATTTTTGGAGGTATCTTTGTCTGTCTTTTGGCTTTGTGCCTTTAAATGACATGATGAGGTATTGAATGGTAGCTCAATTGTAGTAATAAAGCTGTTGAAGTCTTCTGAAACAATTCTGAACAGGATGTAATTGTGAGCAGCAGTATAGCTCTTCAAGCATTTATAGCAGATTTGGAATTATTATACAAACGTTTGCATAAGTCTCAGCAAATACTTCTTTAAAAATGTAGAAGGAAAGAATGGGGAAAATAGATTGTTTTGGAAAGTTTCTACATTTGACATGAATTTCTGAAATATATTTTAAACTATATGAACAAAATTTTAAAAACTGGTTTTCAGATGTTTCTGGTAAAATATTTACAGTGCTATCTTGATTTTCATGAAGAGCTAAATTGGTCTGGTAAACCAGGCATCTTTGAAATGAGTTGGGGAAATAATTCAATCATTACTAATCCAATAATTAGAAACTGTATCATCAACAATTAAAACTCTAGATTAGAATCAAAATACTAACATCCAGAATTAAAAAAAAACCAATTTAAGTATGTTCTTACTTAAATCTTCAGACTATAATGTTGAAGAGTATCTATTTCATTCTTACAGTTGGAAGTATAACTTTTTATATTATTATGCAGAGTAATATCCTTATCGATGGACGAGAACCTTATTGTATCAAGCAACGCATCAATAGGAAGCAAACAAATCTGCCAGTCAAATTGGTTTCCCATCTAAGACAGAACCAAAAGAAAATAGGTATGTGATTCAAGAGAAATACAATGAGACTGCATCAATCAACATTCTATAGAGTGTTGTTAGTATACGGTTGAGCCTAACTGATGAGCCTATCTGCCTACAGACTGGCTCTGTGTGTATAAATGTCTAGGTGTAGGTAAGACAGACCATATGTATAAATCTTAGGGAATCAGAAATTGCTATGACGGGAGTGTGGACAATTGATTAATCAAGACAGTTTTAAACTTAAAACCAAAACTTTACTGCATAAATATTCACAAAAGAAAATATATTTCTAATGTTTAGTTATTAATAATTATTAATCAATATTACTCCATATTCAAAGCAGTTAGCCCTTAACAGCCATACTATATTAGCAAATAATATACAATATCGCAGAGCCGATGGCAAGAATTCAGCACCAATGGTTACAGTCCTTGAGAGTCTCATTCACGGCAGTGATCGGGTTCAAGAGCTCTTCAACCAAGGACACTAACACTGAAAAGGATGCCTTCCTTCCCCCTCCTCAAAGTCCAAATCCAGGATTTTCACCTGGTATAAAATATTGCAGTCTTTAGAGAGTTCTTAGTCCTTGACCTCTGACCCCTAGGATGTTGAGAGACGTGCAGATAGTACTTTCCCAGGCTGCAGCAGGTGCCTTGTCTTGCCCATCAGTTGTGGTCTTGGGGTTTTTTCTTATCTGCTCTTTCATTTCTGTTTCATTTCAAGCAGTCTTTTTCTATCTCTTAAGGTTGCAACTCTTCAATGATCAGTAACCATCAGTAAGCTACTTACAGTTCTGGGACCTTTGTTCTCAGCCTGTGCCCATATTTTCAAGGCCTTTGCTGACATCCCGGGCTAAAACTCCACATCATAATAAGACATCTGGCATCAAGCTTCAGCTGACCTGAGAGTTCTCGTAACACCTGGTAACAAGCCTAACAGGCCAGGATTGACTGTGTCTTACACAGGCACAGTGAGGATAAGGCTTGAGGTTTATTTCTGACAAGAGCAAAACTATTTTTACTGAGCATGAAAATATTTCGAAATTGCTTACCAGATATACCAGATTAGCGTGATTTTTGAAAGAGTTCAAAGCAAGCTAATATTAATTACATTTGGCTTATAAAGCTGTAACTTTAATGACTGCAATTGGCATCTGCTTTGGCCACACAGAAAAGGGGTTTGAATAATGAAAACTAGTTGTGAGAAACTGGTACACATTCACTTAGTATTTCTTGGGTTTGTATGACTTACAAAAGGAAAGAAGAAAACCAAAAGTATCAAGACTGACTGTTGATATTGAAATAATTACAATGACAAAAGCAGCTACAGTGACAATTCAGAGATAAGTACTGCCTTTAAATGAGATGTTGCGTTACCCACTTTGAACATTGACCAGGGAATAGTAAATGCCTTTTTCAGCCAGAAGCTGCTGATGGGTGCCCTGCTCTACGACCTTGCCATTCTGGACCACGGCGATCTTGTCAGCGTTTTGGATGGTGGAGAGGCGGTGAGCTATCACGATGCATGTACGACCTTCTCGAGCTTTATCCAGCGCTTCCTGGACAATCTGCACAATGAACAAACCAAAAGGTGAACTATTCTGGCAGCTCTTGTGAGATAAACCTCAGCTGCCATCTGCAAACTGTAATATGACAGTGAGGGAAAGCGAATATCTGTTTCTTGATTTAGAATTAGCCTGTGTTGGAAAAGAGTCCAAACTGTTAGAGTGGATAAAGCTGTGATAGTTAAGAGAATTAGAAGGAACCAGGCTCATTACTGACATGCATGGCAGGAAAACAAGAGAAAATGGTCTTAAATTTTAACAGGAGATGTTCTGACTGGATATTAAAAAAGGATTCACTGCCAGGTTAATTAAGCATTGAAACAGGGACAAAAAACATCTCTACTGAATCCCCTCAAGATTTTCAAGTACCCTACCAGACACAGCATAAAGCAATCTAAATTTTGAGTTCAGTACTGGCCTTTGTGTGAAGACGAGGTTTAATTTGGGGACCTCCACAGCTTCCTTTCACGACTGATTAACTGTATAAGTTAAGTCAATATTCTTGGGTCAGCTGCTATCATACTAGTTCTCATGATTTCACAGGGAGTCTCATGAATCACATTTTTCTTAAAGCTAGCACTGGTAGAAAAATACTAAAAAGAACCTCTGCTTTCTTGTATTTATTCCTTATGTTTATTAATGCAGAATAAAATAAGAGATTAAATATGGGAGAGATAAAATGGAGTTGGGCTGCAGGCTGTGCCTGCAGAAGCACATGGCAGCACAAAGGAGCACATGGCAGCACAAAGGAGCACATGGCAGCACGGAGAAACCTGGGGGGAGAAGCCTGCCAGAAGCTGACAGGCGGGTCACCCAATACAGAGACATTCAAAGGGTGTGCTGCTGACATGGCAGGGGGTAATAGGGCATGTAAGTGTATAAAACCAACTTGTTCTTTGAATAAAATTATTCAGTCTCCCTGCCGGGCTGGGTCCGTGTTTCATTCGCTGACAAATGGTGCCCCATGTGAGGAACTTATGAAGCACCTAACTGTGCGTCCGTCAGCAACGCTCCATGGGACTTGGAAGTGCTGCTGAAAGAAGCAGGAAGCTGACCAGTGATCAATCCCTGCAGAGTTGTAGGTGAGCCACAGAGAACATAGAGGCTAAAAAGAATTTGCCTTTCCACAGGACGGAAAGTAGCAGCCGAGAATGGGTCATGGTGTATCCCAGGAACAGAACATTACAGAGATGAAAAAACATGGCAGGGAAGTTGAATTTACAGATTTGATCAGGCTCTTGTTCTGGACAACATTCAACTTTAGATAACACCAAAGTTTTTAACCTTCAGACATTGGATGCTTTTAGAGACGCGCTGTGGGACCGAGTTGCACAAGGCAGCGCAGCGCTGACAAAGCTTTTGTGTCTGTGGAGGAGTGTGTGCGAGGTGCTCATGGCGTATGCAGCACCCAGCCACTGCACAAAGACAGACGCCTGTGCCACCGCGGCAGCTGCGCCGACCCCTTCCATGCCACCAGCGAACCGTGAGTCTGTTGGGGCTGTGGGAAGAGAACCAGAAGATGGCCCCTCATCCCCTGAGCCGTTTGATCCCGGAGGGGAGCTGGATGGTAGCGGAGAAGAGCTTGCGCTGCCCCGTGCCATGCGGCATCGGCTGGAGCCAAGAAAGCCCTTCCTAGTAGCGTGTTCCCTTTCGGTTTGCCCCCTGCGAGAGAGGAGCAGCGGGGGAGGAGCATGCCGGGCCACAGGGGCGCGGTGCCATAGCAGCAGCAGTGGTGAGTGCCGGGCGCCGGCGAGCACACGGCAGTGAGCACATGGCAGAGTGCGTGGCGCCGGTGAAAGCATGGCGGTGACCATGTGGCAGAGCCAGGGGAGTGGCGGCGAACGCCGTGCTGGCGAGCACGTGGCAGAGCCCCGCTGCAGCAGCGAGAACACATGGCAGAGACAGGGGAGTGGCGGCGAACGTTGCACTGGCAAGCATGTGGCAGAGCCCCGCCACGGCAGC
>VXBT01003413.1:225081-299664 GCA_013400235.1 Oriolus oriolus | reverse complement strand
AAAGAAGCCCTGGAGTCAGGCGCACACACAAATCAGGGACAGGAAAGGCAGAGAAACAGCTCTGGCTCCAGGCTATTGATTTTGTTCCCTGACACTTGCTCATTTCCCACTTAGTGCTTCTCGCTGTGGTACCTTCCTGCTCCGGCTCCAGCGGCTCTCCGAGGGGGAAGAGTGACCCGGAGTGGCAGGGGCTGAGCAGCCGATGGGTTCGTCCAGTGATTTGGAACCATTTTGGAAGCAATCCTGAGCGCTTGCAACAGCACACAAACGCCCCAGCACATCTCCACACTCACCATGGAGACGCTTCCAGGTGCTTCTCTCACCGAGGGGCACACGCAGCCTCTCCGTGTCTGTACCTGGGCTCCTTAGGGGGTCTTCCAAAACCTCCTTTGCTCCCCCAGCCTCTCCACCAGTCTTGTCCTGCTGTCAAGGTGGAAGAATCTGGAGGCAGAGCTATCCAAATAGTCTTCCTAGAGAAGTGATGCTTTTTTGGAGGTATGGCCCCAGCGCTGCACTGTCACTACTAAAGCAGCAGCTTTACCCTCAGTTGCACTGGGCCAAAGCACTGGGACAGCGATGTTGCACAGGCAGCCTCAGCCTGTTGTTTTTCCCTTGGCTGTAACTTTATTCCCTGTGAACTGTTGTGGCAACAGCGGTTCTGATCTTTGCCCACTGATTGTTTGTTTGTTTTTTTAGTGTAACCAACTGCCTGAGCCCAAGGGAAGGGAAGGGAGCTGCTGGTGAGCAGGGGGGGTGAAGGGACCGGGGCTGTCACTGAATAGCACCAGAACCAGACTGGGTGGGCAAAGTCTCTGAAGCTCTGCAGTGGCTGCCCATATTTTCTGTCTTGTGAGAACACTGATGGTAGCAGACAATTGCCATCACACCAGCAGCAGAAAGTTCAGGGGCACAGAGGAGAGGTGCTGGGTAGATGCTACTTTGCTGTTAGTATCATTTTCCTTTATTTAGCTGCTTCTGCCAGAGCTTCTCCACTCAGCTTGGAAGCTTAGCTCAGCTGGGAGAGCAGGAAGGGGCTTTTGGGTTAATGTAATTTCTTGGTCACTGTCTCCCTTCCTGGCCTGAACACACACAGATGCACAAAGACACACGGACATGGGCAATTTTCCCCAGCTTTGTATCAGGGGATGTTGGAATGCCATGGCTGGCAGGAGCTACTAACTGGATTAGCTGGTAAATCCATCTGGAGCTCCCAGTGGGAGGGGTGGACAGGTTCAAAATGAATAACAGCTTGTCTGAAGCAGCAAAATGGATTATTTTTTGAAAAAGAAGGGGGGGAAGTACCCTCTTTCTTCTTGCAGACTTTTGCCTGACACAGGGGGGAGTAGTTTCAAGAAGGTAAGGAAAGAGGATATGGTTTTTGAAGAGGGAACGATTCTTGCTGACTTGCTAAATACAGTTGTTCATCCTTTTTCAGTGTATTTATCTGCACCTTGTATTCCCATTAAAGTGGTTTTTTTACCTCCTAAAACTTCATTATGAATTTGAGGCTGTAAGGGATGATGCAGCTTTTTTTGGTGGTTTCTTCTCACCTTTTTATTGTTGTGCAAGATTTAAACCACTTCCAGAACCAACTTGGTGCTGCCCCTCAGGCCTCGGCCAGTGGGATTTCACGCTGATTGATGGAGGGAAAACAGTGGCTTGTTTAATAAGAGCTGTGCTGAGCTCAGCCTCACCTGAGGCTCAGCAGCAACCTCACCTCAGATTTACCTGTGCAAAGGGAGCAAACCAGCAGGATCTGAGATGTTGTAGAGGAGGAACCTCCTTCTGACTGTCGGTAACCTTGAGCAAAGCTGTATTTGCTGATATTGCCTAGATAAGTGGCTGAGGAAATATAATTGGCTTTTCCTCCCCCTGCCCTCATCCCGTTGCATAATTTTTCCCACACAAAGCCAAATAAGCTGAAATGAGAAGGGAAGAGCCTTTTTTTTTTCTGGTTGTTTTATCCATCCACAGTGGTGCCAGTTGTGTTGCAGGATTACAAAATGTGTGTGAGTGTGAGGTGCAGCTTCTGGAAGCACTTTGTTATCAGAGAATCGCAGAAAGGCTTGGGTTGGAAGGGACCCCGAAGATCATCCAGTTCCAGCCTCCCTGCCCTGGGCAGGGGCACCTTCCACCATCCCAGGTTGCTCCAAGGCCTGTCCAACCTGGCCTTGAGCACTTGCAGTGTTTAGGGTGAGATTCCTGCGGTGGCAGGGGGTGTAGGAGGGTGAGGTGCTGAGGGACCCTTCCCTCAGCGGGGCTGGGAGCGTGTTGTGCCCCGGAGTGTGTGTGCTCACATGCAGCCTCTGCCATACAGTGACCTGTGTTATTTAAAGATTCTTGGGGCCAAGGGTAAAGGCTGTAATTAATAACAACAATAATAGTAACAGCAACAATAATAAAAATCGTTGTGGTGCCGTTAAGCTGTGACCTAAAAAACCAGAATGGCCGATGAGAAGTCGTGAGTCTGATCTCTCCCCCTCCTCCCTTTCCTCTCCACCCACGTCTCTACGCTTATTTCTCTCTTTCTTATTTTTCCTTTCTTACTGATATGTTTTTTGTCTGCTGTGGACATATCCTTGAATCCTGGCCATTCCCCCAGCTTATGGGATTCCCATTATACACGCTTGATATTTAACAGCTTTGGCGTCTTCCATAGCTGGGAGTGAAAAGAGAAAAAACAGCTCAAAAACATAATGGAGCAAAATCTGCATACTGAGCCCTGGTTCCATGTCCCTTTACACTGTTTACTGAGATCTTAAAAGCTACGAGCTGTGGCATCTACTCAGACTTCATCAGCCCATCCTGCCCTGATGCTGGCCTGGGAGACGCTGCCAGCTCCTGCTCGCTCCGCAGCCACCTCCTCGCACCGGGAGCGCTCCGTGCTTCCCGTGGCTGCTCTGCTCCCTTCCCGGGCTCCTGCGGTGCCGTGGAGCAGCAGGGAGCCAGCGACCACCTCTGCCTTTGTGGGGGCAGCAGGGATTCTCTTTTGCAATCAGAAATCCTGGTAAAGGGCTAAATTCACCCCTCTGGGTTTGCTCAGTAAGGTGTGGGGCGTGCAGTGCAGATGGGGAGAGGAGGTGATGGGTGTTTGAAAATTATTGGCATCTTCTTCATATAAAGAAATGTCATACCACAAATGCGTGGAAACACCTTCTCTGAAGTCCTGTCTCCTTGCATGCCAACCCCTTTTTGCTGCCTTAAGGAGTGCCTTGAAATTCCCTTTTTTTAGTGAGCTTTTCTTGGGGTCAGGTGGGCCTGAGTGTCACGAGCAAAGCAGTCACCATCCCCAGCTTTCTCTCCCACTCTTTCCAGTTCATTTCTTTTAATACTTGGGGTTTTTTCCTCTCTCTTTCCTTCTTTCTTTCCATTTTTTTTCCTTTCCCAGTGGATGTGAGTTTTAATGAACAGGAAAGGAGCAGGACAGCATTCACCTGCCTGTCACGTTAGAACTGGAAAACTGTCCCAAGAGTGTTTAGATAATTTGTTTGCTGTCCTCCTTTACGTGATAAAATTCAAAGTCAGACTCTCAGCATTTTAGTGTCATTTCTTGTGAGTCAGTGGGGACAACCTGACACTTCCAGAGGGCACTTCGTGTGCCCAGTCTTAAATATTTATTTTACAAGAAGGTAAATTGCTCTTTTACCAAGGCTATGAGGAAAATAGAGAGGTATTAGCTCTGAACCTTGCTTCAGACATCTGAGTTAGACCTGACTCATCCCATGCTTAATTCCCAGTGTCTTTAGCAGCTTGAAAGTCTTACCAGAAACTTCTGATGAAGCACCTTCTATCTTTCTTTCCTGGTCCCCCTCTTTTACACCTCAGATAGGTCAGGCATTTCATTTTCAGTGCAAAAGCCAAAAGATTTTCATTAAAGTTAATGGTGACACATTTAAAGCTCATGAAGATAAATGTGCTTATGGCCTAGTGGTTGGTTACTGAGTGGGAACCATTGCTACCAGCCACCAGTGAGATTCCAATTTTTGTAGTATGGAAGGTTTTATATGGTTTGTGGCAGCATCCACAGTTTTATTAAATGGACTAAAAGTGCATCAGCATCAAGATGTGAGACAGCTGTTAACTGATGGTTCTTAACAGCAAAATCCCCTTAGAGTCAGCCATGGTTAGCATGGGGAGGTGTCCTTTGTGGGCCTTGCTGCACATCCCCTTGGCTTTTTTCAATATCTCTGGCCCAGCAGCCCAGAAGGAAATTATCCTCTCTGTTACATCTGATACATCTTGATCTGTTTGCCCAAAGGATTCTTCCTTTTGCATTAAGGGTGAAGCTCTGGGTGAAGCCATGTTCACCTAGGGAGGAACTTCACTGCAGAGCTGTTGTCTTTGGGTCCCGCTGAGCTGCAGGGTCGGTGCTTGGGGTTGGTTTCATGCCCTCCCCAAGAGCTGAGACTCATTTGGGACTCGGCTGTTTGGAAGGCCACTGCAGACCAGAGCTATCCGGGCTGGAAGATCAGGATCTCAGGCTAACTCTCTCCTTTCCCAGGACTGCTCACAGCATCCTCAGGCAGCTCCTGCCCTGCACCGGTGGAATCTCCTCTTTAATGGCACCAAAAAGAAGCAGCAGGAAATACAGAGTGAAGTTCTTCCACAGAAGCTGCTGCCAGACCGTTGCTCACTGTGTCTGGAGAATCCCTGTGTCCTCAGGTAAAATCCCTGATTCCCACACTGGGAGTGGGCTGGGTAAACCCCCTTTCCTCAGCGGCACCTCTCAGGCTGCTGGGTGTTCCCGTGTCTCTAACTCTGCACGAGCAGCTCAGCCTGTTCTTCCAGGGCCATTATCCTGCTGCTGCCACAGCCTTAGGAACACAGCAGGGAGCTGCATCAAGGAAATGCATTAAGACGAATCAGCAAGAGAGAAGGGACCTCTGGGCCAACTCCCTGCTTCTCAATTATTTATACTTCATAATTTCCAGCAAATCACTGGCTGTTTATTGGTGCTCATCTATAATTGAAGAGTTTCCTAGATCACTGGCCAGCTTTGCTTAAGTTGTAGCTGGCCGTGCCTGTGAAAGCTGTTAGGAAAACCCCAGAGGGAAAGGCAGGGTCTCAGGAGTGGCTGGTCATCCATTGAGGATACACACTTTTAATTTTTGGCTTTTGTGGGCACCTGGGACTGGGAGCTTTCCAGCGTGTGGTTTACCATCTCCGTTTGACCACATCACGTAGGGGCTGCAGCACCACGAGGACCTCGATCAGGAGGTGTTCCAAGGATTCTGCCTTTCCAAGCCCTTGCTCATACAGTGTGCTGCTTGTTCTGCCAAAAAAAGAGAAAAGTGGAAGGTTTTGATGTTCCTGAAATTCTTGAAGAGGCTGTGAAAAAGGAGCTACTGTTCTGAACTGAGGTGAAAAGCCAAAGCCGTGAAAACTTTAGAGAGGTTAAAATCTAAAGGGAAAAACCTCAAGTGCATACTTGTGCAGGGAACAGAGTTGGCTTTGCATGCTTGGGATGGCTCCTTCATCAGGCCTGGCTCCAATAACATTTCAACTTCATTTTCCTCTTTTAATGTCAAAATTAAATTATTTTGGCCAAAGCAGTTGAACATTTCTGTTTCAAAACACCAAAATGGGCTATTTTGAAAATTCTTTAATGATACTGTTTTCAAATTAAAAGATTATCTGGAACCAGCTACTTCAGAGTGAACAACTTCACACCGGAGCAGCTAGGAAATTCTAATGAAAAAATGTTGAAATGTTCCCAACCAGCTCTATCCATCACTTCCTTTCACTACTACCCAATAAAAATAGCTCCCACATACCGCTGCAGTCAGGAGTGCCATGTTACAGAAGAAGAAATAACTAAGCCAACAAAATGACTCACATTCCAAAGATAATATACAAGGTAGGGCCTGGCCAACTGGTTCGATTCAAATTAGAACCAGCCTCAGCCCTCCTGCCCGAGACAAACTGGTCACAAAATATGATCTGTTGTTGTTTTTTGATGTTTGCTCGTTGTATTTTCGCACACTTCTATTCATGATCCCGCTTCAGTGGAAGTGGACGTGCCTGTCATGCTACAGAGGCTGCAGTTTCTCCTCATTTTTAGCCTAACTAAAAGCAGGAAGCAGTAGGGCTGTGGCAAAGGGATTTGTTCTTGGAAGGAGGGTTTTTAGCTCTGTTTCAGCATTTGGTTAAAGTAGATCTAGAGCCTTGCACAACTGAGGTTTTGCTCTGCTGGATTTCTCTTTTCGAAGTGATCTGTATCGAAGTGGCAGAGGTGGAACCTCGCGGGAACCAGGCAGTGTAATTCTGTGAGAAGGGTCGTGTGAGCATAAAGAGCTGCAGCACTGTGTTCTCACATGCCCTTAGAGCCTGAAATATCCCTCTTAATTTTAAACGTATAAATCAAAGGCATAAAACTTTTAATTTTATTGTTGTTGTGAGGTACTGAACTAATACCCTGAAGTTTTTAGCTCGTTAATTCTGTCGATCTTCACAAAAGCACTCGTTCCAGCAGAGTGAGTCCTTCATGTAAGTACAACTTCTCAGCCAGGTTGGTAGTGCTTTTCAGAGCAGCTCATGGTTTAGGGTGAATGCATTTTAAAGCGATCTATAAATCTTTATGATCTTTGTTTTTCTTTCTCTTGCATGCATACTTGGCAAGCATTTCCAGTTTGCATCATTGAAAATTTGATTCACCTCTGTACAATGGGTGAGGTTTGTCCCCGTCTGAAAAGGCAACATCAAGCCCTTTGCACCTTTTAAATCTTCCAAGTAGGACTGAAGCAGGACATTATGGTTTGCCAGAGCGTTGCACTGCCTTCCCCTGAAGCTGGACTGAGTTTCAGCCAGGCAGAGTGAAGGGGGTGAGGGTGGAGAATGAATTACTGTGACCTTGCAACGTGCTGTGAAAGACAAAAGTGTTTGGGGCCTGCAGTGCTGATTATTACTTTCTTTCCTCCGTGGCTTTGGTGCTTTAGATTCTGCTTGGACGACTGTATCCCATTTGGGACAGTCTGCTACCAAAATCTGGAAGCTTAGGAGAAAGTAAATAATTGTTCAAGGTCTACAGAGCCCAGCTTCTGGGAAAGGGGTTTGAGTTCAGGAGATGTAGTTTAGATGAGCAGTGTGGACAAAGTAAGAGGCCGCAAGAACAGCTGAGAACGGTGACATGATGTGGAAAGGGGAGGTTTTTCTGGGCATGGATTTGTCTGCTGGAGGGGTCTCTATACTAGTGGGAGTTTTCAAAGGGAGACTGAACAAAATCCTGGATGGTGTGAAAGGCCATGGCCACGGTCCAGCGTGGCCTTGGACACTGCCAGGGATCCAGGGGCAGCCACAGCTGCTCTGGGAACCTGTGCCAGGGCCTCCCCACCCTCCCAGGAAACAATTTCTTCCATATATCTCACCTAAATTTCCCTTTTGCAGCTTGAAGCCATTCCCCTTGTCCTGAGCATTGTTGTATTTCAGAGAGGGTGGGAGTTGCCCAAAGTCCTGAGGCGCTGCCGTGTGTGTGTGAGGACTGACAGCGGTGGTGCAGATGAGGATGGGACAGCCTGAAACTGGGACTGGACCCTTTTCCTTGGATCTGAATAACTAAATCCAGCCAGGGCAAGGGCACGAGGCATTTCACAGGAGAGCTGTCAAAGAGGCTCTTGTGCCGTACCCCTCTGACTCCCTCTGGCTTTGAACTGGGCCTGGAGCTGCCAGTGTTTATGTGCTTGCTGGTGTTTAGTGCCTGGCTGGGACTAAATATCTTTGCTGTGTGTTAACTTAGCGGTTTCTGGGGACACTCAGAGGAGTTAAGGAAAAGAAGCTGGAAATTAAAATGGGTGATGGGAATGCTGCAAGGTTTGTTCTAGCTGAGTCCCTCTTGCCAGCTCTGGGGTGCACCGGTGACTCTCCAAGTCCTGGGGAAGTCCCACAAGGAGCGGGATGCTTTGGAAATGCATATCCCTGAAGTATCTGGTAGCATTTTCCTTTGCCCAGGTACTGGGGAATTTCCTAACACGGTTGTCAAACATCCCTGGTAAATGTAGTGATTATTGGACTGATCTGCACCAGGAAATAAATAAATAAAAGCCATAAGAAGAGAAAATGCACCCTCCCAGGATAGCTTTTATGTAGCTAGAAAAGTGAGGTGGTTTCCTGTTCTAAATATTTAACATGATGCTTATGATATGTCCTCTGGGGGAAGAGATGCTTGAAAGCTAATGTTTATGAAGTAAGTCTGGAGGGATGGAAAGGGGAGGCAGGGCACACTAACTAGGAAAAGAAAAAGGGAAAAAAAAAGAAAAAGAACCTCAGGAGATGTCCTGATTTATGGCTTTACTTGCTGGAGAAAAATCTCTGTTTTGTTAAAAAGGTTGCAACTGAAGGAAAGCAACTTCAACTCTGCTCCTTTTGAAACCAGAAACCTGTTCCTTCAGTCCAGACAGGGTCTGAGCCTGGGCCAGCAGGAACCTTTTACTGGCTGCTGCCTTTGTGCTTTGGAGCCCCGCAGAAGGGTTTGTGTCTCCACATCACGTGAGGCTGGAATGATGGGCTGATGGTTAAGAAGCTGAGCTACGTTTCAGAAAGGAGGGGTGAGTTTAGTTTCCTACTCTGCCAAAAGCTTCTAGTGTGATATTTGGGTGTTTAATCTTCCTTTGTCTCTGTTCCCTGTTTGGGAATAGCAACAATTTCCTGATTCAACTGGGAGATTGAAAATAAATCACTTTATTGTTAAATAGTTAAAAATAAAGGCCTGCATAGCCATTATTTCAGGAGGGGTGACTGAACTCCTTGTGAAGCACACTTGGAATGGATGATGTTTTTCAACTCAGTTTATTGAAACCAATTCTTGGCTTGTTTTACCTGACTAATTCTGTGCGTGAACTGCAGCCACCCAGGACCAGCTTCAGAGGTCCAGGGAAAGGTCTGGAGCCCCAGGAGCGGCTGAGGGAGCTGGGAAAGGGGCTCAGCCTGGAGCAAAGGAGGCTCAGGGGGGACCTTGTGGCTCTGCACAACTCCCTGACAGGAGGGGGCAGCCGGGGGGGTCGGGCTCTGCTCCCAGGGAACAGGGACAGGAGGAGAGGGAACGGCCTCAGGCTGGGCCAGGGCAGGGGCAGGGTGGACACCAGCAGGAAGCTTTTCGTGGAGTGGGTTGTTACGCATTGGCAGCCCAGGGAGGTGGTGGAGTCCCATCCCTGGGGGCATTTGCCAGCCATGTGGATGTGGCACTTGGGGTCGTGGGTCAGTGGTGGCCTGGGCAGTGCTGGGGAGCTGTTGATGTTCTTAGGGGGCTTTTCCAGCCTTAACGACTCTGTGACCCCTGCATGGCTTTGCCATCCCCGCCACAGGACGTGGGTCCTTTGTGGAAAGCTGGGGCTCAGAGAGGTGGAGCAGCAAATGTTTCCACTGCTCCAAGCTTCAGCAGGGTGAGCTCCTGCCATTCCCTTTCCCACCTGGGTCTGATGGAGGGGGTGTAAAAGGGAGGCTGCTGTGAAGGGGGTCAGTGCAGCTCCTGCCCCTGGTGCTGGGTCTGCTGGGCCCTCGGTGTTCCCTTGGATCCCGACATCGAGGAGCCTCGGAGGTGAACATCAGAAATTCCCAACATAATCTTGTCCAAGATGAAACTCCTGGTGGGTTTAGTGCTGAACTTTGAAGGTCTCAGAGAAGTCAGAGGCCATGTAGAAAAATCCTGTGTCTTAATCAATATTTTAAGTTTCTTCCCTGTGTTGTGCTCAGCCAGGCTGGGAGTCAGGCCGTTTGTTTCAATTATTAAATACAGATTTATGACCTGTTGTTTTTGTTGGAACTAGAACCAGGCTTGGGACCAGTTTTCTGCTTGCAAATAACTGTGGCTGCAGTCCGTCCGTGCAGGTAGAAACGTGTCGGTCGTGTTTATGAATTCCCAGTTTCCTACTGGTTTTCTCTCCATCCTTGTGACTCTGACCTCTCTCATCGAAGTGTAACAGTCCCACGTCCCATTGTCTGGGATTACTGCATTTTGCACAGGACTAATCTGCATTTGATGGCTTTTCTTTGGCATGCTCTCAGCAAGCTCTGGCAGAACTTCCCAGCAGAGAAAATCCCTGCTCTGTGGCAGTCCTGGGCAGTCCTGATTTGATGACAGCCAGGTCCGGTGGCTCCAGCATGGGAACATTTCCAGTGGTTGATAATAACAATGTGCTTCTCACTCCATTCCCTGGGCTGCTGGAACAACTGCATTGCAGTAACAAGCACGGAGAGTTTCCTTTATGTAGATATTCCTGTATGACTGTTACTGAATAAAACAATTTTGATAACAGCTGAAACAGGGATGGTCGAAAAGGTGTTTGAAGTGAGGGAGAGTTCAGGTGTTTTGGGTAAATTTATCTAACAGAGAATGTTGATAATGTGTGATGTGGTAACGCGTTAAAAAAGCAGGGAGACAAGTCTGCTACTCCTTCCCAGCAATCAGTGGCGCTGCAGGAGGACTTGGGAAGAAAGTTCTTTCTTTAAAGGTTCATTTTCTTGTTGATAATTGACAGAAAAGGCTGTTGTACGTACCTGGCATTTAATATTTTTTAATACTCCCCTTTGCCCTAAAGTTGTGAATCTCCTAAACTCTGGCACGAGAAATTACTGAACATAAGGAAAACCCAGCAAACCGTTCCCCTCCCCACACCCCTGCCCATACCCACCCTTCCAAAACTCCGTGTATTACCTGAGCATCTGGAGCACTGAGCTGAGGGAAACATGGTTTCTAAAGTTTTTTTTAAGCAAAAAATCCCTAACTCTAATCTATAACTCCCTTCAGACCTGCCTCTAGGGAGAAACCCACCAATTACTATTTACTTTACCAACCTAGAGTGATTTGTGGATGTATGGAAGAATTATTTACGGTTTCATGCAGGAAAAACTTTCAGCTCCCTATTTGCCCTTGTAAGTAATGAGTTGCCTCAGGGGATCAAAGGTCAGATTTTGGTTTTAATGCCCACCTCCTTTTAAAAAATAAATAAAGCAATCTATGTGAAAAGAAGAAGGAGGAAAAAAAAACTCCTAACAGTCTGAAAAGGCTCTGACTCCTGCTCTGCTTTGATGTTTTAGGTCTGGAAGGGATCATAAATTTGCTGGTGTGAGATAGAGTGATAATAAATGTAGCTTTTAACTGCTGGGTTTTTAGCTCACACAGCATCCATTATCACTGGCAACTGCAAAGGGAATGTACCTTTTTTCTTGTTGCTCTTTAGAAAGAGAAATATTCACCCCGCTATCCACTGATGTCCCAAAAGCTCACACGAAGCCTCTCCTCGTGGTCATTCCCCAGCACCTTTCATTCTTGGCCCAGATGGTTCAGGGGTGTCGATAAGAGTCCAGAGGGGTTGGGCTGCCACTTGGTTCAGCAGTCCCAGCTCTTTATTGAATGGATACTTTTCCAGTAGTTTGGGGTGAGCAGGGGATAGCCAAGGAACAGCTGCAAACAGGAAATTTGTTTGGGGTTCCAAGCTGGAGAAGTCTCCCAAAAGGGCTGGAAGCAAACACCTGGTTGGTTTTAGGACTTTTGCATCTCTGCTGTCCTGTTGGCCTTCTGTGAAACACATCCCTGAACCCTTCCTTCCTCCTCAGCCTGGCAAACCAGGGCTCTCTGTGCCCTGGCAGCGCCTTTGTGCCAGCCCCACAGTGTGTTAAGCTCAGACAAGAGGCACTTTTGGAAATTCCTTTAAAAGCCTGATGGGTACTTCATGCCAGCGTGGAGCGGAACTTCCAACCCAACAGCCTTAGTCATGTCATGAGATTCTGAAACAACCTTGTTAATAAATGATTTTAGCCACTTAGATGTCTATTAAAGTCCTTCTGCTGAATGCCAGCAACTTCATATTCCAACAATTTCCACAAGCACTTATTGATCATGTATAGATTTGGAATGAATTTTGCCAAATCAGTTTATTATCCCTATATATCTCTTTCTCTCTGCTTTGCGGTGTGGAGTAAACACTTCAGGTATTGTTTCTGTTTTCCCTATATCAGCAATTAGGTCATTTTTACCCAGCTCGCATCCATTATGGATCACTTCTGTTAGGAGTATCATTTATTATTATTTTTCAAAGTTCAAACATAGATTGCTTTCTTTGGTCCGCTGCAAAACTTAATGATTTCCCATATATTCTGCCAGGCCTCCAATCTAAATGAGGATGTCATCCACTCAAAAATCAGAAACTGTTAGAAAACTCTGGGAGTAGAACAAATGCTGGACAGCACTTTTAAGTAAATAACATTCAGAGGGTGTATTAAAAAACACAGACTGGATCTTTACTAACAACTCGATGCAGTTAATGCTGTTATTTATGGTAGCCCTTGCTCTTAGTTCCTTTTCTTTATGTCTTTATTGAAATTGCATTTATCAGAGGATACCTGTTCTTACTTGGCCATTCTCTTGCAATCATGGAAATAACTCTCTTCTCACAGATTAAAAAAACGTGAGGTCAGTGGGATTTGTTGTGTAGACTGAATTCTTCTGCAAAGGAAGCCGGGCCCTTTGAATCCATTTCTTTGTAACTTCCAGAAAAATGGTGGCAGTTAATTGCCGTGGCTTTGGAGCAATTAGCTGCTAATTTGAATATGTCTGGGTGTGGCTTCTGACTAACCTAATCCACCCAGGGGTTTTCCTGTAAGGATCAGCTTTACTTCTGACTTTATCTTTGGGGCAGACCACATTTTTTTCGAGTACATCATCTTGGGTTTCTCTTCTTGAGTATATCCAAGAATCAGTTTGGAATATTGTCTGAGTACATCACACGGACTTTGGCTGCTTGCCTCGGCCACACTTTTGCTCCTCCCTGGCTCCGTGCAGGTGGGCATACCTGGCACTCTGAGGTGGTGTTCAGCCTTACAGGGTGAGCCATTTCATCCCCAGAAGTTCTCTGGGACAGATGGGGTGTATTACCTCGGGACACACCTGTGCCATTGGCTCAGCCAAGAGCCTGGAGGATCATCTAGGCTAGACCTCATTTCCTGACTGCTAAAATTAGCTGAGATGTATCCTGCTCGTAGTTACAAGTTTCTGTAGCCCTAGAAATGTTTTTATGGAAAATTACATCTTGATCATCTGGTTTTATTGAAAGAATCTTCTTCAGATGGGCCATTTTTATCAGTTCATTGTCAGCTTTTTTCCAATTACCCCTTCTCAGACTGTCCCAGCTTTCTGGGGTACCACATAAGGAAAGGTACGTGGTTGTCAAATAGAAAATAGACCACTCATCCCATGAGTAATCTCATAGTAAAAAGGAAACCTGGATTTCAGCGACCACCTGGAACTGAGTCTGGGAAAATACCTCAGCATAATGTGAGCTTGAGCTGTACTCCAGTGGTTGTAGGGCTGGGCTCTAGATAAGGTCAGTTCTGGGACTGAAAACATCTGCTTCCCTGGGCTGGATGTTGTCCACACTCCCTGGAATAGGACAGCTCCTCATGGGAGATGTTAGCCAAGTTCTGGAAGCAGCTCTGCTTGTAAACCCTCGGAGGAAGCTCCTGCTGGTGTCTGGCAGTGCTGAACGCTCAGGTGGGAGGAGCTGAGGAGGGCTGTGCTGAAGTGACACCTCAGCGGGTGGGGTCAGGCTGTAAAATGCAGAGAACAGGAGGAACTGGAACTGGGTATCCTCAGGTAATTTGCCTTTTGAGAGGTGTTTGTATCCATATCTGTGCATCCTAGCTGGAAGTTGGATAACACTGCTCAAGTGAACACAAGGAATCATTATTCCTCTGGAGCCATGATGGTCTAAGGATGTGAGAGGCAGATTTTATGGGCAGAAGATGGTTTCTTTTTCTTTCCTGTTGTTAAACCCAGTGGAATATTTAGAAATGCAATCAAAGTTTTGGTCTCATCTCTCCTGAGTAATTTCCTACTTCAGGCAGACTCACCAAAGCTGGATACCTGCATGTGTGCATGTGTTATCCCAAAAAGGTTTGGAAAAGAATTCTGAGGATAAAACGCGAAGAATTCCTGGCTGACCTTAGGAATGTCACCTTAACACTCTGTTTCCTTTTGCTATCAGTGACTAATACCTATTCCCTCCATGAACAAAATAATCTCTGTGGTGTGTTGGATCATTTTAAACTGGGGAGTAGGGATAAGGAAATCTGAACATCAAAGCAGTGGCAAAGGAGGGCTTATCTGTGGAGCAAAGGTGGAATGAACACCAATGCATTTGCTGTTACCCTCAAGGTCTGATAATCTGCACCACACTGAGATGCTGCTGGATTTCAGCAGTCAAATAGAGACAGACAGAAAAAAACTTCGCCATTTAGCTAATCAGGATTACACCCAGCTAATGGAGAGAGGTTGTTTTCCCCCCTTCCCTATCATCCTGGTCGATTCCAATTGATCCGAGTTCTGCTGAGCGAGAGCAGTCCTTCAAAGTTTATTCTGGTGTCAATTTTTATAGTTTCCCCTGCTGATCAATAGAATGCATAATCATTAAGGCAAAGTTTGTGAAAGCTAATCCTTCAATAGCAGTTTTATGAATGGCTCAGAGTGGGCTCGAAGCATTTGGATGTAAGTGGAACCTTTAATCAGGTGAGTGACAGGAGACAGTCAATAGGATTTGCTGAGATTGGATTCTGATTTTCTATACAGCTCTGCAGAGTGAGCAGGAGAGAGGGGAATGGGGATGGCTGGAGGAACAGACACAGGCTAAAATGGAAGTTTCTCCTCTTTTATTATTTATAAACTGTATTTGCAATATTTTTAAGAAACACTTTGCACTTGCATATAATTTTTCACCTGGAGAGCTCAGATGGGGACATTTGCTGATTAAACACTGCATCATCATCTCGTGAAGATGAATAACAATTAGTGCTGCTTTATGCTCTGAGAGCTTCCTGCATGAGGTTTTCCAAATGCAACACCTTTGGAGCTTCTCAGCAAGGTGAGAGAAAGCAGAGGCTGATGGGGGAGGACAGTGGCAGAGGAAAAGGAACCGTGGAAGCAGAATTGCTTTGGGTTTGCCCGCTTGGCACGTGCCTTAACTGTGGATTTGGTTTTTTTCTTTTTTGACACATCCTAGTCTCTCTGGAAGGACTGATCTGAATTATGTAAACAAAGACAAAGAGCAAGGAATTATCTGAAACAGGGAACTGGAAAATGAGAGGATGAGTGGGATGAGCTGTTGCACTGAGCTCATCACTACCAAAAAGCCCTTGGTGACAGCATTAATATCTCTCCTCTGCCGTTTCAAGTGCAGTGAAATGAGCAGAGCAAACCTGCCAGCAGGACACCTTTTCTAGCAGCAAGAAGTATTTTTGCTTGGGCAAATAACTTCTTTTGCTGAAGGGTCTGCCTTAGCGTGCCAGGATGAGAAGAAAACAGCCAAGGGAGGATCTGGGTGCAGTTGGTCTGCTGATGGATGAAGGGCTGGGTTTCGGTGCTAGCACCGGCTGCAGCTGGGCACTCCGAGCATCCCTTACCTGTCAGCTTGGGCAGTGCTTTGAGGCAGGAAACCAAAACGACTGAAGAGCAAAGCTGGGCCTTTCATTTGCAGTTTCCAAGAAGAACAGAGTAACAGACATGCATCGTGTAAACAGTGGTCCGTGAATTCCTTTGCAGCTGGCAGACTGAGGGGTTGCTAAGAGTGTTTGAAAGGGAGTTTAAAGTCTCAGTGAGCTGCCTGCTCTAAACAGATCCAGCTCCATTGGTTTCCCATGCTTTGCATCGGCTGAACACTGTCCTCTCATCATCTGGCTTTTCCCTCTGATGGTTTAACAAATGTTTAGAAAGCAGATTCTCATTTGGGGGGTTGAACAAAGTTGTCTTGAGCTCCGTCAGCTGAGCTCCTGGCGCTGCAGCTGCAGCAGGGCTCGGGGAGAGGGCTGGGGGACCAGCTCATGGCCCTCTGAGCATGAGGCTTGTGTGTGTCATGCTCCTCATCTTCTGCTATTGTCCCACTGGGAACTTGGTAAAAGTAGGAGTTTTTTTATTTTAGCTGAATGTGTTTTCTTTATTTATTGCTGTTTCATAGTCCCTGGGGCATTTTGTCATCATGATTGCATAGCAGCATGAGTAGAGAGATAAGAAATAGAGAAATTCTGCTTATGGCAGCACCTTCAGGAGTTCAGAGGAGTCAGACCTATATGGGAAATTCACCACCACTTGCTAAGAGAATAGAACAAACCAGATAAACTCGAGGACTGTGGGGACATTGGCTCCATGTGCTGGCCCTGACCTGGAGAAATGGACTGAAATGCTGTTGGGTTTCCAGGTACAGGCAGGACTATGAGAGCTGTGATGGGACAGCACCTCCACTTCCCCAGGGTGAGGTTTGGGGCAAGTGTGTGATGAGTGAAATCCCTCTTGCCTCACAGAGGAGTCACCACCCGGTGACTGTTGGTAGTTTCACACCTAGACCTGGATCTGAATGTTGCTTCTTTACCCCAGCGCTCAAAGATTGGGGTTTGGCATTCTGTGTGAAACACTTGCAAGCCTCTACCCTGAGCTGCTTTGGAGTGACAAAGAGAGAGATGGGGGCAGCTCTGAACTTGGAAATTATTTGTTGCTGAGATGTATTTCAAAGCTTTTGGTCTGACAAGTGCTGACCTTTGATCTGGTACATGAGAACTTTACAGCCTGTGGAGGTGAGGGAAGGGGAGGAGAAGGAAAGATTAATAAACAGGGGAAGGGGAGGATGGCTTGGGGAAGGTCAGTGGGACCTGAGAGCTGAGTTTGTTGCATAAAGCTCAGGTGGAAGGAGATGCTGAGGGGGCTCAGGAAAATACAAGACCTTGCAGACTGTGAGAGTGCTTCAGCTTCCATTCCTCTCCCATGCCCTTCTCTGCCTTCTCCTGGAAGCACTGGTTTGCTTTGCCAGGGTGGCTGGGGAGGACACTGGCACTCGGGGTCGGTGTTGGAATCGTCCCGCTCAGCCTGGGCTGTCCCAGCCATCAAACTGTGGAGCACAGATGTGTGTTATGGGCAGCTGTGGCTGGAGAGGTTTTGCTTCCAGGGCAAGTGGTGGCTGCGGGAAAGTCACTGGACCTTTCCTTGTTAAGCTCGAGTGTAGCTGTGCTGTCCTGGAGCCCACAGAGCCCCTGAGAGTCAGAGAGCAAAGGCAGCTGAGTTCAGACTGCCCTTGGCAGGACACAGCATCAAAGGTGCTTTCCCGGAGTTATTCCTCCAAGAAATCAGGAGAGTTTTGTGAGCCTTAATTCACCCCAGTGCTGTGTTAATGACACATCAGTTTTCCCTTCTGTCATTGCTTTCCTTCTGGCTGACCAAGTAGTTTTCCTGCTCCACCAAATGCTCCATGTTCTGCTGGGCCCTTCCAGAGGCTGATGGTGCTGCTCACCAGCACTGCTGGCACTGCTGGGATCCCTTTCCGTGAGTGATGATCCTGTTCCCAGCCTTCCCCACACCCCTCTCCCTGCCTCCCACTATGGTAAATATTTTAGTACTCATTGAAATCAATTGAGCCTCATCAATTGGAAATAGAGTGTAAATCACTGGGACTTCTGCGTTCACCCCAGAAATCAATTTTCACACATTAGGGCTATTAGCTTATTGAGAAGTGTGTGATAAATGGCTGTGGGCCATGGTGCAGCCACACCTGCCAGCTCTGCATTTTGCATCTCAAGTAGGCTCAGATCAGGGGGATGCCAAGGGGAGGCAGATCTCAGTGTGGGATGGGAGACACGAGGCTCGTGAGCCAGACAATCCATGCCTGGAGATCAATAACACCACGAGCACTAACTCATCCTCGCTGGGGCTGGAGGCGGCTCGCGGCCAAAGCTGTGGTTAGGCAGCTAATTTTTATTCTCTCACAAAGATGAGTGTAATTTGGGGAGGAAAGGTGAAACGTAGATTACGAACATTTAATAAAACTAATGCAGCAGTTTAAAAAAGAAGCTTTTGTGTGAGTCAATATCCTCCTTCCACCCAGCAGCTGCAGGGTGTAGAAGTGCCGCCTCCTTCCGTCATCCCAGCGCTCCAGGGATGAGGATGCACAGTTCATTTCCAGCTGTGAGACAGGGATAACTGGGATTTCTAGTCTCTCTGTAATTCCTGCCTATCCCCTTGATTTCTGAGAGTGGCAGCTAATTAGCTCCTTGCTGAACATGTCTGGGAGAGGCGAGGGGTCTGGTGGCCTTGGCCAGCGCCCAGCAGGTCCTTCTGTGGCCATCTGCAAGAGCTTGGTCTGTACCTCTGTGTTCAGAACATGACTCATTCTTCTCAGTTACCAGTGCCAGTCCAACCCGTGGGTGACTCCAGGGCCGTGGAGGCTCTCCAGGGCTGCGCTCCATGTTCATGTGCTGTGGAGTTTGGCATTTTGCACCTGTGAGCCAACCCTGGAGCTGTGGCAGTCATGCATAAGTAGGGCAATCTCTCTGGCTGGAGATCTTATCCTGGTCCTTCCCCTAAAAACTTCTCCTAAAAACGCGTATGTTTCCCAGTACTGGATATTTGTCTGTGCAACAGGAAAAAGGGGGTCCTGGAGCACTGGATGTGCAGTGTCAGGAGCGGTTGATGTCCTTGCTGTGCAGGGGATGCTGGGCCCGTGTACCCCTGCCGTTGCAGGAATCAAACCCTGAGTTACTCTGGGGACACAGGCGATCGATGTCGTCAAAGGTTCTTTCCCACGATGAGCCATGTGGGCTCAGAGGCAGAGCTCCTTCCTGAGAACATCTGCAGGGCAGTGACTCGGGTGCTTCTCAGCCTGTCCGCTTTGTGAGCCCAGGCCAGTGGTGCAGTAGGGGGTTTCCTTGCCCACACACTACAGATGGGCTGTGGCCTGGCTTGTTTCAGTGAAAGTGCTGCTGGATGGACTTGAATTGCATCAGGAGCATCCCAAGAACAACAGGCAGCAGGAGAACCAGCACAGCGAACAGAGATTTCCAGTAGGAGGTTCTTGGCTAACACTTGGAGGTAGCTTTGATCCACCCCTAGGATCCACTGTTTTGTTGGTGGTGCTTTAGCACCCTGTGTATCTCTTCCCTTCTTGCTTGTTTGCTTTGAAGGACCAAACTGAGGGACTGAGAGTCCTGCCTCACGCTGGGATGATGTTTCCAGGGCAGCTGGGAGCAGGAAGCAATGAGCTGCTCCCCAAAGAGTGCCAGCAAGGTTTGGCAGCTCTCACAGCAGCACAGACAGCTGGCTTTAAATATTCACACCTAAAAGCTCCTGGGTTTCATTCGGCCACATTGCTGGAACATTTTCCAGTCGCTCCATCCAAAATTTTGCCTTTCTTCTTCCTTACAAGTTTCGTATGGAGCAGCAGCCCCCGTGCTGTGCAGACCTGTTGGGCGAGGTTATTCCCTGGATCTGGAGTTTGAGGCCGGCCGGCTGCGCTCAGGACTCCCGGGCAGGGGCTGCACTGCTTCTCTGACAGTCCTGGGCTCTCACCCTCAGCTAATTACTTTGATCCTTTACACTTTGTAAAAATTCTTACAACACAAAATAAGTCCCCCCTGGCTTTAACCTTGTGACCTGACCGGCCCTTGTAAAAGGGAGGGAAAAAAGGCAGCCGTGCACGCCCAAACACACGCACCCACCCCTGTGCCTGCATCCACATCCCCACAAACTGCCTAAAGCCTGGGGCTTTAATAGTTTCCTCCCAGGACTCCCACAAAAAGGCAAATAAAACTCCTTTTACAAGATAGCAGAGCAGCATGAAGGATCAACTTCACCAACAACAAGTTCTTTCTTCAGTTCATTTGTTTTAAACCTCCTCTTCTTGCAGATTTTGATCCTCCGAGTGCCTCTCCCCTTCCATCGCCATCCCTCTTGCCTGCCCTGCTGCCAACAGTTTAATGGCTAAAACAAGCAGGGTATTTTTTCAGGATCTGCTTGTTCACAGGGAGTAACCTGTGTGTGAACACATACTTTTAAATTCCCTTCTCACAAATAGGGAATGTTTCTTCTTTCTTCTTCGCAGGACCCAGCTAAGAAAAGACATGCAGAGGCAGAGAGGGAAAACCATCATATTTATGAAGGGCAGTTAAATAGAGCAGGGTTTTGTGAGGTAGCTGAGGAGAGATACAGTACAGGTCTATAAAATCATAAGTGGTCTGGAAAAATAAAGAGGTTGTTACTCTTTTACCTTGGTTAGTACAAAAAGCAGATTCAGTTCTTCACATAACGTGTATGTCCCTTTCTCTGAGCTGGGGGAAGCATTTCAGAGAATGGTAACTTGGTGAACAGCATAAAGAAATGTAATATATGGTTTAGATTAAGGATGGGGAAACAAATTTGTATCTTGCTCCCTTACTGGCTGGCTTGTGTTTATAAAACTTACAGACACTTAATAATCTTGAGACTGCTTTCTCTCTGACATATTTGGTGAAGAATGCTCAACATTTTCTGAAGTTGCCATAAACCAGAATGTAGTGCAAGCTGCATACACATCAGGATTCAGGAGCCTTGCCTCTTTAGGAAAACAGGGAAAAAAATAAACCCCTTAATTTGCCAACAAAACCCACATTTGGATGCCTTTATCATTTCCTCAGTTAAGCCAAAACCAAACTGTTTGAAAGCTTTTAGGCTTTCATTTATTTCTCCCTTCTTTCTAGTATTTTTTATTTCCCATGCTTGAATTAGAACTGGTAAAAGACGGAGTTCAGGAATAAAATCCTGCAGAGTCTGTTCTTCTTAACAGATCACCTGGATGTGATAGGCAAAAAAATCTCTAGACTCAGATGGAACCAAGGGTGTCATTTCATGTTCTCTGGGAGCCAGGAAATGGATTCTGGGAACACTGAGGGGAAAAGCACCCCAGCCTTTTGGTGAAAGGTCTGCGGTGTCTGTGCTGTTCCATTCTGCTGGACATCGAGGTCTGGGATCCAAGGCTCAAGACAGGGAGTGAAACTTCCATGGTGTTGCTGAGGCTGGCTGTGGAGGCAGTACCTGCACAGAAACATGCTGTGTGTGTTCTTTAATGAGAAAAACCCCTTGCATTGTGAATGTGGGCAGTTTCTCCAAATCCATTTGGCAGTTCTAACCCTGAAATAAAAACAGAGGCTCCTTTTAGCTCCCCCCATGCAGTGCCTGTGCATCTTCTCTCCTGTTGCACCCCTCAGGGGGAGGCACAGCCACAGTCTCCAGCTAAGATGTGTGGAAGCCCTTCAGCAGACAGTGGCATAATTAGGAAGTGTGTGTGTGTGAAGCAGAGGTGCATTTTGCTGATTGCTTGGGCGTTAACGCTTCGGGATCAAAAGTGTGACTGGGAGATTATGAAGAATCAAGAGGAGATCTTGGTAGGATTTTCACACTCATCCCCCTGCCCTTATTTGAAGAGGATAATTACTTGTATGGGGAGCTGCCTGGACTGGGGTCTCGCTTGTTTGTCTGTGTTTGTACAGCACAGCAGAGCCCTTGCTGCTTGCTCGGCAATCTTTGGGATTTGCACTGTGCTTCGCCGATGCTCAGGGAAGAATCTATTCCTGTAACAGAGAAAGAAAAATCCTCCCCAGCACCCCTTCCCCTGTGAGAGATTCTTTGTGGGTTTTCTCATTCCCTCCAGGCCTGTGAGCCTGATTTTATCCCATTGAGGGGGACTTGAACTCCCCAGTGCTGAGGTTTTTCTGTTTCTGTCTGGATCAGCGTCCCGCACGCGAGAGCCTGAGTGGAGCCACTTCCAGACTCCGTCTCCGTAGGGTGCTGACCATGCCAGAGCTCTGACCACAGCCAAATTCTAGTCCAGGGCTCCAAGCTGGTCTCTCTTTCCCCAAGTTGCCTGCTTGTACTAAATACTGGGGCAGCTCTCTAAAATACTGAAGGAACAAAGCATGCAAGGCAGTAAAATGAGGCAATTAAACCTATAAAACCAGGGTTTACAAGGGAATTTATAGTGTCAGAGGCTTTTTATAGCTTTTTTAGATTAGTTTAAATAAAAAAGGGGGAGAGAGAAAGAGAGAAAGAGAGAGGGAGAGAAAGAGGACCTGAAATTTGAGGAGACTTAAAAGTTCAGAGAGAGGCTTTTAGGAAGAACAGAGGGGTAATAATTAGAGGCACATTTTCCATTTCACTGTCTTTGCAAATTGAAATTAAAGAAGGTGGGGGGGGGAAGCATGCACAGAACAACAGGCAGTATACATTGCTCCACTTCCTCCTGGTAGCATTTGTTTTTTATATTTCTGTTCTTTTGCTTTCTGGCTGGGTGAGAGCATCTCATCACCTGGGCAAAGAGACTAAAGGGAAAGAGTAATCTCAGGCCAGGTGAAGTTTAGGTTTGGTTATTTTCCACTCCTGCTGTGCCTGCTCACTAGTTCAGCATGCCTTGCAGATCTGGGAGCTCATGTTCAAGAGGTGAAATGGAGCCAGCACCTGATTAAAGCAAATTTGGCCAAGGGAGACAATAAACCCTGTGTTTTAAAGGGCTTTTCGTGTTTTAGCTCCTGCAGGTTCCCTTGGCATTCCATAAACACGAGGTGCACACACCAGGAGATGAGATTGCCTTGGGAGTGTCTAACCAGAGCCTGCCTTGGCTTTTGTCTGCTTGTGCGTGAACTGAGCAAAAGGCGACTCACATCTCGCCAGTCGTGCATCCTTCTCTGTGGAAGCACCTCCTTTCTTCAGGCTGGCTTTCCTCCCCAGCAGCAGAACTCACGGTGCTTTCAAAGGGGTGCAAATCAGCCAGCATTGCTGGGCCCCTCTTTTCTCCAGCTCTGTATCCCATGCAACTCCTCGGAGAAGATCCTTGAAAAGGCCGAAGTCTGCTGTCCCAAACTCCTGGGCTGTGATTCTGCTTTTTGCTGTGCTGTGTTCTATCAGTTTTGGTCCCTTTAGGAGTGGCCCCCGGGGCAGTGCTCTGTGATGGCAGGAGAAAACAGTCTCACCTCATATATGTAGCCATTTTTTCCTTACGTAAAGAGGAAATGTCTGCTGGAAATCTTGTCATCCTCACTCTCTCATTTATAGCATTAGGAAAATTACCCTTTCCATGGTGTTTGTAGGATCTTGCCCAAGCCAAGGAGCTTGGAGTCTGGAATACTTTGCTTCATTCCTTCTCTTTACACTCTTCTCTTTTTCCTGAATGTAGTAGTTTACTTTGGTAGAGTGGAGATCCTGGTTGGTTGCTAGAATATGCAATTAGTAAATTACTAATTAACCATAGCAATTCATCATCCTGCTGCTGTGCAGTTTTTTATGTAAACCTGTCTGTTCTCTAAGGCAATATAGGTGAAGGGCCCATCCTTTGAAAAATAAACTTACAGGAAATAGGAGCCAGCAGCCCCTGCTCCAGAGCAGCTTGAGCACCTGAGTGGGACATTGCTGCTGCTGGAGAGGGTGACGCAGAGAAGGGTTCCGCCACCCTCGGGTGGGTTCTGCAGCAAAAGGGGAGTTTGCTCATGATAATCTTCAGCTCATCTGAGCTAAATCCTTCCTTTTGCAACAATATAAAATACAGGGTGAAGGGCGAGCAGGAGAGACAAACCTGAAAGGAGTGAGGATGTGTGACAGCGAGAGAGGAGGTGCAGGAAGAGGAGGAAATTCAGATCTGAGATGGGCACAAACAGCTCCAGAGTGTTCCTCTGACCAGCTTGCAAAAGGCATGAGCAGTTCTGAACTGCATCTTCACCTGCTTTCCTGCCTGAAAGATTAAAAATGAAGCAAAATGAGGCAAAATTACCCTTTTCTGATCCCACTGACATGGGGGTAATTATCTTCATTGTGGATGTTACCATTTTACAGTGAGATTAGAGTCAAGCCCAGCATTCTTGAAGCAGCGCTTGAGTTTTTAAAGTCTGCAAATGTGTGTTATTGCAGTCACATGATAAATAGTTCTGAAATCAATAGAGAAAGCTATTAAAAATGTGGGTTTTGTCTCTGTCTAGTATGGTACATTAAGATACATGTATCATCCTGCAGTCTCTTTCCCTCACTCTCCATATGTGTGTGTAGGGGCGGAAATTTTATAGTACTCAACGTTGGTCAAACTGTCCCCAATGGAAAATACAACACTGACCTCAAATAGCATCACAATTTAGGGCAGTGATGAGTGATTTCTAAAATGCTACCGTTAAGTATATATTAAAGAGAAATCACTAGAGGAAGAGTGAGTCTGACTTTCCTGATCCTAAAGTTCTGTTTGAGAAATAGTGATGAGAGGGAGCTCTGGCTGGGCAGAGCTCACTCTTTGGGTCATCCCAGTCCAGTACTGGTCTGGCATTTCTATTGTGATTTCCCACCTGACATTTATTTTTTGCAATCTGAAGAGCTGCTCAAGGAGAAAGTGAGCCTGGAATGACTTGTTTGCATCTTCTATGTTATCAGATGCATCTAGAAACAAAGAGCTGGCTGCATGAAGCTCTCAGAAGAACGGGATAAAAAAAAGCCTCACATTTGCTAGTTGCTAAATACAACTTTGAGTAAGCACTGGAGTCAGACAAACAACTTTTATGAGTGAGAAGATCCATCTGCTATCACTGATCTTATAGATCTTTCTGTTCTCTGATACTTCAGTATTTTAAATAACATCTAATGGGCCAGAATGTCCAAAGCAATCGATGTTATTCAAGCTCCACAGCCCTCGCTGCAGGTGTGGGCTGTCCCGGCACGGCGGGCTTGAAGCCAGAGCCTCGCTCCTCTCAATCCATGTCAGCACTTTACAGCTTGCTCAGGACCTGCCCCAGAGAAAAGTCTCGGCCAGCAAATAGTCTTGGTCTGCTCTAAAAAAAGCTCTGTCGTTGATCCCATCGGGATGCAGAGCCACTGTGCTGCTTCAGTGCTTGGAGCAGAGACTGCTCCTAAACCCGAGCCTGCTCAGAGCTCAGGGGAGAGGTGACCACGCTCCAGGAGAACGCAGAGGAGCGAGCAGGGAGAACTAAACCTGTACTTCATGCCTGGTTAGTGCTCCCTGCACAGTGTGCAGTGGCACTGCTGCCAGGGCTCCTTGTTCAGAGCACAGCTCCTCCTGGCACGAGCTTCCAGCCGGGCTGGCTGGGCTCCCACAGGCAGCATCGATCCTGGGCAGCATCCCAGAGCCACACAGGTACCCGGCTGTGCCAGTGCCCGGCAGTCTGTCTGTGCCCACTCTGGTGTGTTCCTGGCTGTGCCAGTGCCCGGCAGTCTGTCTGTGCCCACTCTGGTGTGTTCCTGGCTGTGCCAGTGCCTGGCAGTCTGTCTGTGCCCACTCTGGTGTGTTCCTGGCTGTGCCAGCGCCTGGCAGTCTGTCTGTGCCCACTCCGGTGTGTTCCTGGCTGTGCCAGTGCCCGGCAGTCTGTCTGTGCCCACTCTGGTGTGTTCCTGGCTGTGCCAGTGCCCGGCAGTCTGTCTGTGCCCACTCTTGGCCGGGACAGTCCGCGGTTGGCCCAGGAGCCTCACGGTCTGTCTCTGCCTCTCTCCCGTTTGTTTCCTTGGCTCCCTAAGTTAGCTCTGATGCCTTTAAAGAGTGCAGGTTGAGTGATGGAGTTTATAGTTCCATCTCGGGAGCTGTGATGACTCGAGTTTGGTTCTTGTGGTTTATGATGTCACCGGGCCCCATCGATGGAGTCGTAGCCCCATTATTCACCGTTGCCCTGTTATTTATTCTGTGCAATAAATGGCTGCAGTTTAATCACCAGAGTAAATTGCTGAAGCATCTTGGTGGAAATTGTGATGTTGCTGTAGTGGTTTCTATGGCAACAGCCATTCCATCGGGGAGGGAATGCAGAGGGAACCGGGAGCGCTGATCCCTGAGCACCCAGGGGGACAGGAGTGAGCACAAGCCTCAGAGAGGGGAACCTGGAGGACAGCTCCAGACACACCCTCGGGGGAGAAAAATCCATTAATTGCTGCTGCTTATCCCATGTTGCTCTGGAAAATCGGGATGCGGATCCCGACTTCACCAGCCTTGACAGACTTGTGCCATTGATTTAATTCAGAGACATTTTTCGGAAAAACTCCCGACTCCTCTGTACGGATGGAAAACAAAACTGTCTTTCCTGCACAGTTTTATTTTGTTCAGGCTTTTTTGGGTTTTTTTTTCCAGTTCAGGTAGAAAAAAAGGACTGAGGACACTTGAACCAAATGGTTCAGAACTTCCTACAGTTAAGGTTTGTGTTTGGTTTTAGTGTGGGCAATAGAAAGAGGAGATTTATCTGCATTGTCTTAATTCTTCTTGCCTTGTATCTCTCTCCATAGAAGGCCTGGTAGGATCCTGAATTTTAGTGGTGGTGGGGCATAATGTTCCTTGATAGTTCATAAAGTTCCTTCTTTTTGGCAAAATACATTTGCCAGCCTATTCAGTGCCTGATGGTTGTGGATATGCAGTTGGCATTGGAATAAACATAGGGCTGGGATGTAGTATCATACTAGAACATTATTATAACATAATTATTATTTATTGTTTCTTAGTGAAGGGATATCTATGAGACGGTGTTGTTTTCCAAATCTTAAGCCGCAGATTTTCTGGATTTCTTTCTTTTTCTTCTCTTTTTTCTCCCCCAAAAAAGTAAAATCAGAACCTTAACTAAAACCTCTCTGTTTTCTGATTTTAAGAAAAAGACAAGACAGTTTTAAATTTCTCTCCTCTCTTTTCTCCTTTATTCCTCCCCACTTTCGACATTCATTAATTTTTCTCCATGGGAAAAAAATAAGTAAAGCCTTCTCTGTCCATCCTCTTTCAACACCCTGGGAATGCTTGCAGTGCTCAGGTCTTTTTTCCTCATTTCCTCAGCTGAGCAGCCGTAGAGAAGTACTCCGGCACATGGTATCAGTGCCCTGACAGTCTGCTGCTTATGGGAAATGTCATTTTACAATGTAACTTCTTTTTTTTTACCTCAAACTTTATGATTTTCTACAAGGATTCATTGTTTTAAGCCACGGAACCAACATGTGTTTCTTGAGATTTCACTTACCTTTAGTAGCAGTTGAGTTTTGGTCACCAGGCTGGGCTGTCTCTGGATTCCTGCATTTGTTCTGTTCTGGTAACCTGATACAGCCCAGCCAGGGAAGAACAGAAAGAAAAGCCTTTTAATTTATGGTAGGTCTCAGTTCTAATCATGTAGTTGTGTAGACTTCGGCTTTATCGTGAATCATTTTTAATGACAGTTGAGGAGAAAAGAATTGAAAAGCAAATCTTACCTTTCTCATCACTGACAGCTTTTCGTAGCAGATCAGACTTTTTTATGGCACAGCCTTGCAGTGAGGGTACAATGCAAAGGAAGGGCTGGACCCAAGGGCTGCCCAGCAGGAGAGCACGGAGCCTTTTCCTGCCTAGTACGAGCCAGGCCTTCACAGCCGTGATTTCAGAGCTCTCTGTAAACAGAGAGCAATTTTTCACCTTGTGGGTTCCAGAACATTGTCCGTGGAGTCTCTCATAAGGAAATTTGTCTTTGCTCATAGGACACTTGACTTGATTGGTCACCTTTCAGAAGGCCCTCACAAGTTCTCCAGGAACGTCCCTGGACAAAAGGGTGGAAAAAGTTGATGGCAAAATCCCTCATGGACTTGAACGTAGCCAGAAGGTCACTGTGGCCCTGCAGTGGGCCTGGTGACATCTGTGTGTGAGGAGAGAGCAGCCAGGGGCCTGGGGGTCACCGGGTACAGCCCCAAGGCTGCCGGAGCTCCAGGGGTGTTTGGGCAACGCCCTTGGCACAGGGTGGGATTGTCGGGGTGTCTGTGCAGGGCCAGGGGTTGGACTGGGTGATCCCTGTGGGTCCCTTCCCACTCAGGATGTTCTGTGATTCTGTTCTGTTGTGTGATCCTATTTGCTTTGCAGTCAATGCTATTGGCCAGAAAAGAAAATTATCTGAGGAAATTGCTGGTTTGGTATCATCTTGCCAGGAGAGCTGATTTCAAGGGTCATCCTCCTTCAGCAGAGCCCGTGGCTGTGCACTCAGGAATGCCAAAGCAGGAGTTTAGTGCTGATCCCCTGAGCGGGGGCAGGAGGAGGCGCTGCCAGGGCTGCTGAGGTGGTGCCCAGCGGGGTTAGCAGGGAGATGCTCTCTCTGTAATTGGATACTGGCAGGATCCTGCAGTGCATCTTCATGGCCACTTCCCATCAGCACTAATGTGGCTTTCTGAAAGCTCATCCCTTTTCCTGGCATGGCCACTCTTCACTGGGCACTTGTTAACTCCCCCACCTTGGTGTGCTTTGACCTGCCGTGCTCTGGGTGTGCCAAGACCCTGTGCCAGGCTGGAGCTTTCAGTGCTCCTGAAACAAACCCAAGTCATTTCTTGGAGGCTGAGGGAGCCGTGAGAAGCCTGCATAGTATAAATCCCACGTCACCATGGCCTTCAAATGGCTTCTGTCATCCTTGTGTTTCCTCCATGACCTCCAACTTTCTCCTGTATGGAAACGTTTCCAACTTAGGTTGGCTACACACTGCGTTCTTTCTGACACATTTTGACAAATTCAGTTTGATTTTGCCCTGGAGGTCTTTCTAGGCTTAATTTTATGGTTGTGGAAGGTCACCAAAAGGGTAGTGCTATTTAAAGACCAAACTGTGTCACATTTACTCACAGGACTGGTAACTCTTCTTCTTGAGGATGTCCATTCATTTCAGTGGAACTATACCTGGAGTAAATGGCACCCGTTGTAAGCTGAGGCTCTGGGGCCGGTCTTACTCCTCTCACTGGACTACTCAGAGAGTAAAAGTCAAGTCCTTGGCCTCAACATTGGTTTTCCAGCCCCTGTTGTTCCGAGGTGGTTTTCTGGCCCCCTCTAGTGACTGCCCACGTGGGTTTGTGCGGGAGACCCAACCTTTCTGTGATCAGAAACAGCCATTTCCACCCCGACAGTAAACGGCTTCAATTTTAGAAGTGGCGTTCCAAATCCTGACATGCCGAGTTTTTTCCCCTTTGCTCACAACGTTCTCAGGAGCATCCCATTTCCAGCGTGGTGGGGCTTCTTGCAGTGTTGGCAAGTGTTCACGGTGGCTGAGGGAGGCTCAAACCGCACAGCTGTTTTGTGGTGGCATGGCCGTGGTTACACTCCCACAGCCCACAGGTTCGCCTTCTGCAGGGGAAGCAGGAGGGGTTTGGTGTTGCAGCTGCACTTCCAAAGGAACAGCCATGGGTTGAGTCATGGAATCATCCAGGCTGGAAAAGCCCTCTGAGATCATCGAGTCCAACCACTGCAGGCCCACCACTAACCCGTGTCCCCAGGTGCCACATCCATGCGTGCTTTGGGCACTTCCAGGGGTGGCGATGCCACCACTGCCCCGATCAGCCTGCTCAGTCTCTGGCCACCCTTTCAAGGAAGACATTTTCCTCAGTATCCTGCCCCTCCCCTGGCCCAGCCTGAGGCCGTTCCCTCTCCTCCTGTCCCTGTTCCCTGCGAGCACAGCCCGACCCCCCCCAGCTGCCCCCTCCTGTCAGGGAGTTGTGCAGAGCCACAAGGTCCCCCCTGAGCCTCCTTTGCTCCAGGCTGAGCCCCTTTCCCAGCTCCCTCAGCTCCACAGTCTGGGATTTATGACCTTCTACTGAATTACAGTGAAACCTGGGGTGACGCTTGCAGTTGATACTGAGAAGGCATTTTTGAAAGCCTTTCTTTTTCTTACTCTTTTCATACTACTGGAACCACAAAAGGGAATCTCATTTAAAATATGAATCAGAAACTTTATACTTCTTATGGCTCTGTATCCTGGAGAAGCAGATACTTATCACATGCCTGTGTCTTTGGGGGAGTGTGCAAGGAGCTTTTGGAATAGGTTTTCTACTTTTTGACTAATGTGGAATGGGGCAATTACTTACTCCAAGAAGCTGGAGCCAGGCTGACAGCCTGGGGGCAGACCTGAAAGCACTGCAACACTTTTGGCTTTAGATGCTGAGATCCTTTAGAAACAACTGCCTTGATCTTTTAGTGCCCTGGTAAATCATTTATTCTGATCACCTGCTTACAAATTCCTCCTCACCGATCCTGTGGGATGGAATGGGCTGGGAATCCAGCTCCCAGAGCTCGAGCAGGTGAACTTCAGCCAGGCCCCCAGAGCACCTGGCAAAGCTCCTCACTTGGGAGCAGCCACAGTCAAGGCAGAGCTGAAATTCAAATTCCTCTGACAAATGGTGTCTGGAGCTGAAGGTTTTGGATGGGATTTTTCGCTCTCGGGTTGCAGGCTGCAGTCAGGACACGCTGCCATCCCTCCTCCCACAGTGTGCCTTGCTGCTCCTTGACAATCTGTTTCAATTCCCCTTCACTCCAGCATGACCAGGGTCCCCCAGGTTACCCAGTGATTCATCTTGGTGGAATTTGGGAGTGCAAGAGGGTTATTAAAGCATTGGAGATTAACCAGAACCTCTTTTGGTGAATATTTAGGCTAAGAGCACTTGATGCCAAACGTTATTTTACATGTGCATTCTGACACCAGACCTCACTACTGCACCTCCCATTCCTCTGGGTGCATGGGCTTGAACACCTTTTCCAACTACAATCACATTAGAGGATCCCTGATGCTTTGGGAATGTACATGGGGAATGACTTCAAGTGGAAGCGTGTTTGGATTGTCCTATTTCTATTTCTGAAGCCCTCTGAAGGAAGCTCGCTCTCTCTTCTCACCCCATCGCTTCCGATGGGGCTGAATCATTGCATTCCGTGTGCGCACAATGACACCTCAGAGAGACTTGGACTGTTCTCTTGTCTCACTTCCACTCTCTTCCAGGCTGGATGCACACCCTGGAGGTATGTGGTTTGTCTCAAGATATAAGACTTCCCCCCTCAGAAACTACATTACTTCAACAAGCCACAAAGGGCTGGCAAGAGGGAGAAGGATGCTCATGTTAGTGCAGCTTTCCCCTGGGATCTCTTCTGCGGACTCCGTGCAGCTGGAAACAGACCCTGCTGCTCCTGGATCCCATGTGTGCACAGGCACATGTGCCCTCATGCAGCATTTCACTGATGTGTGGCTAAAAACACTCACAGATGCACAAATACCCTCCCTTTGTTGTTCTCCTGCACAAATGTAGAGGCAGGAGCTCTGTGGGCGCACACGGCCCTCACTCCCTGCAGACACCAGCCTGCTCTGGCACACGGCTGCAGCAGCGTCCCAGGACACCTGGGCCTTCTCCCCTGGAGTGGATGGATACAGGTACACTTGCACACCCTGCCAAGGGGTTGCAGAGTTGGTGGGAGAGATGAGTAAATGGAGCCTGAAGGGATCTCTGGAGGTTTAGTCCAACGACTGTCCCAGGCAGGCTCACCCTGAGCTCAGGAAAGGTTGCTCAAGGCTGTGTCCAGTCAGATGTTTAAAACCTCCTGAGTCGGAGATGTGATAGCCCAGCTTTTTTCCTTATGTTCAGGCAGAACCTTTGCTTCTTCAATGTTTGTCCTCTCTTTTGGCCTTTAATTTGTCTTTCACTGCCCTGCCACAACACCTGAGCAAAGAGCCTGGGTCTGTCTCCCTATACCTGCCATGGAATCCAGAAGGCTGCTATAGCTGCCCTAAAACTTGAACAGAGTGGACAAACTCCCTTCCCTCAGGATATCTCCATGGCTCTGTGCTCCAGGCCCCTGCTCATCCTCTTGGTGGCTCCCTACTGGATTTGTTCAGGTTTATCAGCATTTTCCTTGTACTTGTGAGCTCACAGCTGGGTCTGGACCGGCTGGGGTCTAGCAGCTCACAGAGGGATAATTGTGTCCCTTGCCCTGCTGGTACAGGTGAGTTTGCTGTGAGCTCTCATTGCTGCCAGCTGCCTGGCAGGTGCTCTTGGCTGGAACTGCACTGATAACAAAATAGTAAATGAGAAAACTAAACACTGAGCTTTGCTTCTTGCCAGTCTGGTCTCACATTTAAAGGGTCTCAGATCTCAAGCAGTTCCATGACCCTCATCAGGAGATCACAGTAGCTGATCCAGCTTGGGGAGAACAGGATGGATCAGATGACCTACCAGACTTCCTGCATGTGTTTTATCTTTGCTCCTTTTTTTGGCCTTGAAGATCCACTGAACATTTTACCTTTCTTGTATTTGGAGGGATTCCACCATTTGAAATTTCCTCCTTTTGCAGTGGCCAGCGTCCACACAGGTCACAACCACAACTGCCTAGATCTCAGGTTTGAGATCTTGCAGTACTTAATTTGGGGAAGAACTTCAGACTCTGTAGAGACTCCTGCCTGTCCATTACCTTGCAAGCCATGATCCAAAGGGAAAGGGTATATTTTTTCAGAATTGTGGAATGGTTTTGGTTGGAAGGGACCTTAAAGCTCATCTTGTTCCAACCTCGTGGGCATGACACCTTCCACTATCCCAGGGTGCTCCAAGCCTCATCCAGGCTGGCCTTGGACACTTCCAGAGCTCCAGGGGCAGCCACAGCTTCTCTGGGCACCCTGTGCCAGGGCCTCCCCACCCTCCCAGGGAAGAATTCCTTCCCAATATCCCATCTAACCCTGCCCTCTGGCAGTGGGAAGCCATTCCCCCTTGTGCTGTCACTCCGTTCATTGTCCCAAGTCCCTCTCCAGCTCTCTTGGAGCCCCTTTTGGTACTGGAAGGCTGCTGCAAGGTCTTCCCAGAGCCTTCTGTTCCCCAGGCTGAAAATACTACCCGTGCTCGTGGATGGGGTTGCAGGCTGTGTACCCCTGTGTCAGGATGTGCTGCTGGCATTGTCCAGTTTGTCCAAACTGTCACACGAGTACATTTTGGATGAGCACTGGCTGATTTGGGAAGTGACACATACTTTACTTTCAGGGGGCAAATCCGGATTTTCCTGCTGAAGCCAAAAGTGTAAGCAACACAATTCCCACTGAGCACGTTGCCTCTGAGTGACAGTTTGAGTGCAGGGGGGTGACTGGGTTTGGCTGAGCTCTCTGCTGCTCTGAAAAGAGCAGTCGATGCCCTTGACTAGCAAGTGCCACATGAGTGATAATGGCCAGAGGCCTGGTCACTCCTCTCAGCCAGCCCCTGTGGGTTTGGGTCTGGCCAGCAGAAGCCAGACTGCTTTGGAGACAAGCATCCTTAGGAAATTTGTGTTGCTGTTCTATAGGAACTTAAATTTTAAGCCTCTCATCTGTCTCAGATACCGAGCACAGAATAAACCGTGACCCTGGGGACGTCTGCAGGTTCCCGGGTTGCTGTTTGTGCTGTGGATCCCGGTGTAGGGTGAGGATGGGTTATGCTGCTGTTGGCAGGGGGAAAATCTGGGAGAGCTGGGGCTGCTCACACGTCTGGGTGGGTGCAGCTGTTGGTGAACGCTCGTGTTCGTGTTGGAGCTGTCTGGGGCAGGAAGGTGCGTGTGGCACCGCCGAGGTGTGTGTTATTCTCACATCCCTGCTGGCTGCAAACAATGTCATGTCCCTACCTGGACTGCAACGTGACACACACCTTAAAAACAGCAGCAGCGACAGCTCCAGAGCCACGGGAGAAGGCAGAGCTGCTTTTTGCTCATCAGTTAGGAAGCCCTGCCAGCCCCGGCAATGCATGCCGGGACCCAAACAGGCTTTTGGACTGGGACTCGGAGAGTGAGAGAGAAGCGGTAATTTGTTTGCCATTGCCCTCAAGCCGGGAAATCCAAACCTCAAGCATTTCCCAGGCCACAGCACACTGGAGTGGAGCGAGAGTGTCAGGGAATGGCTCACACATCCCGACAGGAGCGCACGCACGCGCGCGCGCACGCGCGGAGCCAGCGCCGGGGAAGGGCGATTGTTCCAGCACCACTGCGGTTAAGATGCTGAGACAATCTCGAGTTTTCAGGCCATAGCTGTCAGGATGCTTTGGTATATTCATCACCCCCCACTCCATGGTGATAAAAATTTACACAGCCAACGAAACGAAGATTAATTTCATGTGAAAAGCTGACAGAATGGCCCATGTCATTGCTTTATTTGTGCCAGCACTCAGTAACTCGGTGCAAGTTCCATTGAGGTGGCAGACACCCCGTCCCCTTGAGCCATCTCGTCTCCTCTCTAATGATGCCACCGTTTTGACAAAACCAAGCAACACAGCCGGTATGTGCGAATTTGGAATTAATTTTCTTCAGAAAGGTCAAGTATGTTAATGAGCTTTTGGCTGCCTGCATTTTCTCTCTTGGGTTTTTTCCCCTGTTAATGGGGAAAGAAGGGGAAAAAAAGAAAGGGGAGAAATAATTACAGAAATAAAAATGAGGGAAGGAGGAAAAGAAGGAAGCTGTGAGATTTGGAAAAGGCAGGATTCAGTGTAGCTTTTCATGGGTTCTCCTTTCCCAGAGCTGAGGCGGACTAATTGTATCAGCTCAAGCCTGGGCAGTTTGCTTGGAGCTGTTGAGCGGGGCCAGGGATGTCATGGATCGTGGAGTTGGTGTAACCTGGCACAGAGGAGGTGGATGGCACCTCCTTTGCACTCAGGGACTGACGGCAGCCCTGCGTGTTGGCAGCTGCCTTCGTTTTCCATCCCAGAATGGCTGAGCTCGGCTCAGCGCGGGGCTCTGTGTGCTGGGGGAGCAGAGAGCAAAGGGAGGTGAAGTAGAGGAGTTCATAGACTCCAGCTCTTGTGGCCATTAGTGGAAGGAAGCTGGAACAGAGCTCAGCTGCTCTGGGAGAAATCCAGGGCCCACTAATTCATCCAGCTTAGGAACAGGACAAACAGGCATTTTCCAGAGAAACTGTCCCCCTGTGTGGCTTGCACAAGACGTTTGAACTGAGTGCAATGCCAACCACCTCTCATCCCTGTGCCCCCCAAATTCCTGCCTTTATTTATTCCAGTTAGAATTTGCCACTTTCTGGCATCCTGGTGGCAGGAGCTGCCTGGATTTCTCCAGGGGTTTGGTGGTGATCAATGGAAGGAAAGGTGGTGAAAACAGCAGATGCTGTGTCAGGGCATGAGGGAGTGAAGCTGGACTTTGTCAGACACTAGCCACACTCACCTGGATAGGAGATTTAGGGTAGGATTCATCTCACCTAATTTTAGTCTTAAACAAAGTATCCAGACTAAACTAATTGTCTAAGTTTCCCTTCTTGGAGAACAGTAAGGAGGAACACATATCCCACCTAATTTAAGATGAGAGAAATTCCATTCTGGCAAGGACTTTCTTTCTCACTGAATATAAAGTGAACTCAAACAATTAGTTTGGACTGAATCCCTCCCTTTAAGAGGCTTAAAATTATGGGGCGTGATTTCCTCCTCATTCTCTTCTCCCTGCTCCCATTCTGGCTCTCATTTCCCTCTGCAGTCTAATCCAGCAGGCAGAGGAAATCCAGCGAGGCTCACAGCGCCTGTGTTGGCAGGGTTGGATCAATGCTTTCACTCCAGCTTGCCCAGGCTGGCTCCAAGCTTATCCACCCCGGTGGCAGTCCATGCTCTGGCTGTGATGTGGTCCTGCCTGCCTTGCTTTGCTGGAGTCAGCCCAGCACACGGATTCTGGGCATTGTCCAAAAAGCCTGTGTTGACTTTGGAGGGTACGTTTTGCCATCCTGGCCATGGCGCGAGGAGAAACGATGTGGGATGTAACAGCGCCAGTGCCGTGTGTGCCGTATTTCAGGGTGTCCTCAAGGAGGAGCTTTCCTCAGTTTCACACCTCTCCCAGCTGTGTTGTGTGCATCCCTGTGCGTGTTGGATCCTTGTGTGTTCGCCACATGAGTCACTCCTGGCTGGGGCATGGATTTCAAAAGCACACAAGTGACCAAACTTAATGATTTTCAGCTGACTCCGAGCATTGTCCTGAACATGGAATTCCTTCCCATAAAGCACTGTGCTGCCCACGCTCTCCCCCTCGTTCCCAGGCTCTGGGGTGTGCGTGGAGGCACGTCCTGCTCTGCTCACCCTGCTGCAGGGTAGAGGGGTACTGGGGACAGGGAGAGGAGCTTGTGGGCTGTCTCTCTCGTTTGCTTGCACAAATGGTCTCAGAACATTTGTGGGCATCACCAGCACCTGTATATTTCTCTGTAGAACTTGTTGTGTTGCTAAGTGGTTACTTTATTCCTCCTTGGAGGAAGTTTCTGTGATGGAAGGATATTATTTGCTAAGCCCTGCTAAGGTCTTTGTATAAATTTAACAAGTATTAATCTGTGCACAGGACAAAGTGGGACAAGAGATAATTAAAATATTTCAGTGCCAAGTTGTATTTTGAGTTGTCAGTTCTAGCAACAGAATATATGAAGTGTATGCACAAGGACTGCCTCATTCATGGCCATGGTGAAGTGGGGAATCCCTGTCCTGTAGTTGCCTGGGATGTCAGGATAAAATCTATAAGAACTTGAGTTCTTAGGGCAATTCTCAGCCAGCAGCTCCCTGGGGCTTTAGCTGAACTGTGGGATATTCGGCATTTCCCAACTCCCGTGTCAAGGACCGTCTCCTCTCTTCCCAGCTGTGAGAAGTGGCTGTGCACCCCTTCTGTGTCCTCCCCTCCCACGCTCTGCTTTCCATAGGACGGAATCCTGGGCATGTGAGTCAGGGAGCTGTAGCACACCCTGGCCATGTCACCAGGGGGATGACTCAGGGCTGAGACAGCACAGCACACCTACCCTGTGATGTGCATGGAGCCCATGGGACACTCAAAGCCACATTTTCTCAACATGCCAAGCTCTTGAGAAAACCCAGCCACTTGTTTTGGTGCATAAATAGAAACACAACCCCTAAGAGCAGAAATGGAACCTAGGAGACGCTTAGGGCAGTGAGTCTGCTGTCCCCTCCTAGGATGGTGTCCCTTCATCCCTGTGTTGCAGGGGTTGTTTGTGCCAGCTTCTCTCAGCTTCTGTTTCTTCCTCTCCCGCTGGTTTTCCCCTGTGTGAGAGCGCTGGCGCCTACGATGGAAGGTCACCACCGAGGTTACTCAGCTGGCTCCAAGGATTAAGACTTCCTGCTCTGCTCCGAAGAGCTGCCAAGTCCCCCCTCCCCGCTGCTCACCACAAACCCAGTGCCTGTTTGTCTCCTCTCTCCCCTTCCCATCCCTCCTCCTACCAGGAAATCCAGATCTCTCTCCAGCAGACAGTGGGAGGTCGAGGCACCCCAGCAACCTCCAGATGCATTTGCTGGAGCACCAAAGGCAGTGTGGCCCCAGGGTGACGTTCGTGATGCCACTTACCAGTGTTGCCAGGTGAGCTGTCCCCATCTGTCCCTCCAGACTCTGGGCCAGGTGCCCATCAGGATCTGACCCAATTGTTGGGCTCGCAAAAAACTTCTGTTTCCACTGGAAAATGCCATCAAGTTTTTCTCCCAGCAGGCTGAGGGGATCCATGCATAACGGAAGGGATTCTTGAAGAGTAACTAGGGAGAATGTGATTTTTGTCATTAGATGGGAATTGGCGCAAGGACCTGTAGCTTCCTTATGAAAACGGTGGAGGGGTTACAGAAGCCTCTGCCCTGGGCATGAGCCTATCCCAGAGGAAGCTGCCCCTGTGCCAAGGACAGTATGGTGATGGGGGAGCAGCCCAAGAGGAGGGAGCTGCCTTTGGTGGGCACCTGAGCGTGTGGGAGCGGGACACGAGGAGAGCTTTATTCACACGAGCAGATCATGAACCAGAAGAGAGGAGAAAATAGAACAGGATTCTGTGAAAGGGAGATGAGATAAATACAGTGGGAATGGGGGGAAGGTGGGGTGGCTGCTCACTATTTTGGTAAAGGGGGGATGCTGCTCCAAAAAGCACCGCAGAGATCAACCACATTCAAGTAAAAATACAGTTTTCTTTAAAAATAATATAGAAGCCCTACATACTAATGGTTCAACAGGATGGGGAAAAGCTGCTTGCTCCACCCTAGTATGTGCTGAGGTCAGGTGAAACCACCACCACCCTCAGGCTGGCTTTGGACACCGTGAGGGGGTGCTTGAGTTGGCAAGGATCCTGCTCCCAAACTAGAAGAGAAACAGCTGCTTTTTAGGATTTTAGTCTCTCCAGCCATGGCTGAGTCCCTTTAGCTCCTTTTCTTTGCTCCTAACCTGCTTTCTTAAAGATCCCACAGGAGACTTCCACTGTTGTTCAGGTGCTGGGGTCGCCAGCCAGGAGCTTCTGTCTTTCTCCCAGGAACCATGAGGCTGCAGTAAACATACCTCAAGGAGTTCTTTGTGAGCATCACACCTGAATTTGGCCCACGCTCTGCCCGTGTATGCTAAAGGGAGACCACAGAGACCTCATTTAATGACTGGGTTTGTGTAGGTGTAGAGCTCTTTGAGGTCTTCATAAACACGGGTGTTTATTCATTTAGATTTCATTTTGATTTTCTTTTCAGATGAATTCATTAGCAGGGAGAAAGCCAAAGCCTCACTGTTAAAAATCCAAGTGTAGCTTTTGTTTTGTTTTGTTTTAAGAAATGAAAGAAGTATAAATTAACTAATTTCTACTTATGGTCTCGGTGCTGGTCCTTCAGGGAGCCTCTGTGTGTGTTCTGGGGGCTCGTAGGGAAGGAACAGCTGAGAAAAGCATTGAAAGAGGAGGGCTGGGGGCAGCTCCTGCCTTGTTCGATGGCACCCTGTGCTGGCTGCTCCTTCGGCTGTGTGGGATATCACATTCCAGGGATGCACTGCTGTGGTTAAGGGGTGAAGTGAGACAGATGAGAGGACAGAGGTTACACACATGAGCTGCAAGGATGTCCCCGTGTAGGTGCTGGGTGGAAAATCAGAGGGAGTGTGTTTGCTCCTGCCCTGGGGCTAAGAGCAACAAAGGGAGAGAGCAGGGCATTTATCTAGCTGGAGTTTAATATTCCTTTGGCTGCAGCAAAGGCTGCAGCACTTCCCGACTATCGGCTGGCGCTTTCACTCACGCACATCTGTGATTGATGGGCAGAGAGTATAAACACCTCATTAGTGCCATAATTCACTGCTTAGGACTAGGCTGGGCTGTGGGAGGGAGGGGGGGGAAAAAGAGTTGAGAAAGTTTAATAAAGAAAAAAAAAATGGAAGAAGGAGAAGAACGGATGTAAAGGCCACACAAATCATTCCAGGGAGTTATCTGACCTGCTTTGAAAACTTTAATTGCTGATAATGGACAACCTGTTGGGTGGTATTTTATTAACACTAATAGATTTTTACGGGATATTTCTCACATTGCTCTCCCAGAGCCTGAAGAATACATTAAATATTAAAAGTTAATGCTCTTGGTTGCTGTTTCAAGGATGCCCCACCGATAACGAGCTTTCCCGCAAGTTAGAAACCGGGAGCAAACATGAGCTGCCTCTGCCACTTACGGCCTCTGCAATAATAATGAGGAGAATACTTGCAGCCCGTGTGCACCTTGCAGCTGAGGTTCTCAAGCCTGGCCTGAATGCCCTGTCAAGGCAGTGCCCAGCCCACAGCTGGTGGTAGCAGTATCTAATCTCCAGTCCTGGATTTACAAGACTTGGATTCCAGAGTCCCACGCTGAAAGCGAATGCTCATAAACCCCCATATGCTACTTTACATTTCAGTTATTCAAAGCAGAGGCTGAACCGACAGCCCATTCCCGTTTCTCAGGAGAACTCAGGTCTGAAATGGAGGGTATTTTTCTTTAATATGCCAAATGGTTCTATAAAAGTGCTGCTTCCACACTGATTTGTTGCAGAAATGACCCAGCTACCTGGAACAGAAATGGAAACATCTCTGACTGTGGGCAGCAAGAGGGGTTTTGAAGGAAGCTCTTGACATCCCAAAGTCCTGCACACAGCACTGAACCCTCAAAGTGTGGAAAAAAGGTCAGTTCTGTATTGTAAAAAGATGGGTTCAAGCAGCCAGTGCAGGGAAGTTTGCTGGAGGGACAGTGAATTTGAAACAGGATAAGCAGTAAAGCTTGTGGTGAGTCGGAGCCCTTGTGTTAGAACTGAGAAGTCTTGATGCATGTGTGTGCTCACGGGGGAAACCTGGACTTTAGTGCCTCCTTCGGACACACCCGCACTGTCAGCAGCCATGGCCTGGGCCTAGAAAGCCAAGTTGAGTTTGTTTGCCCAGCCCGTGGTGTCTCCTTTGAGTCCTCTTCCCTTGCGGCAGCAGCGGCCTTGGCTTTGGGTCTCGCTCTGACCCCTGTTTGTGCAGCCACCTCCTTGTGCCAAACCAGGCTGGACTGGCCGGCCCTGTCCTGTTCCCTGGGGTGGCCCTGGTGCAATCTTGGTGAGCGGTGCAGCTTTCCAGGCCTGCTGGGCTCACAGAGCTGCCCAGGCGTTCCTGTGCAGGCAGCCAGCTGCACCTCACCACGGGCCCGTGTTCCAGCTGCCAGGCTGGAGGCAGCCCACAGGGAGATGGGATATTGGGAAGGAATTGTTCCCTGGGAGGGCGGGGAGGCCCTGGCACAGGGTGCCCAGAGCAGCTGTGGCTGCCCCATCCCTTTAAATGTTCCAGGCCAGGTTGGACAGGGCTTGGAGCAACCTGGGATAGTGGGAGGTGTCCCTGCCCATGGAACGGGATGAGGTCCCTCCAGCCCTTGTTCAGAGTCCCTCTCCAGCTCTCCTGGAACCCCTTTAGCCACTGGAAGAGCCTCTAAGGTCTCTCCAGACCCTTTCCTTCTCCAGGCTGAAGAATCCCAGTTCTCTCAGGGAATCTGGGTCCTGGCTGGATTTGAGAGGAAGCTGCTTACAGAGCAGGGGAGAGGAAGGGCCAGGAGACTTGGTGCACTGTTTGTTTCCAAAGGGGTCAATCCTTTGGCTCCCGTACTCCAGGATGTGCTTTGTTGCTGTTCGGCAATAAAATGGTCTCAGTTACTTACCGGGAGTTGAGTGCTTGGTCACTTCTCCCCCTGCCAGCCCATCCCTTCTCCCGTCTGCCCTCCAACGACAGCTTTTCCTGATTGACCCCACAGGCTTACAAAAAACCTTTTTACTTAAACGTGTATTGACCTCAGTCTTGCTGCCCAGTGAATTATGTCACAGCTGGCAATCTGAAAGTCATCAGTCAGGGCTCAGACCCCGGGAGCTGTCTCCTGGTGACACGGAGCCGAGCCTTCACCAATGAAGGTTGTACCAGGTGCCTTCGTGTCTCTGGCAACTGCAAGGGGAATGCCCTTTGTATGGTTTTTTTCTGTCATCATCCCATAGGATTTTTTCCTTTCCTTTGATTTGTTTTTTATTTCTCTTCCCCATCTGTCTTTGCGCTGTGTATAAAATTTCCTTCTTTGCCTCAACTTCCCCTTCAAAGAGAAAGAAAAGGAAACTGTCAAAGGTGACATCTTGGATGATCTTAATTCCTAGGTAGTGTTAATTTTACCAGTCTTTCCTTCCCCCTTTACTATTTGATGTTTGTGTTGATTTGTTGTTGTTTTCCCTGATGTGATTTTATGATCTGGACAAATTCACTGGACAAATGAGAAATTTAATGTTACTGGAAATATTTCTCCCATATTTTGTAATGCGAAGTAATTCCAATAGATCTTTTGCCCCATGACTTGGGATGTGCTGGCTTGTTGTCACTTTGTGGATGAGGGATGGGGAATACTCCATGAAATGTGAAGCATCACCACAAATTCAATCAGCCCTTCTGTCTCCTGCACAAGGATTGATCGAGCAGGAAGGAGGGAGCTCAGTCCATGACAGAGTTTGTAGAAGGAAGATCTGTGTTGTACTCAAATGAAACAGTAAAAATGCCAGGCGTTTTCAGGATTCCCTGTTCTTTTGGGGGAGAAGGGAGGCATAGCTTTATCTTCCTCTTCTAACAAACAAGAGCAAGGCTTGAGCATCTCACACCTTGTATGGGTGGCAGGGCCAGAAAAAGAGGGATATTTGCTTGCTTTCCCACATCTCAAAATAGGGCCACATAAACAATTCTTGACTTTATTCTATCTACGCTGGAATATCTGCTAACAAAGCTGGGGAAGAAAAAGTGCATATTTTTTAGTACTTCTAAAATTAGTAGAAATACCACCTTGGTGACAGGCCCATTTCTTGTTGGAGATCTTGTAAGCCTGGTTTGATATCTGTGGCACATTCCTTCAATGCGCCACATGAATTCTTCAGCTCAGGAATGTCTTGAGTTGGGGCTGTGTTACCTTTTTCTCTGCGTCTTGACTTTGGGAAATGCAGGCGGATGAGGCTGCTGATAGCCCTGACAATGTGCCTGATGCCGTGGCCACACCTGGCAAGGCTGAGGTGAGGCCGGGGCTGCTGCTGGCTCCCAGTGTCCTCAGGGAGGCTGTGGGGGCTCGGCACCTCCAGTGCTCTGGATGGAGATCAGGCCCTGAGATAACAAGGTGATGACAAGCACTTTCAGAAATCCTGACACACAGACAGATAAAAGAAATGCAGTAACAGCGTGTAGAAATAAATCCTTCTCGTTCTGCTTTTGATCTTCTGAGTTTCTTAAATATAAGAATTTTCTCATATAAGTTTCTTACGTCATCCATAAGCTTATGGCCTGCATTTTAACAGCCTTACAAAATATTACTGAAAGAAATGGATTCAGGCATTTGTTTTAAAGACACCAGATTAGGCACTATCTGTATTTAGATTAAAATCCTCCCCCACAATGTTTGCAGTCTAATATTTGTGGTACTGGCATGCGCAGCACTGCCCAAAGAATAAAACTGGCTGGAAATTCCCTCATCTGCATAAATGCAAATGACGAAAAAGTTGGACTGCTGGAAGGAAAATGAGTAGATTGTGGATTTTATTCTTCTGTTATTGAAGTAAATTGCGCGCATGTGTAATGATATTTGTGATTTTAAAGTAGGCTCTGTCCCTTCAAAGAAAATGTGAGCTCATAAATCCTGGGAGATTAGAGATCCTGAGGCCCGATGTGGCAACGGCTCCGGGTTTATGGCATTCCTCAAGACAGCCAGGATAGGATGTTCTGTGACCTGGCTTTTATGAAGATCAAAAGGCTTGAAACTGTTGAGAATAAGATCTTCACATCATGCAGGGGGAGACACCAAGCTGTCAAATGGGAGGAGGCTCTTTGAAGTGTGGAGATAAGGACCCTTCTAACCTTCAGTCAGGTATGAGAGCCATTTCCAGCGGCACGGGAGCGTGTCCTTCCACCGGACTCCTCGTGGAACAGCCCGGCTGAGTTCATTCAGGTAAACACCTGGCAGTGCCTCAGCCACAGGGAACGTTTGAAGAGGATTGAAAGGACTGGGAAAATGTAAAAATTAATGTATTGAGGAGGTGGGAATTACATGTGTTAATATCTCTGGGACCAACGAGCCTGAGTCCAGCAGAGCTCCCACTCTGGGAGCTGGAGTAACAAGTGTGCTCCCACATGGATTATGTGTGTGTGAGCGTGGAGGAGCAGGTGGGAGTGCTCACAGGGAGCTTCTGGCTGGGAGAAGGCTGCAGAGAGACAGAAAGTAGCCTCACACCTCTGTGTTCTGGTCAGGAAGCTGAGCCAGTGCAGGGACAGCAGCTCACTGCTGCTGTAGGACAGGGAGAGCTCGTCACTGGCAGGGAAGAGCTGCGGGAGAAGCATTTGTGGAGCACAGCACGGCTTTTCCGACTGTCCCAGAGCTCCCCATCCAGCACAAACACTGACATGTTTGTTCATTCCCTTCTCAGATTCCTCAGAGGGGTTGGCATTGGCAGCTGGATGATCGTGGTGCCTTGAGAAAGCACTTCTGCACAGCATTTCTCATGTAAGCAAAAGCTCTTAGCACTGAAAATCTTCCCAAAAAAGGATTCCCCTGAGCTGGCAGTAATCATTTCTGGTCACATTTATAGAAGTTTAAATGGCATCTAGACAAGATAAATATCCTTAATGTTTGGTCATCTTTGTGCTGATGAACTAAGGATATATTTGCTTTTGTATAATGACTTTCTGAGAGAAAACAGCTAAACAAGACAGAATAAAAATAAAATTTCATGACAGATGCTGTTGATACATGTGTTTCCTCTGTAATAAGCTCAGTCCTTGGCTGACAATAAAATAGTAATTGTCCTTAGCCAACATCTTGAAAGCTGAAGGTGAAAACAGAGTGGTAGGAATCACATGGCTTTATAATTCATGTCCAAGCATTGAATTCACAACAACAGAATTTCTTCTAAAATCTTGTCCTAATTATCACAGCTCACATTGATACTCTCTAGGAACTGTTGTATGTAGAACTGGTTATAAATACTTTGATAATCTGGTTCTCCTTGGAAAATGCCATTTCCTGTTGGAAATGGTTGAGGAAATCACAATGATTAGGTTCTTTTATGTCTTCTTCAGAGAAGAAGAGCCTGACTCAGTTGTAGTCATGGGTTTTATTTAGGTGTTGTTATTCTTTTCCAGTTTTTTTGCTTCTCTTTCTAGTCGTGTTTAGTTGTGTGTTAGACATTTCCAGTGTATTGCAGTGAGTCCAGAAGGAAATTGTGGAGGGAATGTTGAGATTTTGATGTTTCTCTTCCAAATTAAAACATAATTAATGAAAGAATGGAATTGTACCAAATGGAAGTTCCATTCTTTCCCTCATCCCAGCAGTGCTGTTACACTCAGAGGCTGACCCGTGCATGGGTTACAAATATTCCAGCAGTGGGATTGCAGAGGTAGCTCCTTGTTTGTCTGAGCAATGTTTGCTTCTTCTTCACTCCTGGCTGTCCAGGTTTTCTTTGTCATCCTTCCTAAAGCAGCAGTTTCCCAAACAGCAGAGCAGAGAGGAGGGTGTTGTCACCCTTGCACTCAGCAGTGTAATGAATAGGATCCTGCTCTAACGGGCCCACAGGTCTGATTCACAAGGAAATTGCTGTGTCCCTATATCCTTTTAATTGTAGGGTTTCAAACCAAAGCATGGAGACACATCAGTTATTACATTGTCATGTAATCTGGAGTCAGTCCAGTGTGAGCCCTGAGCGCCTGGAGCTGGTCCAGCCGAGTGGCAGGAACAGGGCTGAGAGTCCTGGTAAACACCACAGGATTCCTGGGATTTGCAGGGCATCTGTTCTGCTGCCCTTGCAGTCCTTTGGGCTGCTCTGGAGGAGCTCCTGGGTGACTGGTGATTTTATTAGGGCCTGGCACAAGGGAGGTAGCAGCTTCTCAGCATGCTCCCAGCAGAAAAGCTGCCATGAAAAAACCTTGCTGTGGGCTTTGAAATCTGAAGTGCAGCCAATTCCAGCTGAGGGATGTGACAGTCACCTTTGCTGGGAAGCTGCCATCTGAACAATGACAGTGTTGTGTGGTCTGAAGAGACGAGGAGCAGTGGGAAGGAGAAGTGTCTGTCCTGGCTGGCTCTGGGAGGGAGCAGCCCAGGCCCTCGGCCTTTTCTGAGCCTTCACCTCAACACCCACCACTGGACCTGTTTCAGGGGACACATGTGCATCCCAAATTTTCTACTTTGGCAGCTCAGTGTGGCTGGGCCATCTGGCCATGCCTCTGCTCCTTTGAAAGCCTTGCCTGTTTAAACAGTCCTGGGAGCTCCAGAAGGAAAGTTGCAGGAGGGGAACAGGAAGGGGGCTTGCTAAGAGATGTGCTATTCCCTAATTAAATAATAGCCTAAGAGGAGCTCACAGCTTGTAACAACCAGGGAAATTCTGCTGCTGATATTCACTGCAAAGCTGCTCTTCCCAGGGCTGTGCCTCTATCCCCAAAGCCAGCTGTGTCGTGCATGTGCTGCACAGCTCTCCCAAAGCCCTGTCACGGAGGGTGAGACTTGGAATATATTCATCCAAATTACAACGTCTCATCTTTTGTTTTCAATTTGTTGGGACAAACAGCTCCTCTGTTACTATTTATGATTTGCCACTCCTGTAGGAGCCCAGCTGAAGTCATTGCACTGAGTCTGAGCTGGTTTGGTCTGAGAAATGCTTGGATTACAGTACAGTGAATGTGGAGAGGAGGAGAGGGAGGCTGGTACCTGTTGTGTACAGCTGAGGAGCTGAGGCCTGGCAATGGAACAATTGTCAGTCTGAAAAAGAGGTGATGGCAGGATCGAGACAGCAACTCAGCTCTTCTCCATTCAAGACAGAAACACCTTTTTTGACCAGTGTTTTTGATGACAGATGAAATACCCAGCCTGAGAAATGTTTGGTTTAAATATCAGTGATATTTATGAACCAAGTCCTGCTGTCCTTGGGTTTGCTCCTGCATAGGCATATTGGAGGTGAGGGCTGCTTTTCCCACCCAGGAACCCCGGTGCATCTCAGACATCTCAGGTTTACTACTCGTGAGGCTTCTGCTTGGACTGTTCATGCAGGTCCAACCACAGATACTGCTCCAATGGGTGAAATCCTGGTAGAGGGTCTGAAGCACCCCATGAGGACAAAACCATGGACAAAAAGGCCCTGCCAAGCACAGAGAAAGCTCCAACAGAATTAGACATTCATTCAAATTCTTCAGTTACAGGTTTAGAGTAACCCTGTCTTCTGAGCACCCTACCTGAGATGTCTTAGGGCTGATATTCAGGATGCCCATGGGCACTGAGGTCTAAGGGGTTTTTGGGTCTGGTTGTTGTGAAACTTGTGGTCTTATATAGGATAACCTGGTATTGTTATGTTATCCTGGCAAAACAAGTGTTCCAACAGACTCCAGGAATTCACCATGTGCTTTGTTCTGGCCTAAAGTATGATCTGCCCCAGCCATGGATACAAAGCCCAACAGTCCTTTGGATTTACCTGAGTAATGGGCCTTATATGGAGAGTGAGAAAATCCACAGTTAGGTTTGTGTTCTCCTAAGCAATAGCAATCATTAAAATCTGGGGACAGGGAGGTATAATTAGTGAAAGGGATTGGGCTACTTCAGAGCCAGGTTAAACCAAAGCTGGCAACAAGGCATTGCCCTATGGACACAGATCTTAGGTGAAGTGAACCAGCACCCTGCTTGGGGTGACAGCCTGGTGTAACGCACTGGTGGCCAGGAGGTAGAAATAAACAGCAGCAGTAGCTCACTTTTTCCCAAAAGAGTAAGGAAATACTCAGATAAACAGATGTGTAACCCCAAACACCCACATCAACTTCTCTTCTTGGCTCTGCTCGCAGTTCATTGTAAGGATGTGGCACAAGTGTCTTTACAAGGCACAGATATTTTTGTCTGTCCAGCACTGTGGTGTAGTAAGAAGCAATACAAATGCTGTTTGCTATTTGGTAAAGGAAAGAGTAGGGTGAAAAAGCTCAATTTCAAGAGGAAGCACCCCTATGGAGGCTACGCCACATTCCAAGAGGCTGTCCATACCCATCTCCCAAGGGTTGGGATTGGGCTATTGCAATTCTTCATGTCTTACACAAGCTACAAACCGTGTGGCATCTCTCATTCCCTTGGTCCAGACTAGGAGCAGATGTTGGGAGAGGATCCAGGCCTGAGTATTACACTTAGAAGAGACCAAATGTATAAATCCCCCTTCTTTCTACAGCTGTAATATACAGTGTGTGCACCTTATTGTCAGAGAGAGGTCCAGAGCACAGGGCAGAGTATAACCAGGAGAAAGCAGAGCCTTGGGAGATTTCTCCCCATTCAGAAAAGCTGAAAGAATTTTATTTGGAAAGCCAGACTTGGAGGAAAAGGACGGGGCGAGGAAGGAGGAACCACTTAAAGTGTAAAACTGTCTGGAGGGAGTAGGGAAGTGTGAGGTTTTGGGGCTACATGAGCAAGTGTCATGTGCAGGGATAAGAGAGCCTGGATTTGGGCTAGAGATGAGCCAGCAGGCAAGGAATTTGCTCCAGACAGAGTCCTTCCTAGATCTACGTGCTACCACAGCTAACAATCATGTCAATAGGGTTTAAAAGGTGCTTCAGAGGAATTGGGAAGCAAAGACAAATAAGGTGGGTGGCTGAGGGAGGAATGGAAAGTCCAGTGGTTACTGAGTGAGGCTTGAGTGTGATGAGAATCCTGGCTGTGCTCCAGTACAAGATTTCCTATCACATTAATTATATTGCAGCGGGCTCCAGGGCTTTCTGCCATACAGACTTGGTGTATCAAAAATGTGACGCACACACCAGTGGTGGGGTAAGAGAGAAACTTGCTGTGCTGTCCCCCAGCCTTCCACAAAGATGCCCTCAAAGATGAAGCCTGAGATTCCTTGGTACTGTTCCCTTTGTGCACGTGGGCAGGAAGAGAGTGATCTACAGGGAACCAGGAATAATCAGCTCTGGGAAATGTCATGTTCCTCCCAAAAATGAATGCCATCCCCTTCCCTTTCATTAAAATACATATACTCTTGGATGGCATTTTTGTAACACCAGACTTGAGAAGTGTTTCTTACTTTGAAACTATGGAAATATGGTTACTTAAACCTACATGAAGATACTGGGAATGTTGTGGTGATGTTACTTGTTTGTCATGGGCAGAACTCCTGGCACGTCTCTTATGAAATTGTATCTGTTCAAACCAGGAAAACTGAGGTGAAGACTTTCTCTCTCCTCTCCAACTCTCTTTTCCCCTCCATCTGGGTGCACTGGCTGGCAAATGCCCTTGAGACCATGGAAGGACAGAAAATCAGTGTGGAAGAAGTGAGGTCTGGGAAAGAGAAGTCACAGCAGATGCAATTCCACCCTGAACAGCAGAGAAACACAAGCAAAAGTCAGACAGTATTGACAAACAGAAAAGGAGCGAGCGAGGAGCTGCCCCAGCACGGTCTTGTAGTGAAGAAGGAGAGCAAGGAGAGCCTGATGCTGAGTTTTCCAGTCCTGACTGTGCCACAGTTGCTTTCTGTCACCTGGATATGAGGTAAATGAGGTAGGGCATCTCAAATGATGCCTAAGTCACCTTGCTGGCTTCTGTAGAGGGGAAGATAGGGGTGAAACAAGCACCCTTCCTTGGGAGAGGGTGTCATGCGATGTGTGGAGCCAGGATTGCCTTCGGCCTGGGATGTGAAGACTGTAAGGGACAGTTGGGGCAGGAATGAGGTTGGGTTTGAAGTCTCCTTTATCACTGAAGTGTGGAGGTGTAACGTGAGGAGGACAGAAAACCACCAGAGTCCTGGTCATTGTGACTACACCACTGTCTTTCTGCTTTGTGCTAGAGGTGAAGACTAAAGCTTTGTGCTGGCCAAGGAATTCCTTACATCTGGAATTAGTCTTAGGAGGCTGATTCCAGATGCTTTTTTTCTAACCAAAAGTACATCGAAGAGATGAAAATCCAGTCCTTTCTGGAGTACCCACCTGCCCTCCCAGCCTGGTGATGCATTGGCTGGAAGACTTGGAGCATCCTCTACTTGTGCCTCCTCTCGTGTGGCCAAAGCAGAGTTAAGCCTCCTATCCCTCTCTCCCCCCCAAAAAGTGCATTGTGGGATTCTCTTTCCTGCCTCTCCCTCCTCCCTGCAGAGCTGTGTGTTTGAAATGATATCTGTTTCTCTTTGTGACAGCACACCGTGACTGCCGCCTTGACATTGTGCCGAGCTGACATCCCAACCGGTCTGACACTGATGCCTTTGGGCAGAAATCAGAGCCGGTTTGCTCCACGGCTCCGTGCAGCCACGACGCCTGTAGCGCCTCTCCGAGCCCGCAGTGCCCTGCTGGGGAAATGGAGCGAGCACGTGGGCCCCAGATGAACTCCGGGCAGAGCGCAGGCGTTACCCGCGCTCATCCTCCTGCCCATTTTCAGTTTAAGTGTTCGCATTCACATGGGTTTATTTATTTTTATTTCCCCCCCGTTTCTCTGCCTTTTTCCCTTGCCTGTGAGAGGGTTGGTTTCCTGTTTCTCCCCCGGCTGCAGAGTCCTTGGGGAGCTGGGTTTCCGTGAGCTGGAAAAGGAGCGCACAAGCGTCTGATCAGCCCTTATTAGTGTTGAGAAAGATCTAATGGGTCCTGGCTTCTGGGACCATTACCTGTCATTTACTTTTATTAAGTCGGTGATGAGAAAGTTTAAAATTAAAGGCTTTGTAAATTGGATTGCAGTTCTAAAGGAAGGCACCGACCAGGAAGGCAGTGCCCAGGCTTGCAGATGGACCACTGGGAACAGCACCAGACCGGGGCGTTTCTCTTCAGCTGCTCTGACAAAGGTCCTATGCCAGGGCGTGGGGGGAGCAAAGCCTTGGGGTATCTAGAAACCTTCAGCCAAGTGAACCATGTAATCCCTCCTCTGCCAGGCTACTCAGGTGCAGACCTCCTGCTCAGGAGGAAGGGTGGTCTTCTGGTTGAGCCATTACCCAGGCTGGGAGCTCTGTTCTGGCTGAAATGATCCCAGGCAGGTCATGTCATCTCCCCATGGTTCGTTTCCTGGTTTATAAGGAGGAGGACCTCGTGTTAGTATTAATTTTGTTTCTTACCTCCTGCCTGGTTTGGGCACTCAGCTCTTTGGCCCAGGTGCTGTCTTTCACTCTTGTGCTTACAGCAGAAGCTCCAATTCCTTTGGGTCTTCCAGGCAAAAATAAAGACTTCTGTTAAGTCTGTAGGAGAGAGCAAGTAAAAGGGATGAGCCACCTAGTTAAGATAAACATCTAATTCTTAGGGGGTTTGACGTTATATTCTCTGCTTTTGAGACTTAATCTTTGAATGAACCACCCAAACACACTTGTGAGTGAAACACCTCGATTGCACTAAAGCAATGCCGCTAATTATGGTGTGACAAGGGAAGCTCAGGGGCCAACCCCAACCAAGAGCTGCTGTCACTTCTGTTTTCTCAGCTGAATAAAAGTCTCGTGGTGACATTGCACTGATGAGAGGCAGCATGAGCTGGTGGTTGTAAGTACAGTCTGGGAATCAGAATTCTTGGTTATTGTGTCTCAGTTTGTCTTTGACTGGAGTGACATGGGAGAAGTCACCTGAGGTCAGGTTTTAGGCTGCCTCCTGCCCATCCTTGCATTGTTAAATACACAAGTTGTGCTTACAGGGCTTTGCACAAAGATTTGAGGCCCACACTGTGTCTCTGAGAGGCAGAGATCAGAGCTCCACCAAAGCACAGGGCTTAGCCAGTTAGTAGGAGATTGCAAAATTAAGTGTTTGTCTACTGAAGGGAGAATGAAACAGGGATTCCCTTTAAGCTCATGGTTTCTTGGGAAAGTTTACCTCAGGTTCTCCCTGCATGGCTTGGCAGTTTTCATCTCCCTGTGTTTTGCCTGTGTTGTTACCATTATTGTTATTATTGTTACTATTATTACATCATGCTGTATTTACTTTCAACAGAAGTAAGATTTGTGAAGATTTGGAAGGAATGCCATCTGCCCATCCCCTCTAACACCCCTACAGCCAGGCTCCAGGTGTGAGTCCTCACTTTTAGGAAGATTCTCCTGTTTTTAAAGAACCAGGACTGAGAGCAGAGGCTCACACCATACAAATCCACACCTTTCACCTTCTTTTCCAAAGAGATTCCAAACCGCACAGGCAGGAGGTGGGGAAATAGACCCAGAGGAAACTGGGACAGGGAGGGATGGCTAAGGAGGGACAGGGAGTGGGCACTTGGACAGCCCTGGGCCCAGAATTCCTGCCAGGGGAGGCTAAGCGTGTTTTAACTCCAGGCCATTCTTCCTGTCTGTCCATAGGCACAGCAGCTCCTTGGCTTCGGCTAATTGCCACGTTCCCTTGAAGGAGGAGTGATGCCTCTCCCAAGTTTCTCTGCTAGGGATGTGAGGAGCTGATCTCTGAGCTGTTCAGTGGTTTCTTACATCATTCCCATGTTCCCAGCCGTGCCACTCGACCACAAGGCTTTCAGAAGGTAATCTGGGGAGATTTTATCAAATGTAAAATGTTCCTAGACATTACTGGAGCCATGATGTAATGATCCAAGGGTTTTGTTCTTTAAACTCCACTGAAAAACCACAGGCCCCAAAAAATTGTTGCAGGGGGGCTGATGAGTTTTAAGGAGGAGGCTGAGATCTTGTGCTGGACTGAGCCCTTCTGGGGGCAGTGGTGGGAGAAAAGGTTTCCTTAGGCCCTGTGTTGCTGGCCTCGTAAGGTCTGGACTGAATCTCTGAGGAGGGCAACAGCCTCTTCACATCACCCACCCCCTGGTTTCTGCTGCCTGGTGGGAAGTGTTGTCAAAGGAGAAGGCAGCAGGACCAGGCTGCTTTGTGCCTCACTGCTCCCGATTTCACAGGAGCACGGAATAAGCTGAGCTGGAGTGTTGGGAGCTTTGGTATTTGTAATCGTGGCTGTTGCCATTTCTGGGAAGACAGTTCCAGCCCAAAATCTTGCTCGAAAAGACCAAACTCGTGGTCCCCTCAAGCAACAGAGCTCTCTCAGGACCATCCATGCAGGGCTGAGGACCTGGTTTACAGGATCTCCGTGCTTTGAAAGGCCTTTAAACCCTTTTAGAGGGACAGTGATTGCTGAGTGACACGAAGTCTCCCTGGCATATTTATATCTGCCAGACCAGGATGAGACTGTCAGTGCTTTGATGCTTTGGATTTCAGTACCTGTTGAAATCCCCTGGACAAATGGTGCCGTTAATTACGGGGCCTGGCTTTGATGAATGGTGCGCAGGGGACAACATTTCATTTTGTCTGGGGGCAGTAGGCGGGATGGGGCGTCTCGGAGTGTTCGGTGATGCAGGAGAGGTCCTGGGTGTTGCCTGATCAAGGGGAAGTTGCTTCCTCTCTCCAGAGTGCTGTAAAGTCAGTGTTAAGTCACTGTGGCATCTGGGTTCTGTCACCTGCTGTGGGGGGCTACCCTTCATACATCAAATTTGCCCAGACAAAAGCCAGTTCAGCCCTTTATCTAGAAAGTTTTTAGAATTTCTCTAAGGGTTACAAATAATTTTGTCCTAAATGGCTTTTGCCTGCCCCATGCCCAGGCCACTGAGCAGAGCAATGAGTTTGGGGTTCAGATGCAACACATGAGATGAGGGAAGGCCACAGGAGAGAGCCCCAGGATCCCACCACCCTGCTTGCCCCTTGTCCTTTTGAAACTCCCAAAACAAAAGTTGTTCATAGGACAACATTGTAAGAAAGGCTTGTTCCTGAAGTGGTGGGAAATTTTTTTTACAGCTTTGATTTCATTTCCTGTTAATGTGGATCGTTATGTTTTGGTGCTGGAAGATCATGTTCATGCCAAGAAATTGAATTAATTTTGGGGGCACCTGAACATTTTGTTGTGTACAGGCAACACTACTTTTCATTTCAGTCTAATTAATTGCAGCCATCTGAGAATATCTCTGGTGGGTTTTCACAAAGGGTTTCTGGACAGGATAAAGCAGTGTTAGAAGAGTCCTTCTGGGACAAGAGGACTGCTTTCAGTACTGCTGGGGGATAGCTCTGTGAGCTGATGGGGTTGGGGGAAAACAAGACCATTCAAAAGGGAAAGGAAAAAGAAGGAGAGTCAAAGACAGTGCCATCAAAACTAAGGTTAATGGGAGGAGAGTATTCACTCCTTTCAAAGCTCCTAAAGTGACAAGGAACAAATGGGAGTGTGTGATGTTCCCTTGTGGTGAAGAGGAATCTCAGCAAAGGCAGAAGGTGTGATTCCCTTTAACTGAGTTTGCTTTACAATGGAGACGCTCACACGATTCCCTCATCCATGTTCCAGTTTAGTGATTCACTTCAGGATAAACTGAATCATGCCTTGGAAATTTCTTATTGCTGACTTCAAAGGTTTTCTGATGATACTGGCTCAGGTGAAAAGATCCGTGCTGCATCCATCTACCTAGGTCAGAATTAGACACAGGCACAGTCAGTTACATGCACATGGTTAAATACTTGCATGTAGGGGAAACTCTGGGTACCTGATACTCAGGTAACCCTAAAAACAAGGCATGGAGTGAAGAGGCAGAAGAAACCCCTTGCAGATCCTGAGAACATATTGTTTTTTAAACTGAGAATTTAAATTCTTTTTTAAAACAAAGAATAGAGGGGTTTTTGTAAGAAATTTCAGTTTAACTTAATTGATCTTTCCCATTGAAATTGCACTGAAAACTTTCCTGAACAGCTCTTACAAGGAGGCTTTGGAGTCAGGAGGACTGGCAGAACACTTCAGGTAATGAGTCTGAAACAGGTAAAAGGAAATAAGTTGTGAGCTGAGAGGCTGAACAGATTGCAGAAGGCACTGCCAGGGAATCCAGTGGCCAAAGGCACAAAACCACTGAAGGTACATTTAGGAGTGTAACTGGGGGGTGGCTCCAGGGATGGCTGTGCTGGCCACCTGATGGAGGAAGGCATTAAGCAAATTACTGTGAGGGAAGCCAGGTACAGCAGGGAAGGATCAGCCCGGGAAAACCTGGGTGTTGTGTTCTCCTTCACACAGTGGCTTTTGGTAGAGATCAGTATCGAGCTGGATCGAGTTCTGGTCCAGTGGCATTTCTGCTGCTTGTTGCATCCTGAGGCAGGGCTGGAAGGTGACACAGGGTTTGCCCAGGCTGCCCTCGAGCCCTGTCCTCACACACTGACCTGCGGGGCCTGTCTGGGCTGTGACCTGTACTGCTCAGACACCGCTCCTATGGCCATGCAGGATTTAGGGGATCCTGCCCTCGTGCCTCGTTTCCCACAGGGTGTGCAATGGCTCAAACCAGGCAATCTTCCCTGTGTTAGCACTTGCCAAAAATGCCGAGCAGGGGATAAACTCCAGCACTGTGTTTTCCAAGCAGACGATGAAACCAGGAATTAGGGACAAGTGTGAGCCCTCCTCCAGCCCCTTGTGTCGTTTGGGCAGGCTCGTGCCACATGTCACTGCAAGCAGTGGGGACATCTGGAATGGGTTCATGTGAGTCCATGGGGTTTGGATCCCTGTGCGTGGGAAATCCCTCATCCTCTGCTCGTTCCCCTGACAGGCAGCTCCTGCCTCCGCATGGCAGCGCAGACAGATCCTCTGCAAGGGAAATGGAGGAGGATGTTCTGATTGGGATCCAAAATTGTTCTCACAGTAACATCTTCTGATGTTTAGCCCTCCAGATGGGGCAGGATCTTACATCTAGCACAGCCCTTCCGTGCATAAACCACTAGAAACCATTTATTTTGTTAATTCAAGGCAAAACGGGCCCTCATCCTCCTTGGTTTTGCATGTGATTAAATCTAATGATCCAGTTTCTGCCTCACCACACCAGAGTCTTTCCCAGCTGAGGATCTATTTCACACCTCCCAGCTGAGACACCTGGCTTAGGTGAGCACACACCTGCAATCCAGCCTGAACAAGGGATTTAAACACATCCTGGCTGAAACTGGGCCTAAGAGTGGGTGAAACCTGGTGCTGAGGGGGCACATGAAGTGAAAAACACATAAAAAATAGGTAGGGCATAAACTTGGAGCCAGTGTTTACTACATTTTTATGTGGTTATATGGCAGCTGTCTGACCTCCTCACCCAATTTGCAAATAATCTTGTCAAGACAAATTAGCCCACTCTGCGCCTGTGCTGTTGAGTCTAGATGGTTATCAGGACTTGCACTGGTGAGTTTTAAGGTAGTTCTGGTGTCTCTGCAGTGCAGTGGAGTCCCTGTGGCAGTGACTGCAGTGCAGAGAGAGGCTTTTGTATTAACCAGAATGAATATGCACAAACCCTCTTCGACAGAAGCCTGGAATTAATGGTTTTCCAAGCTGGTTTCTTTCAGGCCATTTTCGCTACAGGGGTGAGCGTTGAAAACAAAGATTTAAACTCCATTTTAAAGTGCAGCTCTGAACACTGTGAATTGCTTAATTCATCTTAATAGAGGTGTTCACTCTGAACCCGAAAAGCTTTTAGTTGAGATTTAGCCTGTGGTTTGATATTACAAATTGCTTGGTGGTAACATTGGTTTAAGACACTGCTGTCTCTTGGCCTCTTGTTCCTGCTGCTCTCCTGGCGCAGCCACTCCTGTGGTTGGGAACCAGGTGGGAGGAGCCATCCTGCTTGGAAAGGGGGAAAAAAAAGGTTTCATGTGTTTGGTTTTTTGTTTGTTTGTTTGTTTAAAGCAGGAAAGTTCCTCTGTCTGGTTCAGTGCCTGGTCACAGCGAGTTTTCCTGGCACAAAGGAGTGGAAAGAGCACTTTGGCATGGAGAGGAAATGAGCAGCGGAGGGTGAAAGGTGAGCAGCAATTACTGGTGCTGGGAATGCCCCAGTGTACTTTAATATCTGCCCATGATCTGCAGCTGATCTCAGCATGTGAAAAATGCTCAAATACCTTTCAAATTGTCGGGTTTAATCTTTGCTTTTAGGTGTCCTGGCAGACACTTCCCACTTGTGTCCTTATCTCCCGGGCTCCAGCCATCTTCAAAGGCTTCCCAGCTACTGTGTCCTGCAAGTTCAAAACCCTGCAGCCCACTGGGACTGGGAATGTGTGAGGGAGCACAAGGAGTGGAGTTGAATGACAGTGTAAGTATCAGTTGTCAGTGCAAGGAATGTTTCCTTCATTTCCAGAAGGAGTTCATTGAGAAGGAACCTGTTTTAATATAAGGGAAAGCTGGGTTTCCACGGTGACTTTCTCAAATTTAGAAGATCTTGTCCTTTAAATCCAGTTTGCCATGGGACATAAAGTTCATTTGCTATAGACCACATCAAACCAGCTGAGCCCAGAGAAGAATATGGTGAGGTGCCTGGAAAACCAAAAAAAAAAATCTGTAAAAACCAGACTTTTGTGGCACTAGAAAGTGGGAAATTAATCTTATTGGAAGTTTGTCACCCCACTCCCAGAAATGGAGTTGCCTGATAAATAAATTCCCTGCAAAGACTGAAAAAAAACAAGCCAAACCAGAACAGTGGAATACTCAAATGATTCGGTTAAAGAAATATTTGTTTTGTTTAATAAATTGTGATGATTTTGATGAAATTTCCCTTTGTAAATTTGAGTTATACTTGACAGGAGAAAATTGGTACCTCCAGAGCCTGTGAAAAAATGTGTGTCTGCCTTCAATCCACATCCGCGGAGCAAAATTCAGAGTTCCCATCAGTATCTGGCACGCAAGTGGAAAGGGAAGCTTAGCAGAGTTTCTTTGGTTATAAATAGTAATGTATATATATCATGTATGTATTATAGTGCAGTGACACAGCTGGAAATCTCAGATCTCTCCCATGATTAACATATCTCATTAGTGGGACTGCTGGGCCCTGAAGTGTGGCGTTTGCTCCGGAGCTCAGTGGGAAACTCGCGCTGGCCGTGGGAACCCCATTTCCCTCTCCATCCTTTCCCTGCAGTGCCCAATGCTGTGAGAAAAAGCAAGAGATGGAGAGAGGAATCTCAGATTTCTTCCCAGTGACACAGGCAGAGGCAGCTCCGGGGAATCCTGCCCAGCAGAGGTTAATGTGACCCACATATAATTGTGTGAAAAGATGCCACTCTGCGCCTTTGTCAAAGAGGCTTCTCGTTCCAGCCTGAGCTCCCTAGTCCCCAGCCCCTTCAGCAAAGCACAGTTTTCTTGCATTAAATCACCACTGCCCTCTTGCCAGCTGCTTAGAGTTTGCACATTATACAGAGGAGATATCTAATATATATTTATATATTTTTAAAATGTGACAGATTGTCTTGTAACATATGTGGTACTGCCTTGAAATGAGCTCCGTGCATGTGATGGCCAAGCCAGCAGCCCCTGTCTCTGTATCTGTGTATGTGTGTGTGTGGTTTGTGTTTTATTCCTTCTGCTGGAAATCTGAGAGCCTGGGACACTGGGGCTTTTCATGTTGCTTTTTCTCTGAAATATTCATGACGAGTTGACGACCTTGATTCTTTGATACCTGCCATTTATTTGTGTGCCACTGCTGATAACTGCTGCTAAGTACATATGTCAGTGCCATGGCTGAGTGAGTGGGATGATAAGGAGAGGGAGGGCATCTCTGGGATTCATGTGCTGGAATAAGATTACTGTAGAAACTCTAAGGGCATTTTAGGAGCCTGCCATGCCATCTTATTCACCCCGCTTTGGTTTTTCTGACTAAAGCCTCTTTTCTTTGCTTCTCCTCCAGCTTTTCCTTCTGACTTGGAAATCTGCTAGGTTGCTGCTGCATTCTCAGAGACGATCCTTGGCTCATTATCAAGTGAATTGCTAATGAATTAGTTACACTTGTATTTTTAAAAAAGAGATGTGAGTCTGGGGACACCCAAGGAATTCTTCCTCAGCCAGAAACAGATCTTCACTGAAATGGACTCCAGGAAGCTGGATTAGATGATCGGGGCATTTTGGTGCCCTTAAAGGCAAGGAAAGATGAGGGTAGAGCAGAGGAAGATAAGAAGAGTAGGCAAGCAGGTAAGCACCAGTATCACCTTGTAAGAGTGACATTTAAGCAGGCAAATCTCATTGATGTTTGTGAAACCATTCTTAGGAGGATTCTAACCCGCCAGGCACAAGGTTTTGAAGGTGGGGGGTGAATTCAGTGGCAAAAAGGGTTACAGAAGTGACAAAATAATGAAATATATGGGGAAAGAGTTCCTGAGTGAAAATTAAAGGAAGTCCAGCCTGAACCAGTTTTCACTGACACTGCTGGATCACGGGGCCAGTGTGGTTCCTTTTGACTGCACGTTATTCTGTGGGCTTTCAGAGACATAGCTGGTGTCAGGGCCTGGATTCATCCTGCTTAGTTCAGTTGTTCAGCTGAAAGGTGGCACTGGGAGACCCTGGGCTGGCTGACGTGCTGGAGGTTGTGCAGTGGTGATCTGGGGAGTGCAGGCTGGTGCTCTCACCCTCGTTCGAGCTGGGCTTTGGATGGAAATGGGAAAGATCAGATGGAGGCAGCTGGTCCCCGTCTGTTGGTTGCTGAAGGGACTCTGATGGGGAGAAGCATTGACAGAGTTTTCCTTCACCTAAACTGTGAAGTGAGGGAAGGCAGAGCAAGGCAGACAGTGGAGAAGAACCTCTGCCATGGATTCTCCTCTCACCATATTTCATACAGAAAATTACAGCACTGTCTCTTTCCTGGCCTATCACTCTCCCCTCTCAGAAGTCACAGCTCATGGCTGTACTGCAGTGTACATTCTCCTGGAGATAACTTCCCTTCCCTGAGCAAAAATAGGGGGAAAAGGAAGAGGACACAAGGATGGAAGTAAAATTCACAAGGCCTAAGGGGCTTCTGCATGTGCTTGCTGAACTGCAGCATCCTGGAGAGGCAGGAGATAAGGTGGCTTGGGGAATGCAGCCCAGTCCAGAGAGGCATTTATTTAAGATTGATATCAAACGTTGGAATTGTGAGTGGGAGGATTCTTGAGGAAGGAACAGGATGTTGCCAGGAGGGAGGGAGGCTGGCTAGGATGATTTATTATGAGGGTCGGTGGCAGGAAGTCGCTGGAGATATGTGATGGTCTGAAACGCAGGCCAAGGAACCCGCGTGCGGACGCTGTTTTATACTCGGAGATTCTGGCTCCTCAGAATAGGGCCAACAAAGTGACTGGGTGGTCTAATTTAGGGCCATCCTTGGTGGTCCTGCATGCGTGTGTTTTGGTCAGCTTCCTTGTCTGTGTGTGTCTCTGTGTGCACAGTGACCCGTGCTGCTCTGGGGTCTGTTACAGAGGCTTCTACCACTAAAAAACATTTCACTGTGCTTGCAAGAGGGATTTCGGGCATTTTTTAAGGCAAGAAGTCATTTGGTGCTTACACAGATAACTGTGCACGTGGGGGTAGGAAGCAGTGATGTTTATTATTAGGCTTCCCTCCTCCTGGTAGGAAAATTCCCTGTGACCAAAGAAACGAAGACTGCCAAGAGCAGAGGAGCTGTGATTGGGAATGACCTCTGGGGCCATAAACAGCATTGGAGAGTTCAGCTGGATGGGAAGCTTTAACTGGTTGTCAGTCTGAAATGTGCAGCTCCATGACATTGTACCAGGCCAGTTATCTCGAGCAGGACTCCTGCCGGCATCGTGCCTTTTTATACTGATGGCTGTGAATAAATTATTGATCATGAAGCACAGCCACCTTCTGTCTAACCCACTTCTGAGTGCCACTCATGTATTGTGCTGTCTCCTGACCCAGTCAGACCTGGTGTGCTCTTGTGTCGGGGGCAGTTGTCCTTCCTGAGAAGAGAGATGTTGTCACAGAGAACCCTCAAGTCGAACAGGAGTGTGGAAGGACTCCAGCTCCCTGGGAAATGCAGTGTGGTGGAGAAGGCAGCAGTGCTTTGCAGTGAATGGGAGGGTGCCCTTGGACTTCAGGTGACCTTAAATGACTCGTCACGGCTCACACAGAAAGCTTAGAGCTCAGGGACAGGACTAAGTTCACATCTTCTTCGCAGGGGTGAACATCCAGACAGTTCTCCCATATCCCTGTTGAGCCTCTCGTTCCTGCAGACTGGGCTGTGTTGTGGTTTCCCTCAGTGCATTCCTCCCCTGCTGCTCTGCCTTTGTTCCTTTCTGCAGCTCTTCGGGCTGTCCCTGCTGATAATGGCTCCGATTAGATCGACACGAGGGGGTGACATCTGAGCTTTTCATGCTGTCCTTTTATCTAACGTCCCCCAGCTCGTGGTCCTGTTGTCCCTGCACAGCTCGGTCTGTGGTGATGTTCACTCTCCTGCCTACACTCAGTGAATGATTTATCATCTGTTATCAGTAGGACTCTGTACAGTGTCCAGGGACAATGTTTTCTTCCATCTGGTTCCAAGCTGGTGGAACACCCTTCCATATGCTTTTCACATGTGGTTCTCCCAGTACCTCCTTTCTATTTTTTCCCCTCTGGATTCATCATTATGCAGTTTGTCTAACAAGTACACTTTGTTTCACTTTATAAATTAACCACCCGCATGAATTAAAACTTCAGCAAATGTGGATATTTCTTAAATGAGAGAAAACCTTCACAGCTGGGTGAATCTATCTTCTGGGAGAAGTTCCCAGTCCCAGGACATACTGGGAATTAATTGCTGCAGCGTTTCACGCCACTCTTCAGGCACACATCAGCGTGGGGCTTGTTCTGGAATTAGAATGTGTGGGGGAAGTCTTTGGTTCAGTTCTGTGCTGTGAAGGTGCTGGTTGCAGTTACAGGTTCATGGTGTGGGCAGCACAAAGGCCACAAAACCATCTTTTTATGTCAATTGTCTTGAGTCACTGGCAGTGATTCCCTATGACTTGATACTGGGCATTCCAAGAGCCAAAGAGCTCTGTCTCCCCAGTCCTCTGGGTGCTCCAACCTCCTCCATCAGGATCCCTTGCTGCTGCATTTGTTGCTCTTTGCAGATACCTCCTTTGCTGTGGTCTTTGTTGGTTTTGTGTTGTTAGACCTGGTAACACACTTTTATCTTATCTGCCTTTTTCTCTTCTTTGCTCTCGGTGTTGTTTGCCATTCCAGGATAAATACGGAGCCGCCTGCCCCTGGGGGCCAGTGCACTGTGTTCCTCCCCCCAGACCGAGCAAATATTTGCAGCAGAGCAGCCTCTGAGCCCCGAGACGTGAGCAGCGACACGAGGAGGTGCAGCCCGGGGCAGAGGCAAGGCCAGAGGGTGTGAAACCAGCACACGGCCCCGGGGCAAGTGGCCTGGGGAGCTCAGGAAGCTCTTGCCCGGTCTCCAGAGCAACAGGAAAACAGGGACTTGACTTCAGGGTGTGCTCCCACTGCTGGGATGTGCTGGTATGATTCAAGAGCTGTTTCTTCAGAAAATCCTGCTTCTGAAGCAGCACCTTAGAGCTGCTTCTTCTGTCAGAGTTACCTGGAGTATCACCCCTCCTTTATGCCCCTTTCAGAAGCAGAGGATCTCGAGTAGCTCGAGGTGTTTGGTGTGCCTGTCCAAGATACACAAGCCATTGCTAGTGCAGCCCTCACACCAGGGAGCACATGAAGCAGTAATTTTTTAAGCTGTTGAGGCCAGTGTAAGCCAGTATTCTCACCAGAAAAAGATATTTCCACTTTTCCTCCTTCCTTCAGCTGCGTTTCCTTGCTTTCTGCTTCTGCACAGATGTTCTTACAGCTCCATGACGGTGCCCACAAGTCTCAGAAAGGAGCTGTGGTTGGTGTTACCTTAGACCTGTGCCCTGATTCACTGGGCTGTGGAGAGCAGGCTGGTGTCCCTGCCGTGTCCCGTTGGGGTGGGGACGCTGTTCCCCGGGGGGGTGCCCGGACTGGAGGCACTACAGCCAGAGACCTGTGCTGCTGCGTCCTTTGAGGGCTCCTCCCCCTTGTTGGCTCCCACCTCTCTCACCTCCCTCGCCTTGGCTTTGGGGGGGTCACCAGGACAGTTCCTTCGTGTTGGTTTTGGGGGTTTTGCTGTTTGCTCACGGTTGCCTTTTCCCGGTTTGAAGTTTGCCGGCCCCGGGGCCAGTGACCCCTCTGGAGCTGCCGGGGTTATGGCCAGGGAGGTTATTCCGTGTCCATCAGGGCTGTTAGTCCACACTGGATCCATGCTGAGGGCATTGATTGATGGCCCTGTGCCAACCAGAGTGACCCTGGTCCGGCAGCTCCGCTCCCTCCTGCACGGCCGCGTTTGATGCCCATCAGAGAGGTGCTCAGGTCATCACACAGCCAGTTAAAACAATCAAGAGGGAGGAGTGGAAGAGGAGCCCTTAACTCTTTCCACCCCATCACAAACACCTTTGTGGAGCCATATTTTTCTGCCAAAACGAGGGTTGTGAGGGAGGTGAAAACAAAGATCCATCTCTATAAAATTTATCTGTGGGATCTCTTTAAAAATTGAGTAAGCAGAGATCGGGAAACAATTAACTGTCTACGTAGCTGTCAGTTATTTAGGGCCTGGAATGAGGCTGGATCAATGGCCTTCCTTTCCATTTTGTATTTTATTTCTTAACAGCACATTATAAAGCAGCCGTGAAATTCAGTATAGGGTAACGAATATATAATAATACATCTCAAACTCCAACACTGCTTCGAGGAATTGAATGTTCTTTCATGGCTGTTGCTACCTGAAAAGGAGAAAGACACTCCCATTACAGCTGCTGGCAGCAGGCAATAAATTTAGAGTTATTTAGCATCAGCTTCTGAATAATGGCATCAGAAGGACAAGCTCTTCACTTGAGGAATCTAACGAGGGAGAAGTGCTAGAGCTGGGAATTAAGAGCACTGCTGGGATCAGGGGTGGTGAAGGTCTATGATCTGCCAGGGGCTGATGCTCAGACCAGTGCAGGGTCAGTCCCAGTTGTTTCAGTGCTAATTTGGGGGCTGTGTTGTAGGATATGCAGCCTTTCCTGAAATGCCAGCAAAAATGCATGAGAACCCAGATTATTTCGCCTGTTGAGCTTTAACCCACACTTACTCTGAAGTTTTCAGGTACCAGTTTTGTGGAAATGCTGACAAAATAAAGACTGGTTGAGGGTTAAGTGTAGAGAGGTTACTTTTTGAACAGCTCATCACATCCACACTCAATTCCTGGTCCAGACACAGAATTTCAGTGGCATTGTCCTGTACTTCAGTTTCCAGCCTGTAAAAGAGAGAACAACTCCTTTTATTTTCCCCCCCAAGAATGCTAAAATCTGTGCAACACAATAATTCTAAAAATTATCTTGGTGTGTGAGTAAGGGAAGACAAAAAAATGCCCTTGTCCCCTGCAGAAGATGCCCTGTCATACTTGAGTGCAGCACACACTCCTCCCAGACCTTCCTTCACCTGCTTGTACTTGTTCAGTTTTTGCTTTAATATCGTCATCTAACTAATGCAAAGGCATTGAATCCATTTTCTGACTGTTGGGTAAATGATGGTTAAGTGTCAGGAGATTTATTTAATTGTCTAGCTATTAAAAAAAAGGTAGGCCTGCTGAGTGAAAGCTTTTATGCTTTTAAATGAGGTATTGTTGTGATTAGAGTTTAAACAGCAATGATTTCCTCAAAAATGCATTGTCAATAATCACTGGCTTGTTTGATTGTCCACATAACTGTGCCACCCTCACTGCCAAGAAACTCCTCTGACCCCCCCAGTGATAAGAATAGCTATTTTCTTCCATTAAGTGTGCAGCACATCTAATGTTGAGGGCCAGGAACATCTTCATTAGGCAGTACGGAAAGTGAACACATTGTTCACAAACCAACCTCCAGAATAATGGACTGGAGAGACTGCAGAGGTGAGGGATGGAGGCTGTGGGAGTGGGAAAGGGGCTTAAAGCTTCACAAACCACATACAGAGAGGGTTTGAGTGGGATACGGGCAATTGATTCCCTTAAGTGTCTTTGAAGCGGCCGGCCTAGAGGTGGAGAAACTGCAGATGACTCACTGTGATCCTGCTCGGTCTCATCACGGCGTCTCAGTGCTCATTTTACTCTTTTCTCTTTCTTTAATTCAAAAAGCCAAGAATCCAAGGGTAATTCAGCTGGCATAACCCAAACCCACAGCACCACCACGGCAGGTTCCTGGGGCCAGGTGATGACCTGCAGGTCAGGCGGCTGCTGCTCAGCTGACCTGGATGTCTCAGAGACTGATTTGGGAAATGCAAACAGGCCAACCCTTTCCTTTATGGTTTTTTGTCCCATGGGAAATCCATTTCCCAAGTGAATGCCGCTTCCCTGCGAGCTCTTGTCCCAGAATCCGCTCCAAGTGTGCAGCTCAGGATGAGTTTTTGCCCAGAGCATTTGCTGCTTGGGGAGTGTGAAGGGCCTATGGAAAACACGTGTTCCCATAGGCAAAGGCAGATATTCTTCCCTGTCCTCCTCCATGTCTTCCTGAATTTCCCATCCACTGATGTATTCAGGCACTGAGAGCTGCAGGTGTCAGGCCTGGGTAGGATTCAGGCTGACACTTGCCCAGAGACTTGAGCAGGATTATTGACTTCCCATTTCTCACTGCCACCCCCTGCTTGGGGAATCCTGGGCAGGGCCAGCAAGGGGATCCCGGCTGTGCCCTGAGCACCCCAGGCAGCAGAGAGGGCTGGTGTGAGCCGGGCTGAGCTCCTGTCCCCCTCCCTGCCCTCGGCAGCCCTAAGTGCCACTTAGCCACGTTTCTTCCTGGTCCTCCCGGCTGGACAGCGCTTGCTCCCTGCTGGAGAGCTGTCAGTGAGAGCAAAGCCATCCATCCTGGTGGGAAGTAATTCACCCAGCAGGGGGGCACCTCTTCCCCGCCAAAACAACGGGGCTTTGACAGCCCTGATGTATTTATTATCTTGTGTGGGGCAGAAATGCTGCCACAGCAGGCAGCAGGGTGCAGGGAGGATGCTGCTGGTGACTTGGAAGGGAAAGCAAGGAAAAGCACGAAGTGCCAAGGAGCTGCCTGCAGGGAGCAGGGGGCTGGAACTGGATGGTCTTTTAAGGTCCCTACCAACCCAACCATTCTGTGATTCCATGATAAAGGGAAAGGAGGAAAGAAAAAGCTTCTTGTAAAAAGGCAGTTCCTTTTATTTATGTGCTTAACTCCTCTGAACTTGAGAGCTGAGAAAACCAAAGAGCAAGTGCAAAAGCAGAGGTTGCAGCCCAGATGGGCCGTGGTGTCCCAGCCAGGCTGGGGGTTTGGGGGTGGGTTTGGAGAGCTGTCACCGTGTGAAGAACGCGAATCCCTCCTCTTGCGCTCCTTGTGCCCAGGGCTTGGCTCCCCGCTGGCCTTACACCGTGACCTGGGAGAGTTTCACACAAGTGCCGTTTGTCAGGGGCTTTTGCCAGCCCCAGTTTGGGTCCGTTTTGCCTCTGCAAAGTATCAAAGGACATCTTGACTTCAAGGACAAGCTGTCAGGTTATTTCAGGGGCACAATTATGTCACATCCTCTGCAGCTGTGCCAGTTCATAGGCCTCATCCAGTTTAAACTCAGCCTGGTTACCAGGTTGGAACTCCTGGGCAGCAGTGGGGGTTGCTCAGGAGCCTGGGCTTTGGGAAGACAACAGCTGATGTGGCTCCAGTCTCCCAAGAGTTAAATCCCCTCACAAAAATCGAGAAATTTCTCCAGGCAGAAGGTCCCTGATGATGCTCAGGTGTTTCCTGTTAGCAGGAATTAAGTACAAATTGGCAGGGCCTGGGTGCACCCATAGGGTCTGATTGCCCTAACCAGCCCCACCTGGGCTCATCCACAGCCTCTGCTCATTGGTGCAGGAGCTGTATTTAAGCTCAGTCCCGCCCTGTTTTGCCAGCTTGAGGTTGCCTTTGGATTTTTTCTTTGTGTCTCATACAGATGATTCAAGTTTTGAAGTTACATATTGGGATAAAATCCCATAATTGGGGTGTGTCACCTTGTGTCTCTGCTGTTTGGAGAAGAGGAGAAGAAGCCAGGCTGTGGTGATGACTGAAAAGTAAATTTTGCTGTTCTCAGTCTCTGTGTAACATGGTGGGGAGCCAGGCAAGTGACTGAGGAGTCTCCAAAAGGGATGAGGGAAGTGTTTGCTGTGCTATGAGGAAAACTCACTGTGGCGAGAGGTGGCTTCTGCTGGAATCTGCTGAGGGACTGCCTGAAATGAGCTGCTGCTTCAGAGCTGCCCCTGCTGCAAAGGACCCAGGCAGGAGCGACTGGAAGAGAGGGAAGGAAAGGCGCTCTGCTCCTGACCGTGAGTAAGCAAATGCTGCATGTGGCTGGGAGTATGGTAACGGAGAGACTGGCAGGAGGAGGGTTGTAGTGGGCAGCAGGACTGCAGTGGGGCCTTGTCAGGGAGGTGGTGGGGGTTCCCAGATGGATTGGGCAGTGGATGTGTTAAGAGCCAGCTGGATGAACTTCTGTGGATAAACTTCTCTTTAGAGAAATGTTGAAGGTTGGCAGCTTGTTAGTACTGAAAGGTGCTCACCTGATTGTGGTTGGAGCATGAGGAGCTCACTTATCTATGTTGTGCTTTTATTTTTGTTGTGTTGAAGTTGGCTGTTTGCTTGGTTTTCTGGACAAACGTGGAGGGTGGGTGAAGTGTTTTCTTGGCTGAAGGGAGACCAGATAAGTTAATGCCTGGATGTTAGACTGGAATTCTCAAAAACTGCTTTTAAGTGCTGAGGTTGTGTTGATAGTTCACAAAATCATTCTGGAGTGAAGAGCTGCGTGTGATCCTGCTCAGACTGGCTGAACAGCAGAAATTGGACCAGAGGCTGTGGTATGGTGGACAAGCAGTGTCTCTCTTTGCTGGCTGTTTCTCCTTACATACTGGTTTTAGTGCTGAGAGCTTTATGGCAACAGAAATGTTGCTGTTACTGGTGCAGCCAGAAGCTGCTGGTATGGGTTATTTAATGAAATCTTTGTATTTTCTGTGGATTGCTGTAGTGCTACGAAGCATTCTTGGTGCAGGTGAACCCTGCTTTGGAAGCGGTGAGTGTATCTGTGCTACTAAGGGATTTCTAGGTGTTTTACACCAGTTGTTTTACAATACATCATGATTGTTTTATGGCGTATCATGAATAATCACACTGGTTTTTCCCTTTTGCATGACCCAGGTTACTGCACAAGGACAAAGGGGCTCCCCCAGCTATTGATTATTCCAATTGCAGTGGCAAGCCTTGGGTAGCTGAAGTTTATTGGCCGCAGCAGTTGGATGCATTTGTGGTATTGACTCTGCAACCTCTGCAGAGTATCTCCTGCTCCTCCTCTTGGCTTCCAGCTCTGCAGGGGAAATGTTGTGCTGTGCCAGCCAGCTTAGGGCTTTAGGTCATCTGCAGAAGTCCCAGAATTGTAGAAATCATAGAGTGGTCTGGGTTGGATGGAACCTGAGAGATCATCCCTGGGCAGGGATGTCACCTGCTGGGTCAGACTGCTCCAGGCCCCAGAGCATTGTCTGACAGAAGTACTGATTCCTTCTGGAGTTTGTCCATTCCCCTCTTATTTGGGGGAGTAAAAGCTGTGGTGAGGGAAAAGTATGATACTGGTTTAACTCATTAAAAATGCTTGGGTTTTTATTTTAATTCATGTTGAATATAGGAAAGAAGGAGCTAAATGCAGTCCTTTCGGGGTAGGAATATCTGTGTAAACTTCTGCTCATGATGAAATGGTTTGGAGGAGGAGGAGGAAGGCTTTGCAGTGTGCCCTCAGGGGTGGATTGCCAGGCTAGACTCCTCTGGAAGGCTGTTCCACAGCCAGATTGTTTTCCTTGGAAACACTTTGTTCCTGTTGTGATCCATGCTGGGCTTTGTGGCCTGTGAGTTGCTGGAAAAACATCTGCATTGGCAGTGCTCTGGGTGAGGGGGCAGGGGTGCTTCAGCCTCCATCACTCCTGTGCCATCACCAGTTCTCCCCTCAGCCTGGTTCTAGCAGAGAGGCACAAGTTCAAGTGGGAAGCAGGCAGGGGTTTACTCCTGTAGCTGTTACGTGCCCAAATTCGGGATTTGGTTTCCTCCTCCAGCCCTTCTGGCAGCCCGGTCCCTCCGCAGCCCCTGAAGTCAGACATGTCAGGAGTGACTCCTCGCTAAGCACAGGTTTTCCTGTGCATGACCAGCCTCAGCCCAGGCTCTGGCTCTGTCCTGCTCTGGTTTCATCCCTCTCTGAGCTGCTCGAGTGTCAGTGCTCTCCTCACCCACCCCATGGGCCTGTGCTCCAGGCACCGTGTGCTGCCCTTAATGGCTTGTCCAGTCCTGGGTTCTTGTGGCTGCGCATGGAGCGCTCGCCAGGCCGTGCTCTCGGTTTCCTGTCGTATTTCATGGCTTTTGATGGCAGCTCAGCTGAGGAGTTATGGAATTCATATCCTCCCTGCCTAGGAGAAAATGGCAACTGGAAGATTTAATGTCCCAGAGGGTTGGTGTAGGAAGTTGTACCGGGGGAGGGGGGGGGCTAAAGCTTCAGGTCCTTCACAAATCTCAGTGAGTCAGGCTTTCCAAAGGCTGGAAAGCTGGGAATTACCCCAGCTGAATTCCGTGCGTGGCACAGTGTTACAGCACTTGTACCGAACTCCCTTCCCCACCAGGAATTCCAGGATTTACGTTTGGAGGAAATGGCTTTGTTTCATATGGTGATGGATTTCATTCACCAGCACACAATGCTTGGGGAATTGGGAGAGACAAACTCGTGCTGAAATCTGTCACCTCTCCCTCTGTGTTGCTTTGGGGTCACATTGGGATCACGTCCTGGTATCCCCAGCACACGCTGCATGTTGGGGTTTCCAGGAGAGGCTGGAGCTGACCCTTCTGTACAGTACAGGGGATGGAAGCCTGTTTGGGGTGATGGCTTGGTACTGCTTGGTGGACACTGACCAGCTTCTGGGGGAATTCTGGGCTGGAAATGTCAGGCCTGGCCACTCATGTGCACAGAGCATGTGGGATGTGTTAGTGACATGCTGTGGCTCGACTCCAGACAGGGTCTCAGCTCTGGTCCTTCTCTAGAGCCAGTCCTTTAATGAAGAAAGAGGTTGATTGTGGGATTTTTTTTCCTTTCAATTGTACCATCCTTCTAAAACCAAAGCTTTACCATTTATGTGGCCTAAATCCCAGAGCTGCAGCCTGGCTTTGGGTGGCAGCAGTTGCGATGAAGCCAAATGTCAAGGACCAGCAAAGAGAAGCTGTTGCTTAGGCACATTTTACTGTTTACACGTTCATTTTTTCCCTTAAAAAAAAAAAGTTAAGTGTTTCAGCACCAAATTATCTTGAAGTTCTCAAAAACAGGAAAAGAATTTAGAGGAGATGGGGAAAAAAAATAATTGATGCTTTTATAGGCGGAGGATTTCATGAGAGTAATTTAGGGAGAGGCAGCAAAACCAAATATTAAAAATGCTGGTGGTCAGATGGCAACTATTTTTGGATAAAGACACAAATTCAGTCCTACAAGAATAGCAACTGCTCTGTGGCTCTTGGAGGGCTTTTTCCCCTTGTGGATGTGTTGGATACGAAGCTGTCTGGTTGCTTGTTACCAGAGTCATGCTAGTGAAGCTGTTCCTGCCACGTGGTGTGTTCTCACCTGCCTCTTCTGACAGGAGACATCAGAAGCAGGAGCAGAAACTATTCAATCATAGTGACAGAACCTCTTTTTTTGGATGGTAAAATGTTCTGTTGGTTTCGTATCTATAACCTCATGTTTGTCTCTCGGCTCGCATCCAGCGCCTTTGATGAAATCCAGCACGAAGGGTGGTTCTGGGAGATTCCTGCCCTGCTCTTCAGGGCTCCAAAGGGAGGATCCCAAACCCTGAGTGCTTGTTCTGGCTGGTGAGCGAGCAAGGAATAGGATCATGGGATGTCCTCAGTGGGAAGGGACCCACAGGGATCACCCAGCCCAGCTCCTGGCCCTGCCCAGACACCCCAACAATCCCACCCTGGGCATCCCTGGCAGCACTGCCCAAATGCTCCTGGAGCTCTGGCAGCCTCAGGCCGTGCCCATTCCCTGGGGAGCCTGGGCAGTGCCCAGCACCCTCTGGGGGAAGAACCTTTCCCTGATCTCCAGCCTGAGCCTGCCCTGGCCCAGCTCCAGCCGCTCCCTGGGTGCTGTCCCTGAGCAGAGATGGGAGCCCTCAGTGAGCTCTGCCCTCAATCTCCTCCAGCTGAACATTCCAGCTGACCTCTGCCATCCCTCTAGACCCTTCACCATCCTTGTAGCTCTCCTTTGGAATAGGTAGCTTGGTGGGAGACTAAGGATTGTCCGAAGTTTTGGTCTGTCACTAGTGGGAATGCTGCGTGATTGAGAAAATGTAACTGGTGATACCTACAGGTTTTGTCAGCCCTCCAGCGGGTGTATCTTCCCAAAAGGGTCACAGTTTAGTCTCATGTATGTGGTGTTACCTGGTTGGTGGTGTGGAGGCCCTGGAGCTTGTTGATAGGGGCGTGCTTCCCAAACCAGGTGCTGTCCTGCAGAGTGGCCTCAGCCAGGTGCCGTCACTGCTTTGTGCTGTGTTCCCTGACCACAGAACAGGGCTGATAACCAGCTCAGCTGCTGGTGAGGGTGAAAGGAGAAGGAAGCCTTCTCCTTGGATGTTTGTCAGGATGCTGACCCAGATCTGCACAATCAAAGTGCGTGTGAGCTGCAGAGGGCAGTTCCACAGGACAGCATCTGGGCACATCCAGGCTGGCAGATCACTGCCTGCATGGAGGTTATGAGCATCACTGTAAGGCAGAGACTGGCTGATGCTCCCTATTTAAAGGGGAGATGTGCGGGTTTTCAGGCTCAAATTCCCTGGAAGGATAAAAGGACATTTGTCAGGTCCGAATCTATGGGTGGCAGTGTGTGGCTTCAGTGGTGTTCATCGCAGGGTTGTAGTGAATGTGTAATGTGTGGGTGTGGATATGTAATATATGCCTTGAGTCCAGTATACTTCTAAGTCCCGTGTCCTTAAAATCCTGTAAGATCCTGTGGAGCAGCTGGATTCTTGCCCTGGCTCCTCTCAGAACAGAAATTTTGTGTGTCTGTGTTGGGGTGTTACAGATTTCTTACTCACTCGACTTCATCGCCGTGCTTTTCCCTTTCTTCCTTCTCTATCCCAGTTTAAGGGGACTCCTCCCAGTCCCCTGCCCAGGGACAAGGGGTTTCATAAGGGATTTTGAAGGGTCTCTGATGCGGATGCTGTCGCTCCGAGGGCACTGGCAGCAGCTCTGCTGCTGTGTCTGCACTGTGCCGGCCATTGCTGACATCCAGCTTCTCCAGGAGCAGGATGAAATCCAAGTGGCAGGGCAGGCACCTCTGAGGAGATAGCTCCTAACTGTTCCCACAGAGCTTGAAGAAAAAGATTTGACGGATTTACAGAGGAAAATGGCTGAGAAGGGATTGATAAACACACAGAGAGATCTAACTAGTGTGTCCCATCACTCTGAATAGCTGATCATAGCGAAAGTGCTTCAGGGCAGTGTCGGGAAGGATTTGTTGATGTGAACTCGTGTCTCCCTGAGAGAATCATGCTGTTTCGGGGAAGGGACCATCCAGGGAAGGTTGTCGTGAGGAAAAATGCAACAACAGTGGGGTGGGCATGTGTGTCAGGAGCAGTTGGTGAGATGCTCACCAGCGCTGTCTGAAGGCAGAGCTGTGAGATGCCAGCCAGGACCGAGGCAAGCCGTGCTCCCCAGGGCAGGCACTGGCCACAGCAGGGCCTCTGTGCCAGCCGGGATCCCAGGCAGGAGGAATTCCGTGCTGCAGGTGGGAATCTCCTGTAGCTCCCATGCTTAGGCTGCCCTGCAGCAGTCAGCAATGTGAACTGGCTTCGCTGAGCATCTCTGATATAAATCACTTCCTACAGTCCCTTCAGTGCCAGGAAAGGCTCAGGACAGGAGAGAAACCACAGCTTCTTCAGTGACCTCCTCAAGGGTCAGTCTGGAGGCAGTCAGAAAGGTTTGGGCAGCTCTTGCTTGAAGATCTGGGGAGGTGTCCATTGGTACATATAAAGAGTTTAAGGAGGACCCTGTATCACAAGCACCTGGGCTAAAGCAAGGGTTCTGCAGTCAGAGTGGGAGGTGTATGGGGGGTGCAGAACTGCACTAAATATTCCCCAAAATTCTGCTTTGCCTTTGTTACAGCTCACATAAACCATTGGATGCAGCACTGGGGAAGCTTTTTGGTAGAACTGGGCCAGGAGCAGAGCTTCAACCAAAATTACTCGTGAAGTTTTACCTTATGTGGAAAACATCACTGTCGTGTGAACTGTGTCACTTTTTAATGTTGAGTTCCATTTCACCTGCACTGACATGTTTTCTTGGACATTTAATGGACTGAACATATATATTCCCAGCAGGGCACAATGCTTCAAATATTTTATTAGCATATATCATATACTTATCAATTCTTTAAAATATTTTAGCTTTGCACTCAAATATTCTGCGTGAGAGTAATCATCGGAGTTTGTAATTTCTGGTCGTTAGTGAAAAAGATCCAAAGTTCCATACTGGTGGAAGCATCCAGACAATTATTTGTACCACACTTTGAAGATCAAAACTAGGAAGCTCTGTCTAACTGCGAGAGAAAATAAGAGATATTAAGACTTTGAAACTTTCTGAAGTGTGAATATTTTATGCTTGCTTTAGTAGGAGAGAGGTGTCCAGCTCTTGGAAAGCTTTCTCCTAAAGCACAGGATTGCTGGGGATATTTGTGTGCATCCAAGTAATTTCTACCTGTGACAAACTGCAGAGCAGGGTGGCAGGCAGGGTGAGCGTGGTGTCCCCTCACCTGGCAGGGCTGAGGTGAGGCAGCCCTTCGTGAGGATGTTTTCCAAAGCTTTCGTAAACAAGCTCTGTGTGTGTCTCTTACACTTCAGGCCAGGCTAACAAATTGAGATGAGCCGCAGCAGCTCTGTGAAGGCTGGCTCTGCACACACAGGGGCCTGAGCTGATTTATCTTGATGTTTGGTTGAATTCTTTGCATTTTGGGTCCCTTCTGTAACCTTTTCACCTCGTTCTTTTTTAAGGTGGCTGCCTGGCTGTTACAATTTATCATGAACGCATCTCACTTCACTTCTGGCTCCTCTGACGGAAGGAACAGCCGGTCTCCGGGAGGTCAAAGACATTATTTTCCCCTCGTCTTTCTCAGTTTCCAGCACATATTTGTCACTTTGAAAAAGCATGACTTCTGGATTTGATGCACTTTAATTGATTTCACCCTCAACAAGTCCAACTGTCCATCAACCTTTCCTTCTTCTTTCCTCTCCCCCTTCCCCTTCTTCCTTTCTTTCCTCTGTCCCTTCGCTTTGAGAGCAGTTTTTCACCCGCCTGCATGTTGGAGCTGTTGCAAAGCCCATGACCCTATCAAGGCTTACTGTCACTAGCCATTGCTTTCCTTTTCCTTATCCTCCAAGCTGAACTTTGGATGCTGAATGAGAATGGAGTAGGAGTGCCGGTCTTGTAATATCTCAGTGATGTGCTCCTTGTCAAAGTAAAAATGGTGGCTGATGGTCCACTTATTTTGAGACAATTTTATAGAATGAGAAATGTGAGGGAATTAATTCATTATATTCTGTCACTGGTGTTTAAAACAATTTGCAGTGTTATGGCACAGAGGAATGTGCTGCTTCCTTTCTTCTGGAAGGATGTGTCTTCCTGGTGCTGTGTATACACAGGGTCGTGTGGTTGTAAATTCAGTGTGTAAAGTGGCATTGTCACCTCATAAAAGGAGATCATAGAATCACAGAACGTCCTGAGTTGCGAGGGATCCACAAGGACCATCCCAAAAATCCTATCAGGTGCCATCACACTCTTGTTTGGTGAATTCTTCTGACACAAGTGGCAGTACGGAATAAATGTGGGTGTGGAACAACTTGTCCTTTGCACAGGAATCCTTGGAGTGTGTCCTGGAAACCAGGGGCTGCTTACAGTGGAAGCTGAAAGAGTCACAGGTGTTCCTCTGGATGCTGTCCTTACACCCCGGGTGCTGCCAGGACATGGGACGGGGAGCAGGCTTCTGTTTCCAGCAGAGCAGAGATTCCAAGTTCTAAGATTGCTGTTCTAAGGTGTTCACCACAACTCCAGAGAGGGAAGGGTGGTCCTGGGGCTGGTGTGCGCTCACTGAGGGGCTCCAGCGCTCAGGGTGAGCGGAGCTGGCTCGTGACACGCTGTGTGAGTGTTCCCAAGCTGCAGCCGAGGGATCCAAGGCCGCTGCCGCCGTGTGCCCGGCGCTGGGCTCGGAGCGTGCCGGGAGCCGGGCGGGCGGCGGCCCCGCGCCGGGAACTGCTGTCCATGGTCCTGCGTGAGCGGCCGGGGCTCGGGCAGGGTGGGGATCCCTCCCTCGCCATCTCCCTGTGCCACGTCTGCACGGCAGGGTTTGCCAGCGGGCAAGGGCAGGGAACGGAGTGTTCTTCAAGGAGTTACCGAGGGCTTCCACTGGTACCTGTGGACCTCATCCTGAGCCTTTCCTTCCTTCCCACTGACGGAGATGGGTTTAGATGAGCTATTAGGAAAAATCTCTTCCCTGGGAGGGTGGGGAGGCCCTGGCACAGGGTGCCCAGAGAAGCTGTGGCTGCCCCTGGATCCCTGGCAGTGTCCAAGGCCAGGCTGGACGGGGCTTGGAGCAGCCTGGGACAGTGGGAGGTGTCCTTGTCCATGGCAGGGGAATCCAGGGCTCAGAATAAGACATTATTGCTATGACATTGAATGTTTCAAAGGGCATACAAGGATTTAATTTCTTTTTCTAAGTGGACACTGTAATTACACTTAAATTCAGTGTTGTGTGGGGAAAACCACCATGGTGGGCTCTGAATTCTGGAAGGAGTTTGGTAATCTCTAGGCACTGCATCCTGTGATTCTGCTGTTCAGTAGGAGAGGGAAAACACACCAAGAGTGGTATTTAGGACAGGTGATATTCCTCCTTTCTCTCTTGTGCAGCCAGGCAGTGGCACAGGCAGTTTATTCCATCAGTCACGCCCTGTGTGTGTGCTCTGTGCGAGGAACACGGAACGTTTCCTGCTGAGATCTGCGTTGCCATCCCTTGCAGGGGTGTGTGTGACACCTGCTGCAGAGCTGGCTCAGAAAATGGGGAGAGCTCAGCCCAAGGCAGGCCTGGCACCCTTCATTTAATGCTTTTTTTTTTTTTT
>VXBT01003413.1:198254-225064 GCA_013400235.1 Oriolus oriolus | reverse complement strand
TTTTTTTTTTTTTGTGCTGGGTAGATGGATTCTCTTGGAAGGGCCATGATTTACTGAAGACAAGAATTTAGAATTATGTAAAATCACAGTAGTGATCAAGGTTTCCACTCGTTTCTTCACTACAGGGCAGTGGTGGAGCCCCCAGTTTTGGGGGTTTTAAAAGACATTTGGATGTGGCACCTGGGCACATGGGTTAGTGGTGGCCTTGGCAGTGCTGGGGGAATGGCTGGACTCAATCTTAAAGGTCTTTTCCTACCTTAATGATTCTGTATTCCATCAGGAGTAGTACAAACTGGGGAAAATACTGTGTTAAGGTAACTCAGCATGGCAGTACTGGAGCTGGGAATGCCACAGATCCAGTCTTCCTATCCCTGGGACGTACCTTAGGAAAGTAGCAAACACTAGCAGTGCATCTTGGCTGCTTATAATAAAATATCAGATAATCTCAGGGTTGTGGGAATGTTCAGCTGATATTGCGATCATTTGAAGATGTGGGCTCAGGTTTGATACTTGGATTGGGATTTAAATGAAGATCAGCCTTTAAACTCAGTCCAGTTCAAGTCTAGTGTTGAGAGCACCCAGCTGTAGGAATCCTTTTGCTGGAAATCTGGAGTTTTAAGGCAGTTTTTGTGTCCCCTCTGCTGGCTCAGACAGACCTGGAGCAGCCCTTGCTCCTGAGCAGCCCCACATCCTGGAGCAGCCACACCTCCCTCTCCCAGCCCAAATCCAGGAGCCAGTGGGATGAGAATTTGCCCCGTGGCTCCAGGGAAGCTGCACAAGCCATGGTTGGCAAAGCTGTGGGAGTATTCAGAGCACCAGTTTGAATAGATAGGCAAATGAGGAGGAGGCAGAGCTCGTGAGAAGGCGATGCAGAGCAATTGCATCACGCAGCTGATGATTGCAGTCTGAAGAGCTCTGAATTCCCCTCTGAAATCTTCTCTTGGGAGTCTTAGTCCTTAAGTTAAATGACTAATTAGAGTCTGTTCACACCACAGATCAGCCAAGCAAGGCAAACTCCTAAGAGCTAATGCTGCTTACTTGCTCCCAGACGAAGCTGAAGGTCTCAGGAGCCTGCAGAGGCATTTCCCCCTGGAAATCTGTGCCTGCTACCAGGAGAATTTAGGTGGGAGGGAAGCAAAGAACAATCTTCCCCCACCAGACAGGGCCTGTATCAATGCTTCTCTCAAGCCAGTTTCTTTGCCTTGTTCTTCCTCTGCTTGAACATCTTGTTTAGTGGGAGAAAAAATGTGAAACTAAGTGCCCCAAGCTGAGAGATGCTGGGCACCCAGCGGGACCCTGACCTCCCTTGTGGTGACAAATTGGATGGCATGTCAGCTGAGGGGGGAGGGGGATGGCTCACGGGGGGTAAAGTTACAGAGCCAGCATCTGCTCTGAGGGTCTGTACGGGCTGCAGGCCTTGCCATTGCCTTCGGGAAGGCACGAGGGAGTGGCCTGGGGTCACCGCAGGACAAAGGTGGGAGTGGGCACCGGGTGGTTCTGAGGGGGTGTACAACAGGGGCAAATATAGCAAATAGATCCTGAGGGGTTGTTTGTGGAGGGGCAGAAGGTGGAGAGTGACTGTTAGGAAGGAGCGATGATGTGTTCATCTGTGAGGTACGAAAATCTGGGTTTGGGGCCCTTATCCTAGGGCCCCACAGGAATTAGTCATCCCCGAGTAATGGAGGGAAGCAAAGCTGGTATTCATCCCTCCCAGATACCAAAGTCCCTCCTCTGATCATCTCCTACATTCATATCCTCTGTCTCTGATTTGTGTCTTCTTTGCTATTTAGCACTATGAGCCACTGCAAAAAAAAAAAAAAAAAAAATAAAAAACTTAGGTAGGACTGGCAGTCTGAAATCATCTGGAGATGATGTGCCACAGCTTCCATGGAGGAGCAGGAGCCTGGGCGGTGGCATCTCTCCTGCATTCAGCTGTGAGATTTTGCCCCAAATGCCTTCTGTCATCTCAGCAGACCTCATCCTTTTTGCTTTAATTGATTCTGTCTGGCTTTAATCTGACGTGAGAAGAGACCTCCCATGGTGAGCACTGAGGGCTGGTTTGTGCAGGGGGAGCTGTGAGGGGCACGGGGTTATTTCAGTGAAACAGGGAGACGAGGATTTTTTTGGGAAGGACACTGCCTTCTGTAAACCCAATAACAATTGAAGGGAGGCCTTTCCCTTCCATGCAGGGTTTGTGGGAAGTGCTCGTACAACTGGACAGCAAGGAGCTGTAACAATAATTTTGCATTATAGCCGTGTATGGTGTTTCCTGAAGGCATCCACAGTTGGGTTGGCTCCATGCAGTGGGAGACAGCCCCGGAGACTTGGCCTTTCCCTGCATGGAAGGAGAAGGGAATAGGTTTGGCTGTGCTCACCCCAACTGCACGGTGGCAAAGATGAGAATAAATAGGGAAGTTGAAAAGGAAACCTGCATTGTGAGTCTGCTCAGCCAAAGTCTAAACAGTTGAGGGGTTTGTTTTATCAAATCAAAATATTTTGGTTCAGCGGTGGTGTTGGCTTGAGTCAGTGTGTCTGGGCTGACACAGTGTTGGAGAAACACTCAGGTTTGAGGGGCTGGATCCCTGCCACTGGGGGGGTCAGGAGCCATGAAGCCATAGGAGAGGGGGGTGTAGCTCACTGTGGCCGGGGGAGGCTGGGTGGGAGCAATCCCATTTCCCATGGCTTGGATTCAGAGTGTTCTGGTATTTTAAGGCCTCTCTGAAGCTGCTCTGCGGCCCTGTTCAGTCTGATTAAGTTTGCTGCTGCTTGGACCACAAATAAGGGTTTTAAGGGGAGTGGGAAGATTTTTGAGGGAAAAGAGATGAATAAGTACGGAGAGTTAATTATCTGCAAAGCCCTGAAATGGCATGAGTAATAAAATATAGATAGGCACACACTCAGTCCTATCATGCCATTAGTGGTCTGTGTCAGGGAAGGATGTGCTGGGAAAGGTTGCCGTGCACAGGAGCAGGACAATACTCCAAAATACAGAGTTACTGCCTGCCTGCACTGAAAGCTCAGGTCTTTGGAAGTGTGGTCTGGCTGAGGTGTTCTTCCAAAAGTATCTTGCCAGAATGTCTGGTGCTGAGGATCTGAGAACAAAACAAGGAAAGCAGTTGAGTTTAGGCTGGAATAGATCCTGTGTAGCTCCTGACCTCTGCCACATCTCCACCAGACACAACTCCCAGTGATAGCTCACTGTTCTTCTAAAAAGAGATTTGTTCTTACCTGTTAGCTTTGCTTAGGATGTGATAGAAACTGTGGAAAATAATACCACGTAGTTGGTTTTGCTTGAATATTTCCTGCTTTCCTTCCCTATCCCAGAAATCTTCCCATTTTTTAGCTTGTTTTTAGCCATTCCACCTGACCCTTCAATATTTCGATATTTCAAGGAGATTTAGCCAAATGGTGTGTTTCCATGGCTGATATGCAGCAATAATGCAGGGTTAATACCTAATTAGTTCCCAGGGACATTGAGCTTTTAATGGATATTCAGTAACAAAAGCAACAACAAACAAGCTGAATTCCTACGTCTTAATTCATTGGGGAGGAGGAAATAGGAACCTAAAAATGCAGGAATTATTCAGTGCAGTCTGAAGGCCCTGTTCTTTCTCTTGTGAAGCTCAGAGGATGCTATAGTAGCTGACAGGGGAAATACAACCTCCTCCTCCTCCTCGCCTCCCTCCCTTCAGGGGGGCTGTAGATGTGTCTGCGTTTGCAGCCCTGACATCTCCAAACAGGAAAATTCCCCGTTCTGCAACACACTTTAAACAGCTCCCCGCCCATTCCCCTCCCTGCCTCAACCCCCAGCCAACCTGACCCTGGGTTTTTTTGACATCCAGCCATACCTGATCAGTCGTAGCCCCAGCAGCTGGATGTGATCAGAGCTGGCCTTCCACCTCGCAGGATGGCGAGCATATGGGCCCGTGGGCTGCAGCCATTATGTTCCTGAGCACTGAGCTTGTCTGCCCCTGGCTACAGAGGGTTTTTTTCCCCTCTCAAGCAATCGCAAATAAACCTTTCTGATAAGTAACAGCAAAACAAACAGGCCCTTTGGCTCTGTAGGCAGTGAGAAGGAGGGAGGAATAAAAACCCGACCCAATAACAAAATCTTTGCTGCATTTAGGCAGTGCCTCCAGGAGGGAGGAACTGTCTGCCCTCAGCCAGACAGAGCTTTTCTGGGAGCAGGAATGGTTTCAGGATGATTAGCCCTCAGTGCTTTCCAGCCAGGCCCTGGTGTGGGAGCTCCGGGGGATGGAGGGGGTTTGGCTCAGCCCTGGAGATCATCTGGACCATCAAAGGGAGCCTGCAGCTGACCCGTGTGGGCAGTCTGGTCTCAGCCTGGAAGCTGTAGGGGTTGAAGGCTGAGAGTTGTGAGGGTGGTGCAGTGCAGGAGTTCAGGGCAGTTGTGGGAAGAGGCGGGGCACAATCCCAAACAGCCTCTCTGCATCCTTTCCTATTTCCAGAAAATTTCCAGCAAGTGTCTCGGGTTCTGGAAGGGGTCACAGGAGGCCCCGCTGTGTGTGCCAAGTGAAGTGTAACCAAGTCCTCATGTCTTGGGGGTTCATTGTGGTGCTTGGAGAGCTGAGGAGGGGTCCCTGGGTGTCCCCAGCACCTTAGTGTGACCTGGGCCCTGGTCACTGTGGAGAGCTTGAGGCAACAAAGACATTTTTGCATAGAATGTGTTACAGAAATGGTGGCGTTCACCCTCCTTTCCTGTATGCCAAGCAAATAAGGTTTCAGCCTTCCCAGACAGTCCTGGCTTCCCAAAACTATGTAGTTCAGCAGTCAGAGGTGCACACCAGGGCATCCAGATGGGACCTGGCATGGTCTTAAAACTGTGGTCTAGGCCCAAGGATGGGAAGAAAACCCTCATTTTGCTCTCTGAACCCTGCAGATACAGCACACAGGCTGTTGCTGCCCTCTGTGTGTGGGACTTGAATACCCAGAGCCACAGAAACCTGCGGGTGAGCAGACTGGGGGGAAAATCTTGCTCTGAGACATTCAAAAAATGTGATGAAAGGTGATGAACTGAAAAGCTGCCTGCTAACACAACCCCTTTCAGGCCAGCAGTCTGTGTTCTGGGTAGATGTCCTGTTTCTCCAGGGCTCCTTGAGGGGCTGAGCCTCTCCAGCACGCTCCCAGCTGGTGGTAACCGCAGTCAATAAATGAGGGACTTTTTCCACTTGGAAGCCAGACCCGTGAAGAGCCTTTGAACCCTTTGCCTGGGCAGATATGGCCAAGGTTATCGCCCTGGCAGGGCCGCAGTGAGCTCGGCCGCTGCCTTGAAGCGCTGCCAGAGCCTGCACCAGGCTCGTGCTGAGAGGCTGGAAGCACATGAAGGGCCCGTGGCCTGTCACCTCGGGCTGACAGGAGCCAGAGCACTGATGTCACCACACTGTTAGGACAGATGGTACCAGGGACAAGCGGTGTCCCTGCCAATGCTTCTTCATCAGCAGGAATTGCTCCTGATGGAGTTCTGCACCCCTAAACACTTGAACTGTGCAGAGGAGCTGGAAATCCATCTGGGAAATGCATTCAGAGAGGGGAAAATGAGAGCATAAGCCATGGGATCAGCACCAAGTGGGCCAAACATGGCTGTCAATTACATCCCAAGCAGCTCCATTGAAGCAAACAGCATTAATTGTAGATTTATGCCAGCATTTCTGAGAGTCACTCCTGGGACAGAGCCAGTTCTGGTAGAGGATTAATCTTGCTGGAAAACTCCCTCTTGTTCCTTGCTTGGTGTCTGATGCTCGCACATGCACACAAACAAACCTCGGTGACCCTCTGCCAGCCCAGTTAACTAGCGGGGAATCGGGGCATGTGAAACCTTAGCTTCCCCTCCAGCACAGCCCTGCATCTGCCACAGCCCTTTCGGCAGGCAGGACGAGCCACCTGCTACTTGTTGTGCTCAAAGAGAAAATGTCTGTTGGGCACATAGGAAACAGCTAATGTGGTCCCACGGGAGGGAGCAGCCATTTGTCATTCCCACAGTCTCCAGCACAGGTACTCAGCACCTTTCAGGGCTGGGGCTTTTCTCTGGGTGTCCTTCCACCTGCCAGTACTTCTGTGGTTGGCTTTATCTGATGGGGATATTTGTCAGACACTGATATTTGGTCATTCACCTCAGGACAGTGAAAAATAGTGTTTCCTATTCTCACACGTGCATCCCTTCTTCTCAGCTTAAACAGTACTGCAGAAAGCCATGCATTGTGTGTGCTGAATGTATGTCTCCTTTACATATGGACACATGTTTTATGATGGGACATTTGTGCAGTTCAGGGTCTTCCAGAACTGTTCATGGATCTTCTCTAGTTCTGACTTCTGTCTGACTGTGCCTTTAGGATGGTCAGTGGCATCCTCTCACCACCCTTCCGTAGTGTCATTGCACTCCACGTGACACTGGAGTGTAATTTTTTTTTTTTTATTTTTTTTTTTTAATCCAGATTTGCCAGTGGAAGTGCTCCAGATGCTTCCCTGAAGTCTCAGCAGCAGAAGGGATAGTTTAAAGGTCTTGAGCAGCAGGCTGGGAATGCCTCCATTCCTCGGGAGCAGTGGGCTCAGCTTGGCAGGCTGCTCAGCCTTCCCCCCTTCCGAGGGCAATAAATTGGATGCCATTCAGTTCACTGCCTGCCCACAAGTTTCAAGTGGGAGAGGTGAAGCAGAGCCTGAGGCCAGCCACTCCACGGGTGCAAATCAGTGTGGCTGAGCTGGCTTACCCCAGCTGTGGGGCTGGCCCCGAGGTTTTGTGTTCACATTATCCTGGGGCTCATATTGCAGGAATGCAGGGTTGGCCAGATGTGCTGGTCACAGCATCCCCTCCCCTCCCGAAGTGACAGGGTACCAGCTGCCACTCCCTGCCCTCGGAGCAGCCTGGTGTGGCCTGCCTGCAGCATGGAAGGTGCTCTGGGATCCTTGGGAATGGCCACCAGCACATCAGTTCCCTGTTCCAAGACACAACACTGAGTGATTAAGAGCAGTTGAGGAACTTTTCCCCCTTGGAAGTGATGCTCATCTCCTCCCCCAGCCCAGCATATGGAATTCTGGATCGCATTTCTCTCTCTTGCCAATAAATATTGCAGATTTATTACTCTCTACCTGGTGGGTAGTAAATTGCATTCCACCTCTGTTATAAGGCTCTTTGCTATGACACAGCCTTGCAGCTCCATTAAACCTTAATTACAGCAACACTTCATTGGGTTGCCGCGATGGCCCGACTGCCATTGCAGTAGGGAGGATGTATGGCCAAAACAGGCTGATGCAGAGGGGCTTTGTTTTGTTTTCTTTCCTCCCTTTTTAAGGATTATGGAGAGTTGAGCCCAGCAAGGGGAATAGAGGGAGCCTCAGCCTCCTGCTCTCTGCTCATTTTCCACGACAGCTGGCGTCACCTGCCGCAGCCCCGGCAGCTCCTCTGCGCCCTGATGAAGTGCTCAGCAAACAGCCCTGCAGGCTGCCTCTGGTAAAGGGCTGATTTGCATTTGTGCTGATGGGATGCATCCCGAAGCCAGAGTTATCCCTGGGTTTGGTTGCGTGAGGAGTGCGGGGTTTGGCCCAATGGAACACCAGGAGCAGCAGGGCACTTGAATTTCTACAGGCTGCAGCAAGACAAATTTAAGGGCAGCTCTGCTGGCGTGCAGGCTCGTCCTGCAGCAGGCAGCTTGCTCTGTGTCAGCTCAGGGCACTGTTTCTGGTGCCATCTGTGCTTCCCTGCAGCCTGTGACAGGGACTGAGGCTTTGCTTCAGCAACCTGTGGCTGCTGAGGCAGCTCCTCGGGGGCCAGCGCTGCCTGACGTGCTCCCCAAGCTCCTCTGGCCCTGCTGCCTGAGGCCCTAGGACAGGCGGGGAGAGGGTGCAGGGCTCGGTGCCTGTGGACACTGCGTGTGTGGATAGATGGTTCTCGTCTCCCCCTCCAGCCAGGCACGGAGGAAGCACAGCTTGGAGCTGCAGGAGAAGCTGCCTGGTGCCTGTGCTCCCTCCGGACTGAGGGGGTTCTGCTTGGCCTTGTGGCTGTTGTTCTGGAGGTCACTCCTGGTGCAGGATGAGTCCCCCAGCCCCGATGCAGGTTCAGTAGAGTGTGCATTGTACAGACACCTCTCCTCGGGTGGATGCTCAGGCCTCTCTGTGGGATGATGAGCTAACCAGAAGGCACTAATGCCTACACCAGCCACGTGCGTCTGATGCCGTTCCAGAGGTGAGGCTGTGTCGTCAGATCTGCCCAGGACGAGGACTGCTTCATTCCCAGTTTGGGAATTACTTGGATGGCCTCCTTGGCCATCCTGGTGTGATACCGAGTGTCAGATGTGGAGTCGCTGTGACAGTAACCAAAACTCTGGGATTGTCCTCAGGATTCCCTTGGCCTTCAGTATTGATCCTGAGTGTTGGGGTCACTCTGTGAAATGCTCATTACCCTTGTAAGTCCTCTCATGTGAGTGAGGATGTTTATTTGACTGCATTTTACCACATCTGTAACTTCATCTGGTCGAACATCCACACAGGGTGTACTCAGGTATCCACAGGGAATTGCAGGTAGGCAGCACAGAAATCTCCTACACCACTGCTAGTGCGGAGAGCAGCTACCAGGAATCAGCTAAAATCCTTCTGCAAATTGAGTCGCTGAACTCTTTAATGAACAACCAACACATGGGAAATACTTTCCTATGGAGAGCCTGTGTTAGAGCCTTGTTTGTCCTTATTCTTCCCTCTTGCAGCAACCTTGAGATGTCAGACGTAGGAAATGTGGCCACAGCTGTTTATGCACTTAGAGGGTTTTTTCCAAGGCCACATCCTTCTAGTCTCCCGTAGATTACTTGAAAAGATGCTGTGGGGACTCCAGAAAGCCAAGGTCTATGTGCCACGTGCAGGTGTTGCCAGGAGATTGACATTCTGAACATTTGAAAACTATCAGAGAACTAATTTGGTGGTGGGTTTTTCCCTCTCCTCCTTCCTTCCCTCTCAAACTGTGTGTGCTGCAAGACTTTTTGCTGGAGATTGATGGTTCTAACAGAACCACGTTATTCAAGCCGCAGTCCAACAGGAGAGCACGTACTAGGAAGGAGATGGGCACCTTGTCCTTTTCAAAGTGTTCAGCGTCTCTGGGATGAATTGTCCCTCACCAAAGCCCTGTCCAGCCCTTGACTTATCTTCCTCTATAGGGTGGTTAAGTCATGCCCACCCGAAGTGGCTCAGAAAATTACCACTGCATCTTGTGGTAAATATCATCCTCTTGATGAAAACTGAAAATATTTTTCTATGTGAAAATGGATACATTTTGAGGAATCTTTGTTTTATATAACATGAGGGAAATAGTATCAGAGGTCTGACTTTGGTAGGTGCAAACCAAAGGAGTTTGTTGTTTCTCATTGGTAGGAAAACTTTTAATTTTTAAAATGCAGTTTATGTGTAGACAAATTAAAGATGTTTAAAATTAAATGGGAATGTTTTGAAGGGACTGAAAAAATATATTTTGATTAACTCAAATGAATTTAAAAATAAATCATGGGGAAAATGAAATGTTGGTGGAGGATTGTTTTGGTCCTCATTTGAAATGAAAAATAATTTGCAATCTTGACACTTTTCACAGAATGAAAAGTCCATTTGCTGATTAAGGTCCAGATCCATCCTGGCTAATTTCAGGCACTATTGAGCTGCTTAGTGCCAAAGGGCACTTTAATCCACCTGAGCTTTAAATTGCCCTCTGGAGGTACCTGTTTCTTCCATTGATAAGGCAAGGACAACGTGACTGGTCCTACGTGTGCGTGAGATAACACCTCAGGCTGGGTGGCATGGACAGGGTGCAGTGCTCTGCCTTGTCTTGGTGCCCTCTCAGGTCCCTTCCAGCCCAAACCATTCCATGAGTTTATGACTCTGGCTGCTCTACGTGCTGCTCTTGTGTTCCTGTGCCCTTCCATCTCTCCTCTCAAACACTGAGGGGATTGGCCTGGGTTGGATTCGGGAGCTGGACTCCGTGATCCTCCTGAGTCCCTTCCAAATCAGGGCATTTCATGATTCTATGATTAATTTTTTTTTTTTTTTTTTTTTTCTGAAGTGGGATGAGATTCCCACTAAAACACAGGTTTTTTTTTATCTACTTGTTTCCTGTAAGTGGAGGAAAAAAATCTGGAGGACTGTCAGGATGACACCTGATGAGAAGGAAAGGAGCAAGATTTGTGGTTGAGATTGAGGGAATCGTTGGTCAGGTTCGTTCTCTTTCAAGCACCACATCACCCGATTCCCAGCTCCCACATCTGGTTGGCAGAAGGCAGGTCCTCTCCAACAGCTCCTCCACAATGTGCCAAACACTCTGCTCCATCTTTAGCGCTCCTTGACCCAGAACAAAAGTGAAAATACTTGGCATGCCAGGAAAGGTTAACAAATAAATGATGCACAGCCTTCTCCTCCCCATGACATCACTTCCATGTGAGAGAACAATCTTTGTGCCACACCTGGCAGTCTGGTGACAGCTCAGGGACACATCTGCTGCAAGTCATTTCCCATGTTGGGACTGCACAGTGCTGTCCTGCCTGGCTGGGTTCTCCACTCCCCTCTGGGTTGGGGAGGTAACCTCTGCGAGGTCCGGTCTGGCTCACTTTGTCACCAACCAGTGTCATCTTGTCGTGTCCGTGAGGGCTTTGGTCACCTGTCCAGTCAGCCAGATGGCTTTGCTTTAGGTAGCTGGACATTTGGGAAGTATTATTTCTTTTAAACATGTAGCCTGTACAGTTCTTATTTTGGGCTCATAAAACATAATGAGAAAAGGGTCAACATTTAAGCCGTGTGGAAAATTACATCCTGGAAGACTTTGTGGAGCCGAAAGCTTATCTGGTATTAACTCTAATTATACCACTGAGCTGTGCAGCAGCAACTGTGGCCTTGGACTAAGAACTTACTCTCCTTCTCGAGAGCTCACCATGGCTGTTACACCTGGTGACACGAGCGCTGTGCATCCTCTGCTGCGTTTTGCTGGGAATCAGGGAATGCTGTGGGTGGGAAGGGACCTTAGAGATGATCCAGTTCCACCCCTTGCCATGGGCAGGGACATCTTTTGCTAGATGGAGCATCTCACTGCACTGAGCTCCCTCCTTGTCCACCGTGGAGCATTTTATTCACCTTTCAAGTTTCCAGCAACTTTTGCAAGCTTGCTGCAGCAGCAGCTCCTTGGCAGAGCGCGTAGGACGTGTCTGAGCATCGCAGGCGTGTGCTCTTGGAGGCGAGCAGGCAGCACAGGAGGCTGGGGGAAGGAGATTAAAATACAGTTGTTGGCTGATATGAAACAAAAAAAAAAGCTTAAATAAACCACAAATTACAAAAAAAAAAAACAACTCAAAAAATCCTGTGAGAAAGAAAGAAAGTAACAAGTCTGCGGAGGATGGATGTTTGGAACTGTTCAGCCTAATGCATGCCAGATTCCTTCTCTCCTCTCTCCCCCCGCCCCCTCCCGCTGCCTTCCCCTTACCAAATGCTGTCTGCTAAACTTCTGAAACACCCTTTGCCTTTTTGACCCTTCAACTCATCTTGAACTTAGGAAAAATTGGGGAGGCGGGAAGGACTCGTTGCCTGTGTAGTGCATGTGGCTGTGCTGGGGCAGGGGCTGTGCGCCGGGGGTCTGCGGGCGGGGGGGCTGACATGGCTTTGTGTGCTTGATGCTCCCCTGAAAACAATTTGTATCCTGTTAATAGAATTAGTAAATATTTGTAGCTCCCTTTGAAGCCTGTGTCCCCAGGGGAAGTCTGGGGGTGGGGGGGCGCAGAGAAATTAGAGACAAGTTACTGATTTAGCCATCCTGGCCCCTTCCCCCCGCCTCTCTCTTTCATTTTCCCCCTCCTTTATGAAGACACTAAACAGACAAATTGGAGGTTTGAAACGAGGCTTGTGCTGGTGCCTGCGGAAGTGACAGGGGTGGTACTCGGGGGCCTGAGAGCTGCTAATGCAAAAGCCATTCACATCTAATGACCCCATTTGGGAGCCAAGTTCCTGAGGGCTGGGGGGGCCCTGCCAGGCACAGAGCCCTGCAATGGGCAGGTGCCCGGGGGGCTGGCAGGGCTCTCTGGCAGGACACTGCCCCGTGCCATGTGGGGGTGGCTCCAGACAGCAGCATTTGCCTCGTGGGACCATTTGCTGGGGTCTTTCAGCTCCATCACCCTAAGTAACCATAAAGAAGATGTGTGTGTGTGTAATTTCACTTGTTCAAATCATAGAACCACAGAATGGTTTGGCTTGGAAGGAACCTTAAAGACCATTCCAGCCGTGCCATGGGCAGGGACACCGTCCACAGACCAGGCTGCTCCCTCTCTTCTTCCTGGTGTAGGATTATAAACCAGTAAAGGACAAAGGAAGAAGAAAGTGATCTCGGGTTGGAAAACTGAGTCATGTAGGGCTGAGACGTTTCATTTCCCGTTATTATTCCTGATTTCTTTACAGAACTGCACAGATGCACAGGCTGAGCTTAGATCACCTGCAGGTTTTTAGGGGGTGGCCGTGTTCCAGCTCTCTGCCTCCAACAGCTGGCAGTCGGAGTCCCTGCGAGTGACAAGGGCCACCCCAAAGGAGGCTCGGGTTTGAAGCAGGCGAAATTCAAAGAGCTGTTAGCATCTCCTGATGGCAGCTTTGCTTGGGAGTGATTTTGACAGGCTTTAGGGGGAAGTTTGTACCAGTTATGTTACTTTGAGCCTGTGTTGTGCCATTGTTTAGGGAAACTCTCACTGAGTTGACAAATCTACCCAGCTCCATAGTTCTGTGATCATACAAAGCTCTTGGCAAAGCAGCTGAGCTCTTACAGGTGAAGGGACTTGTAAAAATGTACATCTGAGGTGAGCTTTTGCCTTCCCCACAGTCTGCAAACAAACTGCTGGGTGGGGGGAACCGAGGGGGGGCCACCACATTTCCTGCAGACCACTGGGGGTGGGTTGGAAACACCTTGTGCAATAGAGGCTGCTGTGCTCCAGGTGTAGTGGAGTCAGATAAACCTGCAGCTTTGTGCCTGTCCAAATCAAACTGGTTGGACTCGAAAGCCTGTGTGTTGGGGGTTCAGAGTCTGTAATATCACTGCTTTCTGTGGAGCCTGGCTGGGAGGGAAGTGATGGAGGCAACACTCAGGTGGCAGAAAGTGCTGCTGCTGCTGGAGGGTCAGCCCGTGCTGGAGAGGAGAGGCAGCACTAGATGGGAGCCACTTAAAAAAAAAATCAACTGGCCATCACAAAGTTTCCCTGCGGGCTTTAGAGGATCCCCCTGTTCCTTGGAAACAGAACAAGCCATCCCAAGTGGTGGTGGGGCTGCCTGCTGGGTGAGGCCAGGCAGTGATGGCACCTCACGCAGCTGAGAACGTGTGGGAGGTGAGGGAATGACTCCCCAAGCCCGGGTTGTGAGGTTGGAAATTTGCCTTCTGAATTTTGGGGGCTCTGGAAATCAAGGAAGGAACTTCAGGTGGATAATTTCTGTCGTGAGGGAAGGAGCGAGCGAGGCAGGCTCTGTAATTGTTGGATGTTGGGTTGTCTGTGTGCCAGGAATATTTAACAGGATTGACAGGCTTCACTTGTGTAGCAAGAGGCAGCCAATGTCACCTCAGCAAGTCCTGGCTGAAAGAAACTGGTTGAGAGAAACTGGTTATCAGGAGGGCAATTCCTTGTCTGGCTCTCCATGAGCTACCAAGTCAACCAGGAATACTAACTGAAATACGTGCTTCAAGTTAGGATGGATAAATCCAGATTTCAGCTGGGAGCTTGGTGTCTTGGAAGATTTCAACCCAGATAAAATGATTTCATTGGTTTATACATAGTCGAAGGTTGGCCTTCGAAGTTTGCTCGCCTAAAGAGTGCAAACCTTGAAAAAACCCCAACCTTCAGCTGAAACATAAACTCTGTGTAAGAAATTAAACCATAAATTGTTTGAAGCTCATGAGTTTTCCTTTCTTGAGAACAGGTTTAGAAAGAGGGAATTTTTGCAGTTGTTTCTCTCAAGTCTTGCTGGTTTTTTGTGCAAAAGCACCAACAGGAATGTTCACAAGTCTTTACTGAAGAAAACTTTGAGCAAAATAGTTGCAAAACACATTTAGTATGCTTCAACCAGCTGGATTTTCTGGCAGTTCCAGTGAAATCTAAACAAGGAAAATGATTGTCTTTTTTTGTTGTGTTTTGCAATATTTTTCTGTCCGGACTGGACAGTACAAAGCACATCCTCTGTGGGAAGGTGTCGCGGGCTGCAGATAAGATAAAGTTGCCTGTGATTATATGGGGTGTTTCTCAGCTGAGAGTGAGCACATGTGGAGGTCCGGTCCTTTTAACGCTCATGTGCAGGGAGAAGGGAGGAAGTGCAGTGCATTAAGGAGAAAAATAAAATAGTAAAACCAGGAGTCGAGTAATGAGTGAGGGCCCGCTCCAGGAACGTCATGTGAGCACCTCTCCCTCCCACTCGCTGCAGGAGGCACTGGCCGGCCCCGAGCCCCGGCTCGCGTGAGCCAGGGCCTCTCTTGCAATCCTATACATCTGCCCTACCTTTTCCAGACACGCATCTCTGGTTTTATTGAGCACACGGCTTGCTGTGGTCCTTACGTTCCCAGCAGCTCTTTCCACTCCCCTTCCCACCCAGAGCTAAGAGAGCTATTACTGGGTAATGATGTGTCAAGCAATAGCGAGGTGGGGGAAATCGCTGAAGGAAAACGCTGATGTAGCGGTGGAAGCATCCATGGTTATTTTATTCTCCTTCACGACCTGTTTTTTTACACCCAAAGCCTTCAACTTGCTGCTGTTTCTCCTTAGGTGAGTCGGTGGCTTTGGGCACTGACAGAACGGCAGCAGGCCTGAAAGTGTTGTAATGTTTCTCGTCCTAAGGTGAATTATGTTTTCAAATCCCCAGACTTGGAAAAAAATGCTTTGAAGTAGCGAGCTTTAACTTCTCTTGGGTCTGTACAGTGACAGAAAGAGTCTAATTAACTGTGGGTTTGTGTTTATCTGACTTCTTCTAAAACCGAGTCCAGTGCAACTCAAAGCTCAGTCTAACTCTGTGTGACCTGACCTTGCTGGGCTCCGGGCCAGCAATAGGTAACTTCTCCAAGTTCCCTCAGGGAGCTGACTTCAGCCTAGCAGAGATTGGAAGCATCTTGAATTGTGGTGGTGTAGAAAGCTCTGCAGAAGGAAACCTGCTCCTGGATGAGCTCCCTGGGGGTGCTGGACATCTACAGCCTGGGCTCTGTCTGGGTAAAAGTGATCTGTGATCTGGGGCTGCACCTTTTCCCAGTCCTGATCTCAGCCTAAACCGAGGGAAAGGCTTGCCCAGCTTCTTGCTCCATCATGTGCCATTTTAATGGTTTCCCATATGTTAAATATTTCCTCAGTAAGTGGGAAATCCAGTGTTTCTAGTGACCCCGATGTTTAATAAAGCCATTTTGAAATTATTCCTGGATAACAGATCTGCAAATGTGCAGAAACTTCTTTTTTTTAACATCAAATGCTCAGAGTTGCATTCTGAGATTCCCTGCAAAGACTCAAGCCCAGACTGTAAAATGTAGTTTGAAATTTGATTTCCACCAGTATCAGTGTGGAAGAGATTAAAATGGGGAAGTCCACAAGGAGAAAGATTTTCTTGGTAACAAAACAAACTCCACTGTGAGCTGGTGACAGGTTTTATCAAAAATATTTTTAAAGCTGTCATTTTATATTGTTTCTGCTTTACAAAGTTGGAAATGCTGTAGAAGCTGGAGCCATTTTTAATCTCTTTAGGGAACTAATTTTACAAATCAGCCACTGTAGCTTTGATTACAACAAACTTCACTTTCTGAAAGCAGCGGCTGTGGCGAGGAGGAAAAAGCACATTCTTGTTTTGCAAACGATTTTGGTAAGTTCAATAAAAATAGAGATAAATTATTCCGAAAGGACCCAACGGTCTTTGGAAATGCCGACAGTAAAGAAAAATTCTGGCTAAAAAATTTGTTTTTGAAAAAGAAAAAAGCCTGGTTTCAACATAAAACACTTCTGATGCCAAGAATTTAAGCCAGCTGTCATTGTCCTTTGTATCCATAAACAAATGCTTTGGTCTCCCTAACGAATCTCAAATGAGGAGAAGGAGAATGGGAAAAGCGAGGGATGTCTGTCTGCAGTGCCCGGGCAAGCCAGAGGGTCTGACACAGATTTGGGGCTGTTTCCCTGGAATCCTTGCTCTGCTCAGGGAGCTGCTGAAGGCTCAAAGGCTCTGGTGAGATCACCTGGGAGGAGAAGTTAAACCCTTCCATCAGATCCAGGTTGGCCATGGATGCTCTGGAGAACCTGCCTTGAGGAGGTGACCGGTGTCCCACCATTCCTGACCAGCCATTCCAGCTGTTCAAGGACATTGGACGGGGCTCCGACCAACCTGGTCTAGCAGAAGATGTCCCTGCACATGGCAAGATCAAGTTGGAACCAGATAATCCTTAAGGTTCCTTCCAACCCAAACCATTCCATGGTTCTCTGCTTCCCATTTTCCATGGCTGTGCTGTGGCACTCACTGGGAGCAGACTGGGCAGAGCGATGTGTCAGTAGGGTTTTAACAGCTTGTTGGAACTTCTTGACAGCTGGAAACCAGGAGTGACTTGCTCTTCTATCTCTTTGGTCCCAGATCCTTTATTATTTTATTTTTCCCCTTTAAACATTAACCCTGCTTTAAATCATTCCCCCCTGGAATGTGGGAGACAGTGTCCCCCTATATCCTATTTTCTGCAATGCTGAGAGCAAAGCCCTGCAAATGTGGATGAGGATTTTGAGTGCATACACAGCTTGCAATCTTTGTTCTGTCCCATCGATTCTGGAGCCTCAACTGCTGTAATTTTCTACCTTACAGGATTCTCTGGTGGCTGCTAAGTTTGGGGTTTCCCTCTTTCAGGCTATTCTGGGAAATCTTTCCCACCGGGCTTCCTGGTAGTGTGATACTTGTAGGAACTATGTAACCCTGAGATCTGTGTTGAAAAATGTAGTATTTCAACAAAATCAAGATCTGTGCCTCAAAGATGGTGAGGTAACCGTGGGTGGACAGGCTCTGATCACACCAACCTTGTCTCCATAGGAATCCACAGGAAAAAAAAAGCTGACATCATTTCTGAGTCTTGTGCCTCTGTTTAGCTTCAAGTTGTTGGTGAAGGTTAAACAGAGATGTTCCCCAGATGGTTCATCTTACCAAGTCTCTCTCCTTTCATTCATGATCTGTGTTGTTCTCCACTTCCGTGATCAGCTTTGCAGCGGTTAGTGGGCAGGGACTGTTCGGTTTGGGGTTTGTAATTGCGTTTATCCTGTGACTCCACCTGGATTCAGGGAATCACTGGCCATACCTGCTAGAGTGGCACAGACCAAGATATTTCAGAGTGCAGGGTCTGTCAGCTGTAAACAACTTCCATATGTTACACACTGATGTAAACAGGCTCTCCCCTTCTCTTTGGAGTCAAACCCAAGTTCGGGAGAACCTGAGGTGCTCAGCTGCGCTTCCGTCACAGTGGGACAGATCTGCAGGAGATGCTGTGTCCAAGTCACTTGGGCAGGATCCTGCATGGATCCCTGTCCTGCTCCTCCCCGGGCACAGAAACTCTGGGCAGCTCTGCCCTGCCGAGGCTCGGAGCTGATGAAACGTCTGCCTTTGCACTGAGGAGACGCCGCGGACACGGGCGACTGTCACCGAGCTTAAAGATCGAGGCTGGGCAGAGCACGGGGTGGAGTGAAAAACCTCCCAGGGTAATTAATCCAGTCCTATTACTCCAGCTTTCGGCTTTGTTGTTTTTTTTTCTAAAGCTGGCCTGCAAAACCCAGGTCTCAATTAATACTATTATCCTGGGGATGACATTTCCTCAGTCTGTCGTCGGTTATTTTTTAATTCTCTAATTTGTTCTAATCTGCACATTGCCTGCACATCAAGTCAGCCATGAAGACGCTGCATTTCCAGGTTCCTTCCTCTCCATCCTCCCAAAGAAATTAAAGCAAGGAGGCTGTGGGACCACAAGTGCAGGAAATAGAATTAGGGAACATATTAATTGGGGCATCAAGTAGGATTTTGTTCCAGGCGGTTTCCTTCCGTGAGCCACTTTGATGCTTCCCCTTCGCAGCTCTGTTTCTCATTAAAAGTATCCCTTAATGGCAAATGTTGTTTATGCATGTTGCAATTATGTCATGCTGTAACCCCTGTGCTGGCAGGCCGGGCTGATTGGCGGCGAGGAGCGGGAGGAGGAGGAGGAGGTCAGTTGTGGGGAGGAAGAGGGGGAGGGTGTGGGGTGGGGAGGTAAACAACAGACAAATAATTTCAGCTCTGTGGTTGAAGGATGGCTGCTCCAAAGCCCCCAGTGTGTCCAGCCAGGCTGGACCCTGTGTGAGAGTGGGGGCTCGAGGCTGCTCCTTCAGTCGGCTTTTGGGCTTTCTGCTCTTCGCTGGCCTTGGGGTTTGCGGCACCGCCAGCAAAAAGGGCTGGGTAATAGTAAAGCTCTGCTTTGCAAAGTGAGACCTGGGCTCCCTTTTGCTGTTTTAGCTACTGTTTGGTTTAAGAGAAGTAGGATTTGGGGTTGCTTAGTGGGTTTTTTGGGGGAAGGGAGCGCAGGTCTCTTCACTGTCGGGTTTTCTCTGTTCTCCATGGCTCTCGTGCCCTGGCTGCAAATCTTCCATGGAGATCTTCAGGGCACTGAGATTTGCTCTGATCTCCTCAGACCCAGATCCTTGAGCGAGGCTGCTCCTGGGTGACTCTTGCAGCACTAATTCAAGGCTGTGAGAATAGCTCATTTGTGGGAGGGTATTTGTTTTTCCATCCAGGCAGCCAAAACCTCCAGCTTCCCCTCTCCCTTCACTCACACCGGGCGTGCAGAGGGTTCGTTCTGCCCTTGATCTCTGAGCTTCTGTGATCAGCTCAAGGCAAATCTGATGGTGAACTTCACTTTTTTCTCTCATTTTTTAATCGCTCTTACTGCAAAATGGGTTTGCCCCTGTGTCTAGATCTCAACGGCAAACAATTAACAGCCCTAATGAAAGAAAGCAGCTCGTGTGTGTGGGGAGAGCAAGCCAAGCCGTGTCCATGCCCAAGCAAGTTCAGGAGCCAATACAAATACCACTGCTGTGTTTTGGAAACTCTTGGCCTCTCTGCATTTTGGGAGCCAACACACAGCGACTGAAGCTGATGGCGAAAGCAGTGAGCAAAAACCTCAAAGCTGTAAAAACCAGAATGTAAAACAAATCTAAGAGGGGGAAGAAAAAAATCCCTCCCTCCTTCCTTCCTAGCTAATATCCTACCTAAAGTGACTGGAGCCTGAGCAGGCAAACAGGCCGAGGAAACCACAGGAGCTGGTGAATGAGGGGAAGCAGACAAGTGTAGGAGTCACAGAGGAGAAGTCACTCGGTGCCTAGAGCCAGAGCTGCTGTGAAATGACTCATTTTCACTTTGCATGTATGATATTTGCATGCAGAACACATTCTGCGAACCGTCACATGGGGATTCTGCTCATGGGTTTTGATCTGGGATGAAATTTCACCCTTTCCTCCAGCAAAGTCGTTTTTCTTTCTTTCAGGGAGGAGGGAGGAAGTGGGAGGGAACTGCAGGGAGAAAGAAATTGTCCTTTAGGCATAAAATTCAGGGATTTATCCCTCAAAAGGGTCACTCAGCTGCTTCCTAACATGGGGACAGAAGTGGGAAATGCTGGTGAGAGCACAAGGTCAGGGCAGAGTTGGTTCTTGACTCTGCTACTTCCACCCACTGCTGGCTTGAGCTGGAGTGGTCCCAGTGCAGTTCTTGGCCAGGAACTGGGAGCCTTTGTACTACTTTTATTTAAATCATTATTCAGCTAAAAATCTCCTCTGGAATGGAGTAAAACTCCAGAATGAGACCCATGGTGTGTTCTGGTTGTCTTGAGAGGCCTGGGGATGTTCCCCGACCAGGGCAGAAGAGCTACTTGGCCTTTGATCTGTCCCCTGTGAGAGGTTTGTAGCATTTTCAGGATGTTTTCTGGTGTATACCTCAGCAAAGGGACTGGGATCAGTCACGCACACACTGTGGTGTAATCACGCTGGTGGTGCCAGCACGTGTGCTGGGCTGGATGGACAGTGGCTCTCAGGGTCAGGCTGACAAGCACAGGGAATGCTGCTTTAGGAATGACTGAAGAGGTTCATAGCTTGACAAACAGTAAACCTAATCCTGCAATAAGTCTTGGTGCTGTTTCCTGAGGCTTTCATTGCTTTGGGGCTTGGACTGATCATGGTGTCCCTGTAGGAACAAGTTCATGGCAAGATGTATCAGTCTCTACTCCTTCCCTTCTGAAGAGACCGAGTTTCCCAAAACTAGGATTGCATTCATGCAGTCTCTTAACGTTCTCCTGCTGCTTTTTCTGTGCCAGTGCCTGTTTCCAAAGCCTTACAATGCCCTGTGTGGCCTTGCAGGAAAGACAAACCTTTGGTGCCCCGCTGGTACAAGCGAGTGAGCTGAGTCTGTCAGCAGCTGCTGTTTGCCCTTCCAGGGCTTCCTAAACCGGAGGAGCAAATCCAGAGGTGGGACTCCTGATGGCAGAGGTGTGCCATTTCCACCAGCCCTCTGTCTGGGGGGCTGATGGCCTTTTCACTTTATTTAGTATCTTACCTACACGGGAGTTCCTCTGGCAGAGCTCCGCTGGGGTCTGTGGTGCTTATGAGTGAGATCCTGCTGTTCTTGGCGTGGCAGACAGGGACAGGCACGGGGGGAATGCAGGCAGGTGCCGCCCTGGGCGTTGGGGTACGGAGCTGCGCTCTTGGCAGCCTTTTCCCTCTGGATAATGGCACCAGTTGCTCCCCTTTGGGAGCCTGAGGGCTGTGTCAGTCACAGCAGGGGCTGTGCCTCATCAGGTGGATGCACTTGGGTACAGGGGGCCGTGCCAGGGCAGGTGGTGGCACTAACAGGGCATTTGGGGGTTTGGTTTCCAAGATAATGATTGATGTGGAAGGCTTGCCCATGTGAGCCTGGTCCTGCTCACCCCTTGATGTGAGGGTGGGTAAGGATCTGCCTTCCATTTGCTGCCTGTGTTCAGGCCCTTCCCCTGCGTGAAATAACATCTCTGTGGAGTTTATCACAGAATTAAATCTGTCCAGTTGCTCTTAGGCTGTACCTGGAATTTATGTTGTGCACAGACCCAAACCTGAGCTCACATAAAACTCGCCGTGTTCTGAGCATGGGCTCTGCAAAACTGAGGGTGGTGAGCTTTGGGCACTCCAGCAAAGGGAAGAACCTTGGGACAAGCCTTTGCCTTTGGCTGAGCTCAGCTGTGAGGGTAGGGAAGGGGCTGTGCCCTCGCTGGGGCCCACCAGTGCGTGTCCAGGCTGCAGCTCTGGCACTGAGGGTGCTGGTGTTCTCTAATGCCATAGCCCAGCACAGCTGCAGCGCGGTGCCCGAACACCTGAAACAACAGATGCAGATCACTGCAGTAGTCAAAAAGGCTTTGAAAGGACCTATTTTAGTGCCAAGGTGGAGGAAGGACATCCCAGAACAAGCATAGCTCATAAACAGGGGCAGAACAGCTGCCTCTGGCATCATTCTCCGAGCCCGTGATTTTTACAAGGACTTCCAGCATTTCCTGGCTGTTGGAGATGTTGGATCCTGAGTTGGAAGGTTGTGTGGGCAAAGGAGTGACACTGCAGTGTATCAGTTCAGTTCTCCTCTAAAGATGCAGTTTTCTCGGAAGCCTGAGCAAGGAAGGAGGAGCATCACCAGGTAAACAACCTTAAACGAAGGCTGTTTTGCTGGAAGTGTTTATACATCATTCCTGAAAAATACACAAAGCATTGATAGTGTAGCACAGAGTTCACTTTGTGCAATCAGGAGTGTGTGTGAGTAGGTGTCTGTGTTTGTTTGTGAGATTCGTCCTTCCCTCAAAGCAAGTTTTGGAAAACAGTTGCTGACAGGTGAATTTTTGCTTTAGAATTTCCTAAAATATCCCCATCAGTCTGCACCAAGTGACTGGGAACAGCAATGATAAACCCCAGCCCTGGTGTCTGTCTGCCTGGGTTTCCTGACAGAATGACACAGGCAGATGTGTTGGGGTGTGTGGGTCATAAATCCAACTAAGCAGCTCTGGATGCGGGCGTGGGTTGGCACTGCAGCACGTTCTGGGTCTGGCACGTGCCAAAGGCTGGATCTGCTTGGTGGCACTGCGGGATTTCCAGATCTCTGGGCGTCCAGTTAGAGCTGCTGCACAAACCGATATCCTGGTACCTTTCTTTGCTGAGACTGATTTTCATCTCTGGCCAAAAGAGGACAAGTGGGGACATCTACAGTGTGGTGACCTTAATTCAACCCCCCACCCACGGCAGGCGGAATATCAGAAAGGCCGGGGCAAAGTCCCTCATTTGGTAGTAGAAATTTAATCAGATGACCCCAGAAACCCCTGATCAGAGATTTTTGGGTTGTCTGCTTTGTTGTGTCATAGCTCCAGGCTGAACGTGCTGCTGTTGGCTCATGCCACGGTGATGCCTCAGGGTGCTCGTGAGGGGATAACACCAACACTGCGCCGCTCCGCATCCGTGCCAGCTCCTTGGTCTTGGATGTAAAACTAATATGATTCAAAGAATTGGGAAAGCAGATTGGTCTGGAGTTAACCTCGTTGCAATCTGACTATTCCCAGCACGCTGTGCAGTTTTCTGCCTTTTTCTTGCCATGCTCTGCTTTTTTCCCCTGAATCTCCATTGCCCCCCCTTAGATACACAGAGCAACACTGCTTGTTGTGTGTGCCCGCAAAATCACGTGTGTGCCCATGTTCTGCTCACAGACACCAAACCTCACTGTCCCTGCCGTGCTGGAAATCTCTTCAAATGAAAGGTTTTCCTGTGAAAGTGCCTCTGTAATTTAGCCTGCTTATGGAAAAAAGAGTGGAAATGCCTCAAGTCAACAACAGAGCTCGCAACTTGGGTGGCCAAGGGGTAGCAGGTGGGGTGCTATGGTAAAACAAAGCCCAGCTTAGTTACAGGAACCTCTGTCAGAGAGGATTTCTTTTTTCTCACACGCACGCACATCCACGTGTGCATTTATCTCCTGCAAACACAGCGGGGCTCGCTCGAACACCCCATTCACTCCTGTTGCCACAGACCCTTCTGCTGACTCAGTCCTTGGAATCCTGGTGTGAGCAATGCCAAATTGCACTTGGGTGTTGCTTTTGATTTGCTCGCTGCTGAGTATTGAACAAAAATAAATCTGTATTAAGGCACTTTTCTAGCAGAGAGCTGAGAACCTGAGCCCCAGCTTTGGATCTCCTGCTGCCCTGGGTGCACCTGCTTGGGCCAGGGAGGCACCTGGGTGAACATTCCCTGCGAGAGCCTCCTTGGCCGAGCAGGAGCAGCACAACTGAGTCAACAGCACCATCCAAATTCCAGAGCGTGGGCGGAAGGAAAGAATCACCCTTTTCTGCCGAACCCCAAATCCCAGAGCTTTCTTTGCCGCGTAATTTGCCGGCGTCAGCGGATTCTGGGTGTTTTACTGCCAGCAGCCAGACTGAACTTCCTTGAAGTTGCAACATCAGGAGGGTTAATTATGTACAAAGTGCTGGCCAGTGCCGAGGTCTGGCACGCAGGGATCCAGCTGTGCTGCAGAGATGATGCAGAGGTGATTGTCGTGGCCAGGGTTTGCGGTTCCTGTGTTCCTGGGGTCGGTGAAGGCAGGGCAGAGGCAGGCTCTGGGAGAAGCTCCCCTTTCTATGAAGGGTTCAGGTTCAAAGGGAGTCACGTTAGTCTGTGGAGGGTTAGCGTTCCAGGAATGGAGCTGCAGCTCTTGTCTGTTTAATCTGGTTCCTTCTCAACCCTTCCTAGGGTTGCAAATGCTATTTTCAGCCATTGCAGAATTATGCTTTACAAATATAAGAAAGGAGTCTTGGGGGAAAGAGTGAAATATATTAATTTTGCGGCTTGGGTTTTTTTTGGTATGAATGCTTGGTGGCTTTACAGCCAAAGGACTTGTTTAGTGTTGGTGAAGAACTGGTGAGTTGCATTCAGCTGAGGTGTGTGGAGCTTTTTCCCTAAGGCTTGGAGTGAAGCTGGTGTCGAGGAGATCCTCCCTCCAGACTCCTCCATCCGTGTGCCGGGTCCTCCAGAGAGGCAGAGAGTTTATTCTGCTCTTTCCAAACACCCAGCAGCACTGCCAAACCTCCATCCTCCCCCTCCCAGCAGCACTTCAAACACGGTTTGCGGATTTCCCAATATTTGTAACCTCGTCAGCCAGGGCTTATCTCCCTGCTACATGAAGGGACAGAAAGCACACATGGGCCTTATCGGGGAGCCAGCAGCGCCGCAGGCGAAGACATGGGAAGTGTTCTGTCAACAGTTCACAGTGCAATTAAAATGTGGATCGATTCCTTTTTCACTTGCACTGGTGTCTCATCTTCGGCTGCCAAAGCTGTGCTTGACACCAGGCTTAGCCAAGATGGTGGTGCAGGTTCTTAAAGCATTAAATGTTCCTCTTTTCTCCTTTGCCTGGCATCTGGTACCCCCCAGCCCAGTTCAGCCACTTCATTGCAGAATGGTTTGGGTTGGAAGAAACATTTAAACACATCTCATTCCACCCCCTGCCATGGCAGGGACACCTTCCACTGTCCCAGGTTGCTCCAAGCCCCATCCAACCTGGCCTTGGACACTCCCAGGGATCCGGGGCAGCCACAGCTGCTCTGGGAAATCCATCCCAGCGCCTCCCCGCCCTCACAGGGAGGAATTTCTCCCCAGTGTCCCACGTAACCCTGCCCTCGGCAGTGGGAAGCTGATGTGCAAACTGTCCTTGATACTTTCAGTTTAAGGTCCTTTGCCCTAATGTTGCAAATGTTCTCCTTTGCCCAGTGCAGGGCACTGCAATGTCCCCACTTTGTATTTTAAGACAATTTTTAGTTAATTATGGCACAATTCAGTTACAACAGCAGCAGACTGGCAGATGCCTTAAATGCTTGGCTGTCCTTTGTCTGCCCTAGGTCAGATGTCAGAGCTGCCAAATGTCAGCGTTCCCAAACGGGAGGGGAAGGGACTTAAATATCATTTAAAGCAACTTTTTTCCCCCTTTTTTTGGTAAATGGACCATTTTCCTTTATGGTACAGCATCATCAGAGTCCTCCAGCCCCCATTATCCTGTTAGAAATACCTGACAAGGGAAAGAACAGTTGTTTGCACTGCTGGTGGGTGATTTTTTTTAAACAGTAGTAGAATTTGACTTGATTTTTGGCTTAGATGTGCAGTGCAACCGTCTTGTGTCTTCCTCACTCCGAAGTGAATGGCTGTTTAATCTCCATCCCATGGAAAAAAAAAAATAGTCAGGACATGCTCCTCCCCTGAGATGGGCTTCATAATTGCTCTAGCTTGACACTCCAACTTCGGGTCCTCCTGGCCATTGATTGATTTCAATTAACATTCCCATGCTCCAGGCACTATAAATAACCCTTGTCTGGCCGGCTGCTTCCCCACTGCCAGCTCAACCTTTCTCCTTTAGCTGCTGCTGCTGCTCATCTTGCTTCTTGGCTTGGCCTCAGGCTCAGTCTATAATTCTTTCCAAACTTCCCTGTATAAAATAATCATGTACATGAAGTAAAACAGGAGTCTCATATACACACTTAATAACTCTTGTGTACTGTATGAGTGGGAATTCCACTTCATAACCCCCAGAGCTTTCAAATGGTTCTCATTTTCGGCAGCATTCCTCCTGCGAGATCTAAAACTTCCCATTTTATCCCAGGCTGTTTCTTTCCCTTTCAACCCTTGGATTTCTCCGCTGGATTTCAGGGGACAGGCGGCTTTGTTGTCCCTTTGGGCTGTGGTTTCAGCAGGGAGCCGAGAGCCCTGCTCCTGAGCTCTTAGCCAGTGTTAGGGTTCTCTTCCCAACGCCACATTTTCCAAATTAAAGCTTGGGCTCACTCGCAATCCAGAGCAAAAGGCTCTGAGGTTTAGACTAAACTGATAAGATAAGCTTACAGGGACCCAGAGCTAATGTTCTACATGTGTTCCTCTGTCTGCCTACCTGTTATCTCGTTCCCAGTGAGAAAGAGGAGAAAGAACATCGGGGGTATTTGGACACTTGGTGGATGTGACAGCCAGATAACATCTGTATATAGATGCAGATATATAGATATGGGTATATGGATACATGGATGCAGCAGCACCACTGACAGGTGAGAGGCAACACCCTGCCCCTTTCTGAGGCCAGGAGGGACAGTTGCATCGAAGAGTGCAGGTCTGCAGGGTTTCAGTTTGGGGGTGTGCTGTTTAGATGACGTTTTGAAAGCCAAAGCTAAATAGACACCTCTTTGATAAAATGCACATGTGTTTCTCTCCTTCCCTGCCAGCTGGAGATGGGGTTGGAGTTTCCCAATCTCAAAGTAAAAAAATAATAATTTATGATTTGTCTCTATTGCATCTGGCGTTTTTTCTTCTTTTTTTCCCACCCGGCAACACATCCAGTGGAAGATCTCCAAACACCCTGATCTATCGGCAATTTGAATCTGGAAGATTTGTGTTGATTTGGGGATTACTCCACAAATATGGGAGAAGTAAAAGGGATGATAGGCATTGTCTTCGGAACCTCTGGCTTCAGAAATTCGTGATCCCTGTAGAAATACAGTGGTGTAATAGAAATATAGTGGTGTAATAGAAATACAGTGATACAATAGTGATATAATAGAAATATAGTGATACAATAAAATCAAAGGCAGGCACTTCTCCCAGTTGGCAGAGTCAGAAGAGCAGGAACATGTGCGGATGGAGAAGCCCAGGGAGCAGGGAAGGCTTGTGTGGATGAGGGGTCACGGTCAGAGCCCTGTGGCCACTGGACATTCCACTGTCCCCACAGGTCAGCACGGGTGACCTGCCCTCCTGGCAGAGCCCCTGTGCCGTGCTGGC
>VXBT01003413.1:133456-197071 GCA_013400235.1 Oriolus oriolus | reverse complement strand
GACCCGGCTCTTCCCTCGGGTGCCGCGGCTCCGGCTGCGTGCGGAGCCCATGTGCTCCGTGCGTGTCGTGCAGCGGCTGCTCCCCCGTTAATTAAAACAGTGTTTTCAGTGGTACATTCTTAGGCTTTTTTTTCCCCCCCTCCCCTTTTCCCACATTTGGAGCCTGGCCTCGGTCGCTCTGTGTGCCCCTGGCTTTGTTTGCTGAGCTCTGTGTCAGTGCTGGATCCCCGTGATGGGCAGCTTTGGCCACAGGAAAGGATCGTGGAATTGTAGGAGAGTTGAGTGGCTGGACCTGGAAGGTGGAGCCTGTAGTCAGTGCTCAGCAGAGGTGGATAATGATCTTCCTCGTTCTGCTGCCCCTGTTTTCTGAGCAAACGCTTTGCCCCGTGTGTGGTGAGGGGGTGCTGCCAGCTCAGGTCCATCCCAGTGCCCGCTGCAGGGCTGCTCCCAGGGGTGAGCTCTGCCTGCTGCATTTCCATCGGAATCCCTGCACCAGGGCTCGGTGCTGGCAGCTGAATTTTCCCCTCGCTGCTGGGACCACCTGCCCGCTTTCTTTGTGTCGGATTTGTGGTGCTTGTGTCAGTGCAACTCATTTATGGAGAGCAAGGTGCTGCTTCGTGTTCCTAATTGGTGTCCATTTTTCTGCCCGTTCTTTCAGAAAGAGTTTGTGGCACTGCCTTCAGCTTTGGGTTTGTACCTGGTGTTGGGCAGCAGCAAGCAAAAAATTATAAATCTGTATAAAATAATTCAATATATAGGCAATTGAAAAAACCTTTGAGCAATGATTAATTTGGAATGAATGTTAAAAACACCAAAGAGGAGTAAATTTTCTGTTGTGCCTGGTACAGTGGCAGTATTGGTAATATTTTAATGCCATTTAATGCTATTCAAGGAAAAGAAATACAAAGAAGGAGTCTTTTCAAATAGAAATTTTATTTCTGGAAGTGTTGAAATTTGCCAGTTTGGCAGGTTGGGATTTAGCAGAAAATAAGAATAACAACCCCCTAGGTCAGCAATATCAATGTGCATTTGTGATACGTAGTTATCCTGAAAGATTTTTCTTTTTCCATAAAAAAACATTGCGGGAAAAAAATCCACATAGGTCTAATCACACGATCTCCCAAAGCTATTAGTGGATATGCTTATAGATAAACAAGAAACAAAACATCCTGAGAGCAGTGGGAGAAATAAATAGATTTTCTGGAAGGGAGAGTGAGTGTGAGAGCGAGGGGAGTAATGGGGCAGATGTGTGCGAGTTTGAAAACTGTTTTTTGCATTACAGGATGTCATTTATTTAGTTTGAAAAAACATGTTTTTACGGTGTTATTCTGTGCCTTGCAGAGTTCTCATGCGCTGGAAGCCAGCTCTGACTTGTGTGTCAATGGGCACTTGGGGACTCAGAGCCCTGAGTTATTTGACTGTCAAACGCTGTTACTAAGTCATTGGAAATCGCTTTTTTTTTCCCCCCCACAAAATTAATTTGTTTTACTCCAAGATGCCCAGAGCAATCATTTATATTACAAAGCTGCAAGTGGCAGGAGGACATCTAAAAATAGCACATTCCAAAAGCTCAGATGCAGACACTGGAGGAGAGGTTTTTCCCTTATTCATATTTCTGCATTGTTATTTAATCTGAAAAACCCCAAAAAGGTCAAATATGGGAAGTCACGTGGTGTTCAGCTGTACAGACCATGATCCTGTCATTTGTGTCAAGTTAATTGATCACAAAGAGAGATTGGGGCAGATCTTGCCAGGTTCTGTAAATTGCTGAGTTGGGCCAAAGTCTTACCAGGCAAACTGCTGTTAAATCCCAGACTGGCTTGGGTGGGAAGGGACCTGGAAGGGACTTCCAGTGCCATCCCCTGCCATGGCAGGGACACCTCCCACTGTCCCAGGCTGCTCCAAGCCCCGTCCAACCCGGCCTTGGGCACTTCCAGGGATCCAGGGGCAGCCCCTGCTGCTCTGGGCACCCTGTGCCAGGGCCTCCCCACCGTCCCAGGGAACAATTCCTTCCCAATATCCCATCTGAATTTCCCCTCTGTCAGTTTAAAACCATTTCCTCTTGTCCCGTCACTCCAGGCCCTTGTCCAAAGCCCCTCTCTAGCTGCCTTGGAGCCCATTTAGGTGATGGAAGGGCCTCTAAAGCTGCTAAATTGGGATGTTGGTATTTTATGCGTGAAAATGCCCAAGTTGCTCGTGTGCCAGCTTGGGCTGAGTTGTCTGAGCCCGCAGAGACGTCTGTGCTGTGGGAACCTCTGTATCCAGCAGATCGCTCTGGGCTCCCTGTGCTCTCTGGGTGAGCTGGGCGTGCTCCGGGTGCCGCGGGCTGCAGCCTCCCGCAGGTGGCTGGCCCAGATCCGATGGGCTGGCCTGCTCTGGCCCTTCTTGCTCCCATTGCAAAGAGAAAGCTGCCCATCTGTGCTGCTGGCATCTGCCAGGGCCGGGGCACCCCTCCGTGCTTGTCCACAGCAGGCTGGGGTGGGTTTGTTTCTAAAGGTTCAGAGTCCTGGCATTTGTGCTGGGCTTTGGAGGTGGGCTGGGCTTTGGCCTTAAACTGAAACTTGGCCCCAGTCCTCTGGTTTTGGCTGGCCTGAGGGCTTGTCCCCAGTGCACTGGGATCTCTTCCCAAGCTTTTGGGAAGTGTGGCCCAAGCAGGGTGTGAGGAGGTGTGGAGATGTGTCTAATCCTGACCCACCTGCCTTGGCTTTCCCTACATGAATGACTTCTGTTACAAAACTTACACAAATCTCATTAAATGGTTGAGCCTCTTCTACCACCTGGAAATCTCATTCGCAAGGGAAAGAATTTGACCTTTTGTCTCTTGTTCTGGACTTCAGCACCCCAAGTCCTCCTTGGCCAAGCTTTGTTATGGCCATATAAAGCCATACCAAAGGCTGGCCAGACATCACTCCCTTCATGCCACACTTCGTTTATAAGCCTGGATTATGCTTTTGTCCAGGACAGCTTGCCTTACCCTAAAATCCTGGCAGTCTAGAGGAGAGGAAAATCAGATTAAGTGTTCTTGATAGCTGGGGAGCCAAGAGCCAGTGCAAGGAGCGGCTTCCGCTCGCGGCAGCCGCCGCTGCCAATCTGGCAGCTGGACACGAGCATCCCGAGCTGGCCTGGCCTCGTGTGATCTCATCCCCCGCCGACTGCTCCAGCACGTGTTCGGGAGGCTGGGCTGGCACCGAGAGCTGGGAACCCCTGCAAAAGCAGAGGTCTCGGAGGAAATGTTTAACAAATGTTCAGCTGTAGCAGCGAGGCTGCTGTAAAACTCTCTCAGTTGAGTTTTAGGGCTGTCGCTCACCTGCTTTGAGCTACATGTGGCTTTTGGGGAGTCTGCGGAGCAGGGGAGCTGGGAACACCCCCTGAACGGGGTCAGGGGTTTCCCACAAGGTGCGACGTGCAGGGTGCTGTGGCCACTGCTGTGGGCAGGCCGGATTCACAGAGCCACAGAATGTCCTGACCTGGAAGGGACCCACAAGGGTCATCAAGTCCAACCCTGCCAGGACACCCCAACAGTCCCACCCTGGGCCTGAGAGTTGTCCAGATTCTTCCTGAGCCCTGGCAGCCTTGGGGCCGTGACCACTTCCCCAGCTTGAGCTGCTGAGGCTGCACCTGGTGGTCTCCAGCGGAGGAGAGCCAGTGGTGGTGGTGGAGGGGGACTTGCCTGGTCAGTGTGGTGGAGCTGGAGACCCGGCTGCCAGGATCAGGTTGGGAGCCTGGGGGTCAGTTTGAGAGCAGTGCAGGGAACTTTATGAAATGCTGAGCATTTTAAAGGAATCCTCTTGTCATCTCTTGATCCCAGGAGCCCTGGCAGCCCTCATTCCAGGCAAGGGACCTGCAGCAGAAGGAAGAAAAGAAGGGAACTTTGTAGTGGATGGGAAATCGAATAAGGAGAATGAGGACTTGGAGGGTTGGAGGGTGAAGGGGAGACCATCCCACCACTGCCACCCTTTGTGTAGTGCCCACCCTGCAGCCCCAAAGGGAGGAAGGATCGATTCAGCCAGACTCCAGTGTGCTGCCCAAGCTCTGTGGGCTTGGCACAGGGTGAACCACTTGGTTTCTTATGTCAGAGACTTTCCTTTGACTGAACCTTGGAGAAATGGTTTGTACAGGTTACTGGACCGTTCTGACCTTTTGCCTGCTTTATCAAAGACCAGAGAAAAGATCCTGGAGTTTATTTTGTGCAGGGCCAGAGACTGACTGGCCATGCATGGTCATGGCTTTGATAAAAGCCGAAGTCCCAGCTGAAACAATAAATTAATTTTGACAGCTCAAGTACTTATTGCTCTTCTCATTCAATAGCCAGTTCAGGCACTTTTCCACTTCCATCAGTGGCAAAGGGAGGCTTTGAGTTTGGGAAGTCCTGATGCTGTGACTGAGCACAAGGCACTGGGGCATGGCACCTCCATCCTGCAGCAGGACAGGGCCAGGCTGCGGAGCAGATCTAGGGAGGCTTTGCATGATTGGTCACGTGGATTCAAGCTGCAGAACACAGTAAAATTGCATTGGTAAATTTTGATTCATAAAGCCTTTCTAATATGTTGTTCTCTCTGTGGGGGGACAAAAGGTTTCTTGTGAGCTTGGGATGCCTTGGTTGTACCTCTCATGCACTGTTCTCCCTCTGTCAAGACTTGGTGCAAAAAACTCTACTGTTTCCATTCTTCCTTTTTGGTTATCTTCAGATGGTGATTTTAACAGTGCCCAAAGTTTTCCTGTTTCCCATTGTATTTCCCCAGAGTTTTATGACCATTGCAAGCACGTAAAACACTCAGCAGGCAGAGTCACTGCTGTGACTCAGCCCCTGCTCCTTGCACATTTCATTCCCTCATTCCCAGCTTCTCCCCAGGTATTCATTGGTACGCAGAAGATGATAATTTAAAATCTTTTTGTTGTATATCAATCACCCTTCCGTGTTCCTGGAGGTGATTATCATACTTACCTGGCAGGTTTTTCCCTTTCTTCAGGAGTTTCCCCAACTGTGTCACCCATCTCTCCTCCAAATCCAAAGGCTGAAAACAAGGAGCATCTCTTCATTTACTGGCTGATGTGTCCTTAATTTCCCAGGCTGGCCAGAGGACGTGACCAATCCCATCAAGCGTTTTGTTATCACAGGCCAGGTGGTTTTCCCTTTTTGTGGGATAACGGTGGTAAATATCTCAAAGTTTCACTTTAATTCTCTCCTAGATGGGAGGACTTCTTGGCTGATCATCTGAGATGAGTTACTGGGAGTGTTCTGTGCCGGGATGTGCTGCGGATGTGGCTGGCAGTGGCTTGGTGTGTCTCTCAGCGATGGAGATACAGACAGCACCATCATTTCTGCCTGTGATGTGTGGTGGTGGGTTTGTTCCTGTGCTTGTTGTGCCTTTGGCTGCTTGTTTGTTGTGGCCACTGTGTTTTCATGTTCTGATTCTGGGTTATTGTGTAGCTGTGGAGACCCCCGCTGCGCTCTGCCTGCCGTTGTTGTGGCTTCCTGCTAACCAGTGTTTGTTGTGGGGGATGATATGTGGTGATGTTTTTCGGCTTGTTCCTTTGCTCTGGCTGCTTGATGTTTGCATTGTAGCCATAGATTTCCGTGGTAGGATGAAGAACAAACAAACTTTCCCTTTCTAGTCATTTGTGAAACTCAAACATGATCTGGTTCAGCACGACCACGAAAACTTGGAGATCAAACTGAGTAAATTGAAAATGTCCCACAACACAGAAATTCCCTCCTTCCGCCTTTCCCTGTTGTCTCTCCACAACCAGATTCCTGCTGCCAATTCCAAGCAGAAGGGAGGTTTGCCCGCTGCTAAGAGGGCTGCTTGTGCTGCCACTGAGTGGGGTGGGACAGTGGTGATGGACCAGTATCTGAGCAGAACCTTACGTTTGGTAGTAGAAGTTTAGTAGGCTATAAAATGCGAATTCATGTCTTTGTCAGCCTTGTGACTCCATTAATCCATTATTTTTATCGTAAAAGAATAAGGTCTGTGTCCTTGGAAATGGAGAGGAAGGGTGGGAGCAGTGGTAGATGTTTATATCAAACTTTTTCATGCAAAGAAAAAATGTAGTTTTTTGAAAGGCTCTGTTTTGGTGATTTGCTTATGAGCTCCATTCCACTCCTCTTGTTTCCCCCACGGCTCCAGTGCCAAACGTCTCCCTTTACCTGTACAGATTATAGCAGGGGGATCAGGGTTTTTTGAACCCAGTGTTTTTCCCTAAAGATAAACCCACTGGATAATCAGGGTGGGAGAACGTAGCTGCGAGGTACTTAAAATGAGACATTTGAAAGCTCGTTGTGAAACCTTTTCCCTGAGTCTTTTCTTCTTATGAGAGTCGCAAAGCCCCCCTTTCCCTGCCCCGGCCATGATCAACAACGCTGAAACTCAGACAGTTGTAATCAGCCCTAATAGGAGCAGAAAAGCCGAGTGCCACGCGTTATTATGGCTCAGCCCCTGTAGTGCCGGTATCCGGAACCTCACTTGTGCTGGGATAACAGTAAACAGATGTCGGGGCAGTAGTCGCAATACTGAGTTACCCTTTAAAAATCCAGCTTGCCCCATGGATTTTTGCAGTTCTTGTCAAGGCCCCTTCTTACTGAAGGCTTTTTCTTTCTCTCTCTCTCTCCTTCTCCTTTTCTGGAGGGTTATTTTATTTTTTGCAGGATCAGCTCCCTTGGCTGATTCACCATGTGGCTCCACAAATAGTTGGATTGGCATAATTGAGGGGTGAACCGGATTTGGGAGTGAGTGGCTGGTGATTGAGGAAGGAGGGGGAGTGTGATGGGATAAGCTGGGCTTACCACCGAGAGAAATGTTTGTGGAACCACGGCTTTTCCACAAGGAGCCACAAGTCTACTGGAGAAGCAGAGAAACGCTCCAACCACTGTAGGAGTGAAACTCTGCTCCCCGGGCCAGATGCTGATATCATTGCTCCGAGAGTTTTGGCTCTGGCCCCGGCCTCGTGCAGACGTGCGTGCCCATCCCTCAACACACTGAGCTCTTCCGTGGGATTGCACACGGCGTTCTGTAGGGCGACACTGCTCTAAATATCTTTGACATCAAGGCAAAGAGCTCCATCGGCTGCTGTGGTGCTGAGTTGGGTCTAAAAGTCACGTTAAATACCTGCCTGAAGTGTTACGGAGTTGGGGTGTTACACCAAACCCAAATCTGGTGGTTTTGAGGAGAAACAAGCATTTTGTCCGTGGTGGGGTCACACAGATGTTTGGTGTTTTAGGTGCTCCAACAGAAGAGAGAGGGAGGAAAAAGAGAGGAGGAACCAGGGGTGGAAGCACAGATTTTAGACTGTTTTCAACTGGTTGTGAGGGAGCACCTCCAGGATTGGGTTTCCCATAACATCCAGCCCGGGGTGTCCTTAGGCAGCTGCCCTGGCCTTGCCCCCTGCATTCCTGCTGCTCCCCTGATGTTGTTCTTGCTGCCACAGAGTGAGCTGGGTAAATTATAGACTCACAAGATCGTTTGAGTTGGGATGGACCTTCAAAGATCACCTTGCTCCAATCCCCCTGCCATGAGCAGGACACCTTCCACTAAATCAGGTTGTTCAGAGCCCTGTCCAATTTTGAACGCTTCCAGGGATGGGGCCACCTCTCTGGGCAACCCAAATCAGCTGATGCTGGGAAAAATGAGCCCAGCAGTGAAGAAGAAAAGTTTTCCTTGCTATTCTGATCCATTCTGGACCTTCACCACTGCCAGATCTGATCCTGAAGGGAGCAAGGGATTACAGGCAGAGCAGCGGGAAGGTGAGCAGGCTGTGATGAGCTCTTTCCGAGCTGAGAGGTTACGTGAGTGTGCTGTGGGTGAAGGAGGATGAGTCTGGCCCTTTGGAGTGAGTTGTCCAGCAGCCAGCCTGCCAACACTTGGCTTTTGGCAGCTTCAGTTCAATGCTGTCATCAGCTCTGCCCACTTCTTTGCAGGCAGCCCAAAATGCTGTAATTTGGAGGTGCAGCATTTTCACCCATGAAAGGGATGTTTCTAGGAACATCATGACCACAGAATGGCTTTCAACAGAGGGGCGTGGGCAAAGAGAAAGCATTTTGTTGGGTTCATGAGCGTTGTTGAGGGGCCCTCTCTGGAGAGGGAGGGCCAGGGCTCCTGTACTGGGGCTCTCTCTCCTTTTGCCGTGGCTGTGAGTCCGCAGGGAGAAGCCGGAGAGCCGGGGCTGTGTGTGTGGATGTGGGCAGTGATGCATTCCCGGGGCATGTGCAGAATTCCTGCGAATGAGCACAGCACTTTGCTGAACAACTATCAGAAGGTTTCTCACCCTTCCTCGAGGGAGGATGCTGTGCTTCCAGAAAAGCCTCCCAGTGGATGTAACGATGTTCATCCGGTTCTGTTGTTGTGACCGTTGCTCTTCCTGTGGCTGTTTTGCTCCTCATTATCTCCCTGGGAAGAGGTTGTTCTCTTGAGCAGCAGTATCCCAGCCCCAGCTTGGTTCCTGCAGTGTCCGTATTTCATGGGACTGTTTCTTATTTAGCAGCCGCCGTTGCAGGGGGGTGAGGATGCTCCACGCCGTGCCATCCATGTCAGACGGGCTCTGCCCCCTGGTCTGGAGCTGCAGAAAATGTGTGAGAGATCTCCCTGCTGCTAACAGGCATTGTCTTTGCCTTCCTCTTCGGGGGTGGGAGAGATTTGGGGAAAGAAGTTAAAGAACCAAAAAAGGCCTTCCAGTGGGACGTTGGGGCGGGAATATTCCTGCCTGTGTTCCCACATTGTTCCCAGCCTTCTGCCGGAGTCCAGCTGTACGGCACGGGCCTCCAAAATGTGAGGGAGACCCCCAATGAGTGACACACGCGATGGCCACTCACTGCCGAGGCCACAGCCGTCGGGGGGGGGCTGGAGAAAGGGGGCTGGCCTTACCCAGCAGTGTGAGTTGGACCCTGGGCTGCTGCAGGGCTGGACCCAGACCCATCTGCAACCCTGAGGGTTTGTAGAAAGGCTTTCTGCTCTTGGCAGCCCTCTGAGAAATGTTTGCTGCTCTGTAGATAGGTAAAAGTGGTCACGGTGGGCAGGCAGGTAGCCCAGTGTCCCAGGGATTCTGGAGAGAAGACCAAGGGAACGCCGGGTTCCTGGGAGCAGAGGAGCTGCCTTTGCTGCTAATGCTTCCAGGGAGGGAGCTTGAGGAAGTGCTTGGGTAGGAATAAGGAGAGCTGGCAACAAATGTGCATTTCATTTTATGAACATTTCATGGTGAAACTTAAAACTTCCACAAAATTTGGGGGACTGGATAGCTCAGGGGATTAGTAATGGGATACAGAGCCTTTCATCTCACCAGTGCCTTTTCAACTGCAGCTCAAGTCAATACCAGTGACTGAAAGTTGTTACCATCTGATGGCTTATGTGCGATGAGTTGATGGTCTCAGCGCATTTCCTGGCAGTCAGGTATCAGTGGCTGACGCACACAAACACCCCAGAGAGCCTGGCTGCTCGCCAGCCCTGTTGGCAGCCTCTGCCCACGGCTGGATGAGTCTAAGAGTGAAATATCCCATTTGCTTTTAGCTGGGAGCTCTGTCAGGTACTGTCATGGCACGTGCAGCGTGTGAGAAATGCGAGGTGGGTTTATGTAGGCATCTTCCATCCGTGCTGTGGTCCTCCAGGAGCATCGCTTTGCTGCAAGGACCTCGTCCTCGGGTGCTCACCCCTCAGCAAAGCTGCGATGTACGGGAAATTTATGTTTTGCCAACAGAGGGAAGACATTATGGCACAGGGCTTTGTGTTTAAAATAATGTCACTGTTCTTCTGCCCCTCCCCAAAGTGGTTCCAAGTGGAACACAGAGCACATTTTAACAAGCATTTGTTTATTAATGCATCTGGGATGTGACTCCAGGGCTGCACCATCATCTCCATTTCCAGCTGGGAAAACTGAGGCAGGGAGAAACCAAATGAAGGAGCAGCTCTTCCAAGGTAAAAAATTCAGGAGTTTGTGGGTGCTGCCCCTGTGCCAGGTCCAGTAATGGATTTAGACTGTCGGTGCACTCTCTGCTTCTCTCTCAAGACATCTGCCCTCGCTCCTTCCATCGTGGATCTAAAAGCAGCCCCTCAGAGGAAGCTTTGGAAAAGGCTGCTGCTTCGGGGATGTGTCCTTTCCCCTTTTATGCTTTAGAGACCTCGTGGTTAGGGCACAGTTTGGAACAAGGAGACTCCTGACAAAGGTGTTTACGTGTAGATTTTGTTGGTTCTGTTCCAAGTCATGGTGATGGGATGAAGAACCGGTGAAGATGTGGTTAATCCTCTGGTTAATAACCAGTTACCAGCCCTGGGGCTGGTTGTGGTGAGACTCCCTCGACACCAGCGGCAATCCATGGAGGAACCAAGCCCTGCTGGGGTGTGAGCGTCCCTGGGTGCCCCCATGCTCTGGGGAGTTCCATCCCGTGTCTGACATGAGGATCCCCCGGCTTTGGGAACGGTCTGGTGTGAACTGCTCCCTGCAGGAATCTCTGCACCCAAGTGGCAGTGGGTGGGATGAGTCTCCTGTGCCCCTCTGGCCTTTCCCCAATTACACCGAGCCAGGCACAAGCAGGCCATGGGTAAACAAATGATGTCAGCTCCCATGGCGTTATTTTTAAGCACTCTGTATATATTACTCGTCTCTATGTATCCCTGGGCTGTTCTTTCCTCCCCCTCCCACTGCCTCTCAATCACCCTCTGAGCTTTTTTTTTTCTTTCTCTTTTGGTTGAAACCGACATCTGTAGATTTGCTCTTGACAAAAATAAAGCCATCCATCTCCTTTGCCCTGCCACTCTGTCATGTAAGCTCAGGAAAGCAGGCTCAGTCAAGGTTTACAGTAGCTGTGGCTGCCTGCAGTGGGAAAGGCACTTATCTGTGAGGAGGGTTCGCAGTTCTCAGGAATGCATCCTTCCCTCGGACCAAGGGGATGGCTTTTGTTTATCCTCTGGCACACAATGAAATGATGGGAAAACATGCTTGGATGCACTGCAGTAGTAAGGTGGGGCAGGGCAGTGGTTAAAAATGGAACGGAGCCTTTGATCCCTGGCCAGAGCAGATGACTCCCAGAGTTTGGGCTTAGGGTGGACGTCATGTTCTTTCTCTCCATCTCTGTGTACAGATGGAAGAGTTCCCCTCCTGCCTAGTGAGGGGAATGAATTCTCCCAGGCAGGCGTAGGGGAGAGAGGAATTACAAGTGAGGCTGGAAGGAAGGAAGTGGTTTGGGATGAGCCGTGTCTGCCTCAGGTGGGTGCTGGAGGAAGGGGTGCGAGTCCGAGCCTTCCAACGGCCTGTGGCTCCCTGCGGCACACCCCGAGATCCCGAAGCTCCGCGGCAAAGAGCAGCTGAGCCTCTGGGCTGCTGCCTTGGTGGGGGCCGCAGGGGCTGGCGGGGCCAAGCAGTGAGTCATGACAGCGCTGGCGTTCGGGATGATGTTTTTCCTGTTAATCTCCCCCACCATCTCCCCCAGAAAACACAATGGAAACTCAGTAATCCAGGAGATAGCCTGGGGCATACCACAACTCCAGAGGGTCCTCGCAGGAGGCTCCGAGTCCTCCCCAGATTTCCCAGCAGCCAGACCAGGTAGTAAATAACCACACGAGCCCAAAAGATCGAAGGGGCGCGATAGAAGGATTACGTGCCTGCGCTTAGCCCCGCTCTGTCCCGGGTCTGGAGTGGGACGCTCAAAGACTCCGGGGCGCTGACTCCTTGGAGCCGAAGTATATCATCTGCTAAGTCTCTGGCACGCCAGGCTCGCTTTAGAGTGAGCAAATTGAAGGTCATCTCTCAGAACCTGGTTAATGCCAGATGCCAAAGCAGACAGAGAGGGAAGCAGAGGGATGATGGATGCTCAGATGTACAGATCAATGTACGGCTCGAGGCGTGTTTGTTTCTGCCCCGGTTTGGTTTCTGTAGCCGAGGTGTGTTGTTTTCATTATTTATAGTGTTGGGGGGAGGAATCCCGCGTGTTTGAATTTATTTGCTGCGCTGTGTGGCTGATTTGGAACCCGTCCTGTTGTGGGGTTTTTGTTATTCTTTTGCTAAGGAGCTCGGCAATCATTTGGCACTGACTACAGGAAAAATAAAAGAAAAAAATAAAAAAACCCCTCCAGATTCCATTTTACCATTTACCTTTTCAGCACTTGGCCACTGTGCACGTGTTGGGAACGGCCGAGAGAACCTGTCTGGCCTTGATTCAAGAGGTCTTGGGTGGAATTTGAGCACATGCCTGAGGGTGAAAGGGCCGTGCCAGCCTTGGACACGGTGAGGGTGGCCCCGGCCGAGGCGGCAGCGCCGCTCCGGAGATGGAGCGCGGCAGCTGCCCCGCAGCAGCACGGGAGCCTGAGCCAGGAGGGAAAGAGGATCCATTACATTGCAAGTCAGCTTTCAACTCGCTTCAGGGTTTGAACGTGAATCATTCATTCCACTGGGGAGATGACTGAGGACTCTGGGCAAAAAAACCCCAACCCCATTGGAGAGCTGCAGAGGAAAATCCAAGGGATGTGAGAGGGGACTTGGACCCAAGGACTTGGGCAGCTCGGAGGTGTCCTTCAGGTGTTTAACCAGGAGCCTTGCTGTTCCCTCCTTCATGTGTTTGACCAGGATCCTTGCTGTTCCCTTTCTCTTGAGTAACTCAGGGTTCTGGACTGGTTTTCTCCTTGCCTTATTGTGGTTTTTGTATCTCTGACTGGCAGAAGAGACCTGAAACGCTACCCTGGGGCTTTGCTTCTGAACTGAGCCACAGCTGCCCTGCATGGAGCCAGCTCCATGTCTGCAGTGGAGTGGGAGGTCCAGGAGGAGGCAGGGCAGTGTGAATTCCCTGTTTAAGGTACCACATGCAGACAGAGCTGCTTTTGTAGCCCTCTGAACAGGGGCTGGGGAGGTCCCAGTGCAGATGTTGACATGGTGGTTGTCCCTCAGGCTGAGCTTGAGTCAAGAGACTGGAGCACAATACATTCAAGAGTAGGGCTAGGGAAGGAAACTTGCCTCTCCTGCACAAGACTTTCCTAAAAAATCAGGGCTCTGGAGACACTGAACACTGAGTCCCATGGTTCTGGGCAGAAGATAAAGGTCATCCTTAAGCCTCAGAACCCCTCAGCATTTCAGTTCTCCAGTGAATTCCTCCTCCACAGTGCCCCATGTCAGGGATTTCCCCAGTCACATCTTTCTGCAACTGGAACTAACAGCTCAGGCTGTGCAGCCAAAAGCCAAATGGGACACGTGTCCTCGGAGCACAGGGGACAGTTCTGGCCTCTTACACATGCAAAAGTAGTTTAAATGCAACAGGGAGGCCAGGAAACCCAACCTGCATAGCCTGCAAGCTTCGCATTGTAAGTTGGCTGAGGCAGCATTAATTCAGCTGCTTTGCTCTCCCTTGGCATGAGCTGCACTTGTTTTCCTTGTTATGTGCAAACCTTGACACTTGGCTACTCCTGGCTTTTTGACGCTTTGGCTGAGTGGACACTTGAGGAGAAATGTGAGCTGGTGGAATTGCTCACCTTAGTGTCATTTTGAACTCTTCATCTGGACTTGGGGGATTTGTTTCTCACTTCAGGGAAGAGATACTGCTGCTGGTCCCTTCTTTGCGTCTTCTCTTGCCTCATTTCCAAGATATTTGAGGCAGAGGAAGTGCACAAATGCTTGGTTTTAAAAAATTGCGGCATTGCCCTTTGTAATGAGTTTTAAGGTGTGTGACTGTCAGCGTCAACATGCGTATTTTAATTATTTTCTCAATCTGACTGCAGGAATTACAGAAATTCCTCCTGATTTCCATGCAGGCTGGTGCAAGGAGACAAAAGGTGGCCCTGACCCACTCCAGACTCCTTGGATAGGAAGCAGCTTTGCACCCTGTATTGCTTTGGAGTGACCCTCCAAGGTGCATTCATGTTTCTGTGGCCAAATTCAGCACAGTACTGTGGGTCTGTTGAGCATGTTCCCGTAAAACTGGCTCAACCTTTCTTCTCCCTCTGCTCTGTATAACAGGTTACACAGAAAAGAAAAAACAGATTTTGGCTAAAATCAAAACATTTTGCAAGAGTGTCAGCTTCAACCAAACTTCCCGGCAGATGACATTGGCGTGACTTCCTTTGGCTTTCAGGGTTTTGTTTGCATAACATCAAAAGGCTCTTGTTTCAGTGGACTGGGGTCTTGTCGTTTCAGCAGCAGCATTTCGCTTCCCCCTGGCTCCTCTGTGGCTGTAAATAAGTTCTTTGGTGTTGCAGTGAGCAAGGGGGTTGGTGACCCCACCTTTGGAGGGAATGGATGATGCCTCTTCCAAAAGTTCAGAGACTGTGGCTTTGGAGGTGTAGGGTGGGGCTTCCCACCACTGTGACTTAGAGAGAGAGCTTGGGGCAGGAACTTTATGGTCTTCAGTGTTCAGCACCCAACTGTGGCTGAGGTGTGCTTGTCATGGCAGGGCTTTGGCTTTACCAGAATGGCAAAGATGGGGTTTTCTTCCTAAGGAAAACTCTGGGACTTTCTCCTTCATGGAAAACTTCAGAATCTTGGCTGGGTTTTCTTCAAATGGGAATCTGAAGTGAGTTTAGTCACACTGAGATGATGACAAGGGTGTGAAAACCCTGATCTGCTCCTCAGGAAGGTCACCTTGGATTGCAGCCAATGGTGGTTTTTGGGGTTTGAACCCACAGAGGTGTTTGAAACAAAGATGTTCTCGAGGCTTTGAGGAGCACAGCTCCCCCAGCTTTGGAGCTGCTGAGTGTGTCCCATTTTTTCATCTCAACTCTCCACTTCAAGGGGTTTATTTAAATACTGCTTGTTTAAATATGTAAAGTTTCCCTGGAAGGGTAAAGAAGGATCCTTCCTCTGTGTTCTTGATGGGGAAGAAAGGCAGACTGAGCTGTGAAGAACAGGTGAAGATTCCTTACGCTGACGTGAGATGAGTTTTTGTTGCTCACTCTTTGGCTTCCAGGCCCATCGGTGTTTCCAAACCAAACCCCAGAGGATGATTTTCCCATTTATGAGGCTGAATTGCTTGTCTGTCTTCCTAAATTCACTGCATTTGTTTGCTTCTCAGCCAACACTGTTTCTCAGCAGGTGCCTGTAGTAAAACCACAGACCTATGAATGAAAGCACAGACAGTTCTTTGGAGACACTTTATCTCCCACGTCGGTGCCGGTGGAGAAGGTAAAGGGAATTCTCCTGCTTTTTTTCCTGGCTTTGGTTACAATCTCTTCTCAGAGCTGTGGGCCATTAAGCAGGGCATGCTCCTTCCCTTGTGCCTGCGCTCGAGGCTTGGGTTTGCTCAATCCAAAGATATATGGTTGCATTTTGAATGAAAATTACATCTGAAACCAGTTTTATCAGTTTCCTGGAAGATGACAGGGAGAAAATATGTGAAAAATGTCTTTTCACCTCTGCTGGGATTTTTTTCTTTGTTCTTTGTCGCCCATTGCATCAAGCCTCCTTATCATTTGACCATGAGAAAATGTTTTCACCCAGTAAAAGAGAGGCCAAACCCTCATGGGTTCATTAAGGGGTGAGTGGTGTGACCAGAGATACCTGATCTGGAGTGTCAGCTCCAGGACCTGAGCTCTGGGCTGGCTTTTACTGGCTTGGTGGTGATAGTTTGGGGCAGGGATACAGAGACACATTTCTCCTGCCTAACCCAGCTCTGCTTGCAGGTACCTGAGAGGAGCAGCTGCTGCCGTTCCCAGCTCCTCACTTCCCACCACTTGCACAGGGAAGAGCAGCAGCGCTCTCCTCAGCTGCACTGGGGCTCGCAGTGTGAAGGGATGAGGGAGTATTTGACAGCCCCTGACTCTCTCACAGAGAAACAGGGCAAGAAACCTTCTCACTTTCAGTGACGTCCCCTCTAGGCAGTATATTTTCCCATTTCTCCCAGTGGGTGCAGCTTTACTATCTGTGTAACAACATATTAGTTTAGGTCACTTCACAGCTATGGGGCTGTTGTGCGGATTCCCTCTCTTCTAGGAATTCTGCCGATGAATCATCAACACTTAGGGCCGGAGTTTGATGTCTTTATTCACACTTAGTGCTCGTACTTGGCCGCAGAAGCAATCCCGTGGAATCCAGTGGGACTAACCGTGGAGTTAGACACTATTAAATCTTCGGCCTTTTACCAGGAGTAATGGGTTACAGCCGGATTTGGGAATAAAACTGAAATGCAGTCCTGGCTTTCTGAGGGGTTAGGAGGGAGTACAGGGCTAAAATGTTCCTGATGAAACCTAGACCCATGTGAAAAATTCCCTGCTAGCTGGCTTTGTTGTAAAGCCTTGCATGTGATCCTCTGGGGAAGGGCAGTCAGACCCACCTGGCCTCACTTCTCACAGGGACCACTGGAGTTGGGAACAAATTACATCCCAGGGTCGGGTGTTTGTTGGTTTGTTTCATTTGTTCACTCTTGTTGTAATTAAGATGTTTCAGAACATAATTAATTGTCTTTCTGAAGCAATAGCTTTGTAATGTGGACATGACAGGATGTTGTGTCTCACACTGAGCACCGCGGGCTGTGGAAGATGCGGTTATGGGATGTGCAGTCCCGCTCCCGGGAAGGAGTTTGGGATCTGACGAGGATGCTGTTTACTTGTAGGAAAGCATTGCTCTGGTCTCTGCTCAAATTCTAGGTGGATTTGCTGGAGTTGTCTGAATATGAAGTGATGTGCAGACTTTAGCTTGGCTTTCTTGGAGGGTGAGGGAAGTGAGTACCATTAACCTAATTTTCCCATGTGGAAAGAAAAAATAAGTATTTGTTTGAAAAAGCAGCAGTGCTGTCATTGGTCTCAACACTGTCTTGGTAATGTGGTGCTTGATGAACTTCAGATGCTACATCCGTTGATGGGATATTGGGAAGGAATTGTTCCCTGGGAGGGTGGGCAGGCCCTGGCACAGGGTGCCCAGAGCAGCTATGGCTGCCCCTGGATCCCTGGCAGTGCCCAAGGCCAGGCTGGACGGGGCTGGGAGCAGCCTGGGACAGTGGGAGGTGTCCCTGCCCATGGCAGGGGGGGGCACTGGATGAGCTTTAAGGTCCCTCCCAACCCAAACCATTCCAGGATTCTATAAACTTTAAAAAAAAAAGGAAGAGGGATCCAGATTTGGCAAATCATAACATCCCTGTGCTTTAGTGTTATTTAACAAACACAAAACCAGCAGAGTTGTGGATCACAAATCTTCATTCAGTGAACTCTTGGGAGTCAGCCTCAGCTGCAGGGCTGAGCCCCAGCCATGGAGGGGACGGTGCAACTTCTGTGCAGTGCCCTGGTGTCACCAAGTCCTGCCAGGGGCAGGGGGCAGCTCCCGGAGCAAGGCCGTGCCCCGGGCGCCACCACAGCCCTTTGCCATGTGCCCAGGAGCAGAAACCCCAGCAAAGACACCCCGGTGCAGCTGTGCAGCATTACCCTGCAGGGGAAGAGGGTGGGGAAATGAGGAACAGCCACGCATCCTCCCTCGGACAGGCCTTGGTTTACACTGCCCCGCTGAGGGTTTGTTTTCTTTTAGACCAGATTGGGTTGCGGCCGTGGGGGCTGGACGTGAAAACACGGCCCGGCTCGGTGGCTCACGGCGCTGCTGGCCCGAGCTCCTGCGAGGACCCGACAAGGAAGACTTGAAGTGTCTCTTTCTTCAGCCTCTGCCTCTCCCCCCTCCACTCCCTTCCCCTCCCAAGGTGCTTTTAATCCCTTCGGTTAATGTGAAATTAAGATAATGAGCCAAAGAGAAGAGAGGACTGGGAAGGGGGTAGCAGGGGGAAAAGGGAAAGAAAAGAAAATAGAAAAAAGAGAGATTCTTCTGACAGATAATTAGGGAGATTGGTTTACCAGCCAGGGACTAATGCTGGCTTCCCAGCTCAAACAGTCCCTTGTGACTCATTTTGCGACTTTAATTTCTTTGGGGTTCCTTAGGCAGGTGCCCTCTGACAGGTAGTCAATAGGGGACTTCTGGCTGAGCACCAGCGCCTCTTGGGAGAGGTCAGAGCGGGAGGTCAGAGAGCGGGGCCTGCGAGGCTGCCGGGTCAGGAGCCATCACGGTGACAGATGAACCTAAACGTGTTCCCTTCTCCCGGGCCGTCCCTGCCGAGCGGCAGCGCCGGCGTCTCTCGGGACCGGCCCCTCTCTGCTCAGGGACGTCCCTGTTCCCTCTGCTCGCACCTCTCAACTGCTCTTCATTAGCCAGAGGGGCTGTTCGCAGCCCCGATCCGATGGGGAGAGGGTGCTGTCTCCATACCTCTCAACTGGTCCTCATTAGGTAGAACAGTCCCCTTTTGTCCTGCATGAAGCCCCCTTTGTTTGTGAGCCGCAGCGGGGCTGCGGGAGCAGAACCTGATACAAAACAATGCCGCATTATTTAGCCAGAGCCTAAAGTCAAGGAGGGAGCAGCGTTTTGGGAAGCTGTGGCTGCTGTAGCGTGCGTGTGTGCTGTGTGTGTGTGTGTTGTGTGTGTGCTCTGTGTGTGTGTGTGTGTGTGTGTGTGTGTGTGAACACCCGTGGATTCTTGCTGTGCATCATCTGTCCTTCCTGCTCCGAGCTTGGTTCCGCTTGGAGTTTCTAGCTGGAGTTCACACCATCTGCCACCAGCCCGTGTTGCAGGACCCCTCTGAGAATGTATTTCAGCTACAAAGAGCTGCTTTTACTCTGCCTCTCTGTGTTCTGGGGGGACTCAGTGCTCCCCCCTTTCCTGGACAGGTTTTCAGGGGCTGCCCTGCTCTGGCAGCATTTCCCTGCTTGGCAGAAGAGTCCAGGACGATTCTGCTTTGCTTCCACCCCTCCCAGGCTGCCTCCCTGCTGCCAGCAGCTGAGGTTGTGTTGGCTGGAGCCAGATTAGTCATTCTGTCTGAGATTTCTTTCATATTGAGGATAATGATGGCAAAAAAAGAAATTAATTTTCTTTATAATTGGATTCCCGCTTCTCCCTGAAGAGCTGATGCCTTTTTGAAAAGCAGCGTCTCTCACCTCTGTGCTGGTGGCTGCGATGCTGCTGCAAAGTGGGATCACCGCAGGAGTGTCTGGTAGGTTATAAATCGGGTGGCAGAATTAAATGCTTACATGCCTGGAGTGCCAAGGTCGGCTCCCTGATCCCATTAGCCACTTCTTTCGCCTCGAAACAGCTGGAGCAGAGCTGAGCATCAGCTGCAAAATACCTCATTCGAGTAGGAACTGCAGAGGCAAACTGGAAAGAAATGATCCCGAATGTGCTTTTGGGTCCCATCCACTGCAAAACAAGTGAGAGGGCAGGGATTAAACAGGGTCCTACCCCGGAGAAAGAAAACAAAGCCTGACTTGGGAGCAATGGGGGAGCCAAAATGCTGCTTGCAATGAATGGTGTTCGCAAAATGGAGGTCGTCTTTAAATTTTTTTTAATAAGAAGAGGAAACCCAATGTGCATCAAGGCCCAGCAGAGCTTCAGAGAGGCAGGGGTGAGGACAAGGAGCTCATTGTCCGTGTGCCAGTGATCCAGAGAGAGGAACCTCTCTGTCCTATGCCAGAGTCTGAATATGAAAGTCCTCTATAAATCCAACCTGATTTGAAAGTTAATTGGAGTGGGAAAACCAGGACAGCGGGATGGAGAAATAGGGCTTTGTGGGTTTCCTGGTACACCTCTCCCAAAGAGATCCTCCTGCATGTGGAGAAGGTTTTTGTGGCCTGTGGGGCCAGCACCGACATCTCTGCCAAGGCTGTTGCGTCACGCTGGTCAAGGTTTATTTTGATACAACCACAGGCGGCCTCACGTGTTGCACAAGAGCCACACCAGCGTTTTGGCCACCTTGGGAAGCCCTTGCCCGCTTACCACGGGAGTCCAAAGGGTGCTGTGGGAGCTGGAGCCGTGGCTGTGGTTCTGCAGCCACGGCCTGTTGGGTGTTGGACTCGTGAATCCTGTTGTACTCGTGAATCCTGTGCACCCCCAGGAGAGAAGCTGGTCCCGACCTTCCGTGTGACTCGGCCCGCAGTGACACACGGCGTTGGGTGTCTCTGGCAAGCAGATGCTGCAGTGGGCAGCTAAGAATTTTCTTGGGGGTGGGGGATGGTGTTTTTGCTGTGGAAACCTCCAGCACCGTTTGCAGAAGGGCTGGAAATTGTGCCACGGGGCTGAGCAAGGGTCATATCCAGCGGATTGGTCAAGGCTGGTGCCTGCCTTTCACTCCATGCTCCCACCTTGCTGGTGGATGGGATTTTTGGCTCACTGCACCTGCAGCAGGGTGGTCACCCAAAGGACCAGTCCACGTGGCAAACTGGGAGCCGTGTGCTCCTGGAGGGTGGATTTGCTCTGTGGGTGCAGGGATGGGGCCGGGCACAGCGCCGGGCTCCAGGGCTGCTCCCTGTTTACGGCTCTTCCAGCAAGCACAGGCCGTGGCTGGGTGGGACTTGGAGTCCTGCAGTTGAGGGTTTTGTGTTTTGTTTCAAACCGTAAATATAACACAATTGTGTTTATGTAGTGCAGTTCTGCGAGATGCTGCACACGGGTTTTAAATAGAATAAGGGTTAAATTTAGCCTCCTTTTTTTTTTCCTCCCATTGATTTTGCAGAGATAGATTTGTATTTAAAAGACTTCTCACCCTGGAGTTTACCGGGCTCTGTGCTGCATGATCTCATTGCTGGGATCTCACTCTTTCTCCACCCTTCCCTCCCGTTGTTTGCTATTCTGACTAAAGATGAGACAGAAAAAGTTAAACAAACTTTTTTTAAGACAGGGAACGCATCATCCTATGTGTTTATGCAGTATTAAACACAACAAGATCATTATCTGGAGACACTGGAGACCGGATTCCCTTTGGATATAAATGAGTAAAGTTCCCATCAAGTACATGATTTACACCAGCGCGGGCTTTGGCGCCAGGGTGTATAAAGATGAGCAAGGCAAAAAAAATTCAGCTATTCAGAGTTGGGCTTTTTAAGCATTTCTTATTAGCCTCCAATTAGTAACTGGAAAAAATGCTTGGAAGAAGGAAAACAAATAGGCTGAACATCATTAGAAGAGCAGACTTTGAAATTATGAATGTATTTGTATTTTTAAACCTGACTTGGTTCTTTTCCAGTCAGCAGCAAAGGGTTAGGCCCAACCACTGGGTCTGAATTTTGTCACTTCTCAGAGGTCAACACTTGTTATTTACCCCCTAACATCAGCTGAAATGAACTCTGGGATTCAGAGCCAAGAGCCAGTGGTGCAGAGGGGTGTGCAGATTGGGCTGGCTTTGCCACGCGGGATGTTAGGAGCAGCTTTTCTCCAGCTCCAGCCTCTCCCGAGGTTATTTTGAAGTTTCTGTTGTGATTCACACGTCCTGGGATCTCTGCAGTAAAGGACTGGAATTCTGTGCTTGGAGGCAAATCCAAGCTAAGTAGAAAACAACACTTCATGTCTCCAGGGCTCTCAAATAGTAGCATTCCCTCAAAAGTCTTCAATACAAAGTGATTTTAGGCTTACTAACAATGTTTCTGAAGAAGAAGTTCATAATCCACCCAAGCCAGAGCAGGATCCCAACTCAGGGCTGTTACTGTCCAGCAGCTTCCACACTGCTGCTTCCATCCTGCTTCTGTGACACCAGAAATACTGGGTTTTATTCTCTTAAGAAGGAAAAATATTACCTGGCTTTTGGAGGAAAAAATGGCTGGTGAGCCGAATTCTTTGGTCAGATCTTATTCGTGGTCTTTATTCAGCCTGGAAGAGTCCTCCAGTTTGTCACTGGTTCTTCACTCACATTTATGAGCTAAGTACAAGTCTGAATTTCTTCCAGCTCTAACAAGGATGGCATCTGTGTGGGGAGCTGGGAGAGGCAACAGGCAAAAGTAGGTTTGGGTTTTTCTCTAATATGGACCCAGGATCTGCACACCCTGAGGACCTGACACCTCCATCACCTCGCTGTTCCTTCAGGAGAGAATTGCCGAGGCTTCCTGGCAGCAGAGATTTGATGTACGAAGGAAATCTGGATAATTTCCCCCACTGGGAGATCTGGATGGAGCAGTTGTCTCCCAGTTGGTGTGAGGTTTAAACTGGTGGGCAGACTGGCTCTTGGAACCTTCTCCTGGCTTACTGGGGGCATACCAAGCGTATGTGATGTTTACTGGTTCCGAGCTTGGCCCGTGCTGGGTTTGAAGCCCGGGTTTATTTTGGAAGGTGGGACGATGCTGTGGTTGAATGACACGTAATCCAGTGCCCATTTTTGCCAGTTGGACTGTCTGTGGTCTCTTCCGTTGCTCCTTTCCAGGGCTCCCTAACTCCAGGCTAATTGGGTGCTGGCTCCAGGCTTTCTATTTTAATGCCGTTTGATGATAATCATCATTCCCGCAGGATGAATGGTTGAGAACAAAGACAGGAAACGTCCCCCTGATTAGATAGAGGCAGGAGAGCCATTGGAGGAAAAAAACAAATGACAAAAGTGACAAATGAGGGTCCTGTAACTTCTGCCATCCTCCTGGGGCATGTGGAAGGGCCTGGAAGGAGACATGAATAAGACTTATTTACTGGTTTGGAAAACCATGCCTTGGAAGTCTTCAGGTTTCATCTCCATCTGCGAATGAAGGCCAGAGAGAGATAAGGCCAGGCAGCTCCCAGGGCTGGGCTGTTTTGGGGACAGTTACACAATCCTTCCTTCATTCCAGTCAGATCCAAACTGTGCCCTTTCGTGCTGCATCAGTGCTGCGTAAGCGGGGAAGAGACATCACTCAGATGTAGGTTTAGGTGATGAGCAGGGTGCAAACTACACCTACATCATACTCAGAGCACAGACCTGAGCTCTAGCTGGAGTCTGACCTTGTTTCATGTTGACTTGTGTTGGTGCTGTGCCCGGGCTAAGCTCGGTGTGCTCGTTGGGAATCACGCAATGGGCCGTGCTGTTCCTCAGCAGCGACCCGAATGCGTGCGGTGCTGCAGAGCAGGAGGTGTGGTCTGTCTGGCCTCTCCATTCATGGGTAAATGTGTCTGCTGCAGTATTATCAAATAGTTTCAGGATCCTGAAAGGGCTTGCAGGTGCCTTGCTGCAGGGACAGGAAGGTTCTGTGGGAGTTGGGCTTTAGGTGTCAATGCAGAGAAAGGTGAGCACATGGAGCTTGGAGCAGGTCATGCTCAACCCTGTGTCCTGTCCAGGTCCCAGAGATGCCATTAGGGTCTAGTTTTACCTTTTTCTTCAAGTACAGAGAAAAAGTGCTCTGTAAACCAGTCAAGTGCAGCCTCACATGTCTTAGAGGGAAAGATCAACAAAAGCAAACTCTTTGACTTCAGTCAAATTGTCGTCAGAATATTGTAGCTTCTTAAAAACGGAAAGGTTTTCATTTTCAGTGGTTGAAAACTGAGTGGGAGCTGGAAGTTCAGGGGAGCTGGTTCTGATTAGCCCCAAATCCCCACATGCTGTCGTGCATTTTGGTTTTATTTTTGTTTGTTAAGCTTTGTTTCGATTAATTCTGTTTAGTGCTCATGTTTAGAGCATGGCCTTGGGTTTGTTTATTATCATTGTGCACTGGGGAGATGAGCAGAGCCTGGGCAGTCCTGAGAAACCCCCAAACTGGGGAGCTTGGGCTGGAGAGGGCTCTGAGATGCCCGAGATATTTGACATTTCCATGGCTTGGAGAAAACCTTTGAAAGGTTTCCTGAGGCTGAATGAAACATAAATGCCCAAATCTTTCCTTTTCTGTTTGGACTGTAATAGAGGCAAAAACGTGACCTGGAGAACAGCTCTAGGTCTGGTATCTCTGGTGGTTCTTCCCCAGACCTTGGCAACTTGGCCTGCTCCTTACCCAGACCCTCTGAATTAAGGGTTACTGTGGTTCTCGGTGCTGTCTAGGTTTGAAGCCAATAGAAATCTCCTGAAAGGAAATGGAAATAGAAATATTCTGACTTGAATACCTCCAACTTAAGCTCTGGGGTGAAGTGTATTTTCTAATGCTACAAGATTTTTGTTGATGGTGTTTCTGAAAGAGAGGGTGACTTTTTAGGTGTGCTCTTATAAACCCACGTCTTTCCTCTGTGTTTAGTGATAATTTGTAACTACTCTTTAAGACCTCTGCTGTGAAATAAATGAGGGACACGCCTGGAAAATACTGGATTGGCTTAAATGTGCTGCGGAGTTGTTTTCGTTTCTTTTATCCTGCATTTTTAAATTAAAGAAATGTGATGATTTAAGGCATTTAATCTCCGAATGTTGCAATTTCTATGAGCATTTGTTTCCAGTTGCGTGTTTTCCCGGTAATCAGTTTATGGAACCTTTCACCCCCAGTCTCCTCCGTCAGAGTCGCGTGCCTCGCTCAGGTCCAGCCATCTGGCTCTTCTCTCCCACCACTGAGCAAATGGGGGTCACTTTTTTTTCTGGAGAGAAAGAAGAACAAATGCTGCTGCAGCCATTGCTCCATGGCAGCTCTGCTGGGTGGCCTCAGCAGGGTCAAGGGCTTAAAAACTGCAGAGTGACCTCCTGGTCCCTTTCTAGGTAGGATATTCCAGCCTGGGAATGAGATGTATGAAGTTGCTGGAAGTTCTGCCAAGCAAGTCAACCTAATGCATGATTGCACTTCTGAATCAGATATTCTTCCCTTCTCCCTCCTTTGGAGGGTCTAGTGAATCAAGATGTGGCTTCAAAACCACTCATTTCAAAATCAGGCAGATCTGTCCTTCCCCATCTTGGGACCAGCTCAAGCTCTGTTTGGAGTCACTCATGTTCACAGGCAACAGCCCAGCAGTTGGCCTAGAGCAACACTGAGGGCAGAGCTGGTCTGACTTCCGAAGGGGGAGGTTTTGCAAAGGTCCCTGAAGCTCAGAAATGTCTAAGAATTTATTCTTATCCTTTCTTTCCAGTAGAAACACTTCCAAAAGTGTTTCTATGTCTGTCCCACTCCCTTGTGCCTTCGCCTGTGTACAAGAAGGACGCTATCCCTGGGTTCCACTAGCCCACACTCCCTCAGCTGCTCTGGTGTGCCAAACCTTCCCGTGAGGATTCCGCTCTCCCCGGAGCGCTGTCCGCTCAGCTTTGGTGCATCCCACACGAGCTCCCGCTGCGGCAAAGGGCCGTTCCCCGTGTCAGAAGGGAAAAGCTGTCATTTGATTTAACCAGCCACAGCTCTGGGGCTTGGATTGCTCTCCCAAAGCTCAGCCTATGGTTCTGACCTTAAATAGGCTCCGTAACAAGTCGTTCCAGCCTCTGTGTGCGTTGTTAACTGTTTCCATGTTTTTGACAGATGGCTTGGTGTACCTCGCAGCGAAGCCAACTTCCTGTTGAACAAACAATGAGGAAAGAGGAGGGAGGAAGAATGGGGTGTGGGAGAGAACACAGGATGCCATTTATATTTTATTTATGCAAGTGTTGGATTTTTTTATATATTTTTAAATCTTGGGTATGCAGCAGACTGAGAATTTGGGGAGAAACCGGAAATTTGAGGTTTCATTTATGAGGAGTCTCCAAGCTTTCCAAACCTCTCTCCAGAGACTGAGACTTGTCGTTACTCCTGTTAGTACTGATAGCATGGGGAGTCGTGGCTCAGGGAGTGGAGTTACTGTGTGTGAGTCTTTCGTAAGGCACTGTCCATCCCTCCCTAGCAATGATGCTCCTTTTGGAGGAGCTTTCAGGATTCAGGCTGTACAAGACTTTGCTCTCAAGGTTTTATGCTTGTCTGAAATGCCAGAAGCTCTCACCAGCCTTCATCTCCCTCTGAATTGCTTTGCTAAGTGACCCCTTATTTTGTGACCCCATGGTCCAGCACATTCTTTAGCTGTCGTACACAAGATTTTGGAGGTATTTCTTTTTTGGTCAGAGCACAGGACTGGGACTTAGACTTAGGTCTGGAGGGGTGAACTTGGAGAAGCCAGGGCAGAGTCTTGTCCATCTGTAATGTAAACAGGAATATTTGACTGCTTTTGCCAGATATTTTTAAGATCTAGTGATACAGAAAGCTTGGAAGCCTCTCCAGATAACAGAGTGTCTGTTACTATGATAGCCAGCACAAGACTCTGTCAGTCCTGTCGAGCAGAACTGGTGGCACTGACAGAGCAGGAATTCCACATCAGCCACAGAGCAGGATCCAAGCGGTGGTGGCTTGCTTGATGAACGGCCTGAGAAGCAGCACAGCCTCTTGTCTGTTATTGTTCAAGTCCTCATTGGCCACGGCTCCTGTCCAGCCCCTCCCTGGCAGCGCACAGCGGTTTCCAGGGTTTTTGATGGCTGGGTCTGGAGTCTCTGCTGTCCCCTCTGAACAAGGGCTGCTCTTGCAGGATTTCAGCCCTGTCTGGTCGGTGATTGATTTTGAGGGACACAGAGTTCAGCTGACCCCAGCTCCTCAAAGAAAGGCTGGCTCTGCTCTGTGCCTCGCTCTGTGCATCGCTCTGCTTTCTGTCTACTATGACCCAGCTCTTCTGTCTACCTCTGAATCTGCTTTTTTCTTCTCTCTTGAAACCATATGCGTATTTAATATCTTTCTCTCCTTCTTTTATGTTTCTGCGTCCCTCCCTCTGGTGATCTCATCCTGGTTTACAACGGAGTTCTCCCTGGCCAGGCACTGTGCAAGGTGTAGCTGATGGAAGTGAATTCCCCCCACCTGGGATTTTGCCACCACAGAACAAACCAGATTTTGCCCCTGAGTCTGTGTAGATCCCTGTTAGCTCCTCAGCACAGCGTGATGACGCCAGGAAAGCGGAGCTGGCGATAGTTCTGATTCCAAAACCCCTCTGCTTCCTTGTTTGCTCTTTGGTAACTGCAGGGAACTGCAGCTGGATGATCCCTTCTGAGATGCAGCAAGGCTCTGCTGGACCAGGCCACCCGGCTCTGGCCAGAGGCACTTGGACTGCCAGGTTCTGCCAGAATATCAAATACCCATCCTGAATGGCTGCTGACCCCCATATCCCCAGACCGGGGTACATCAGTCTATTTTGGGGTATTTCCCCCAAAAAGCTGGCAGTTCGAGACTGGGAAGCATCCATGTAACCCTCCAGTTCTGCAGAGGCATTTGCAGGGATCCCAAGTGGTTCCCTGTCCCTGAAATAGCACAGCCTGTTAAACGCTCCCAGCTGAAGGAAACCCACACTCAGTGGCAGGAGGTTTGGGAGGCACCACGATGCCAAGTCCCCTTTGCAATCCATCATTCCCCTTTCCACAAGTTTCCCAGGCAATGGGAGTGTTTTTCCATCCTTCCCTGCTAGTAATGAAGTAAAGTATAAAGTGAGTTATAAAGATGTTTAAAGGAGCTTTTTGCCCCAGCCTGGCCTGGAAGAGCTGAGGTCATTCCCAGTGCACATTAGTGAATATGTGGAGGGTCTTTGGAGCTTTCTTCCAGGGAAACAGCTAATAAAGCTGCCTGTGTTTGTTGTTCATGCCAAGACACATTCCAGCATCTGATTATTTTATGTCATTACTTTAATGTGGAAAGAAAGAGCGAAGCATGGATTTTTCCAGGTGGATTGGCCCGTTTTGGGGAGGTCACAGCTTGGGGTAGGTGTGTTGGATTAAAACTGACCCAAACTGTCAGGAATAAACTTAGTGCAACTAAACTTCAAATTTTAGTGTCGCTGAAGCTGGATAAGGAAGGGTATGGCAGCAGAACCCACAGCTCCCATTCAGAGGCGTTTGCAGATTTGATGTGGAATTGAAAAAGGAAAGGAAAAGAGACAATAGTGTTGTAATTGCCTAAGTGGCTCAAAGTGCAAAGGAAATGTTCGAAACTCATGTAAAAGACCTCCCTGGAGCCATATGTAGTACAGAAGGTACCAAAGAGGAATTGTGCTCTCTCAGAAATTCTGTAGTTTGAGGGAGGGATTGTTCGCAGTTGGAATAAAATGCTAAACTTGCCATGTCCCACAGGCCTACTTAAAAAATGGATTTAATGTTACCAAGATGCTTTGTCGGGGGGATTAGTTGCTCTAACTTTCTTACCGTGGTAAATAATGCAGAAATCTAACAAACATTCTGACATTTCTAGGAAAAAAAGTCATCAAAATCAATACTTCTCTTTAGATCTCTGCTCTTTCAAGGTAATTACCCTGTTTCAACTCTTTTAAACCAGCTGTGCTCTGTCTGAGGTCTTGGTCCTTGGATATGTGACCAGTCTGTGCTCGTGGGAATAGGGAATAATGATTTTGTGAAACTGGATACATGAGTATGGAGTCTCTATAATCAGAAAAAGTCATAGATTCATGTTCTGTAGGTCTGGTTTAATTTTTCACTTTTGTGTCACTTCATTGGCATTTCTCTTAATTCTCCCCAACACAGCCAGAATTGGAAACAGGACATTTAAGTCTGGGAATTTGTGGCCAGCTTCTTATCTCCCATTGGTTTTCCACCACTGTAACTTCAATGACGGATCATCTTTTTTTGTTTAAATATTCTGGTGTGAGAGAAATGAAGACCAAAGGACTTGGGATAGTTTATGATGGGTTACTGGATATAAGTGGAAAATTAGAAGCGATCCATATCCGGTCTATTCAACTCTGTTATCCATTTAATCATCACAGTTCCAGGCCCTGTAAATTTCTAAATGTTATTTGGAAATAAAGTGGCTCGTTACAACTGATGTTGCTAATCCTTGTGCTGGCAGTAGCTCCCCTGCTGAAATGACATAATTTGTGACTTGCAGTGATCAATGGTGTTGTAGTCTGGTTAAATCTAAAGCCCAGTTTGCAATGGCTTTGCTCCTATCTTACACCACAGTTGGTAACTACTACGTGTGGCTGTCGCGTTTGACGTTAGATGGGGACGGGAAAATAAATATTTAAATCCTGTTGACGTGTGGTCCTGCCAAGCAGCACGGAGGCAGCAGGCCGGTGTCCAGTCCTCCTCGCTGGAACTCTGGGCTTTGGGTTCCTACTGAACGGGGAGATTCCCGGGTTACACCGCGCACTCTGGGGGCTCTCCTGCTTATAAACAGGATCCTAAAGAGAGGAGCCATTAATTTCCCAGGTCTGAGGATGGACAAGAACTAATAGGTCTCATTTTCAAGATACTGGGGAAAACTAGCAGAACAAGATTGGCTGTTGCCAACAGCTGTCTGAGTCTGGTCTAAATTGTAATATAGTATTCCTGTCCACAAGTGGTCTGTGAGTAAGTTTTCATTGAAAATTCTTTGACATCCTGTATTCAGTGTTTCCTAAACTTCTGCTGGAGATACATTTCAGGCTGCAGCAACTGCAGCTGTGAAGACTGTGGGCAGTGCTTGACGAGCTGGGTGAAATGGTTTCATGAGCAGGCAATATGTTCCTGCAGATCAGCCCATTTTCTGACTGGGTGTCTAAAAGAAGGATCAATTGAAATCTGAATTGAATATATTGACTTCAGGGTTTGGGGGAACGTTGCAGGGGTGAGCCCAAGGAGATATGGATGCTTTGGATCCAGATGAAAACTTTAAAAGTGAGAATACCAGATTTGTTTCAATCCTGAAAAACTGGGTCTGGCGTAGAAGGTAGATCATTACTCATCAGATTATTTAATCCCACTGCATCAGTACCTTCTTCTAAAGCAGTGTTTAGTACAGCTTTCATCCCTTATCCACATTTTGGTTCTGTTTCGATTTGTGGAAGTTTCTTATCAAAAGGGAAAAATTCAAGGACTGAACACAGATTTGAGAAAGGAAATGAAAAGCACTGGCAAGCCAGAAGGGAGATAATGGCTTGGTCACTCAGCTTTCTTAATAAACTGCTCGAGTTTGAACATGGCCTTGCTCCTTCAGCCCAGCTTCTCCTTCTTCCTGGCCTCAGCTGTGGAAAAAATAACAACAAAACTTTGTATTGTGATGGAGAATGTTGCTCACAACGCCATAGAATCATTGCATTCACTCATCACAAGAACAACACGACCACGGTCTGGATCTTGGGTGGGCTCCAGGGGTTGAATATCGGCAAATCCTATGGATCTGTTTGGGTTTTGGGGTTTTTTTGTTGGTCTCTCATGCAAAGAACTCAAGTCTCCAAAAAGGAAGCGTTCCCAGGGTCTCAGGAACAGCTTCGCACCCATCCTCGAGCTCTAAGGACTGTAGGGAATGTGCAGAGCAGACACAACAATGTGGGGCAGACATGAAAGTCCTGGACAACCTGCACTGATTTCTCTGCTGGGCGGTGGGGATACACAATGCATCGTGCCATGGATCTTGGAAGCCCTTCCAAACCTCCAGGCTTGGACATGCCTCCAGGTATTTGTGAAACCAGTGGAACTGTGGATGTGCTGGAAGACACAGGGTTTTGGGTTTCCTTTGAATTATTTCTCTAGTATTTTCTTGAATTGCCCTGAATGTCTTGGAGATGAGTGGAGAAGAAGAAAATTTGCACAATTTAATGTTGCAGGGATATTTAGCTTTTTGATAATGATATTTGTAAAAAAATGAGATTCTTCAAAGCAATCACCTGCTCTTCTGTAGCCTTGAGCCACTTTTGAGTTACTTTTTGAACAGCAGCAGTGGATTTTGCATCCTTCATGTTTTTCCCAGAGCTCAGAATTTTTCTGCAGTGGCTGTTCTGCTCTTACCCTGGGGACACAGGATGCTCTGGTTGCAGATCAGTCTTTCACACAGTCCTGAAGCCTGCTGGGATGTGGGAACCTAAACCCCAGGCTTTCTAGAAGCTGGGAGAACGAGCTGATTGATAATGCAACAGATTTTCCACTGGAAGCCAAATGGTTTATGCCAGGATTTTGCTGAGACCGGAACGCCACCGAGGAACATCCCAGGATTTGTCCCATTGGGACTCTGAAGTTTTCTGCTGCAATTTCTGACCGCTTTGGGTCATGGTCCCGTGCCTTTGGTGAAGCTGCAGCAAGGAGTGTGTCATGAAAAGAAAGCTCTTCCATCTACCCAGATCTGACCCACTTAAGTGTGTCCAGATGGACAGATGACCTCCAGAGGTCCCTTTCAGCCTCAATTATTCAGTGACTCCGTTTCCAGCATTCCAGAGGGAGTGTTAGGTGAAACTGGGAGCGCCCCATCTGGGGAGGAGGATAGAGTTATATCTGCAAGTCCTGTATCTTGACCCCATCCTCTGCCCTGGCCATCCATCACTGGGCACTGGTATTTTATTCTACCAGGATGTCAATCTCCTTTTCAATTAGGGAGTGGGAGGAGAGAGTGTGGATGATAGCACCCAATCTTCCATTTGATTTAGCATGAATCACACTTAAGAGGGCATCTGGGGTTAAAGAACACAGGATTCTGGACACATGTATAAATCAACAGGCTTGAGGTTTGCATTATTCACCTTCTGGAGTATGAAGTGATATGACTCATTGGATCATAAAAGAGATCAAATAGCTTTGTTGCTAATAATTCTTTCCTTGACCCATTCCCTGGCACATTAGGTTTGTAAACAGAGTTTTAATGGAATCCCTTGGAAGTAATAACATCACGCCTTTAAAGCACCTTGGCTGACTGTACCCTCCTGGCTGTAACTGTGCTTGGGTTCAAGCCTCTGCCATTTGTGGGAACTAATGTGCTTTCATATCTTAAGTTTGCAGTTACTGCCTTTTTGAGATTGATCATCTCCAGTTACTCTGCCTCCCGCCCTCCTCTTCCACAGATGACATTTGAACCCTCCCAGGAGCCCACAACTCAGCTTCTCCCGAATGATAAGCACGCCCTGCAATACTCTGGTGCAGATAACATGCTTGAACTTCAGGGTGTTGTTAATGTCTAATGAGCTCATGGCACCGTTTACTGTTTTATGGCCAAATCATGATTGTTCATTAACAAAAGCAGCACTAGACCATGTGCCAACTTTGGACAGAGGAAAAGGTGAAGCAGAGTCGTATGATGGAGTGTGATGTGGCACCTGTGGCAGGACAGGCAGCACATTTCCTGCTGGCTCCTGTGCCCATTCCATGTGGTGGCTCCTGTGGAGAAGCCTGGAGTGGAGGGAGAGCAGTGGAGGGCTCTGGTGTTGTAGCTTTACAGGCACACGGTATCAAACAGCTCCCGAGTTGTTGTTTTCTGATGTGATGGTGCTTTTTGTCTTTCTGGGTGTCACCCGTGGCAGCCTGCTCTGAGAGGTTTCATGGAATTATTATTGTTGGGAAAGGCCTCTAAGGTCATTGAGCCCAACCACTAACGCAGCACCACCGTGTTCACCACTGACACAACGTCCCCGAGTGCCACATCCATGTGTTGTTAGAACACAGAATCATGGAATGGTTTGGGAACCTTAAATCTCATCCCATTCCAGCCCTGCCATGCCAGGGACACCTTCCACTATCCCAGGCTGCTCCCAGCCCCGTCCAACCCAGCCTTGAACACTGCCAGGGATGGTCATTCCGGCACTTCCTTGGGCAGCTTCACTTGCCTCTGCCTGTCAAGTGGTGCTCCCTTGTGCCCCACCGGCTTTGCTCTGCCTGCCCAGGCTGCAGGACTTGCATACGGGGTTGGTGGTTCCCACGATGGGAAATCACATTTTCAAGCAGTACAAGTGGGAGAAAGAAGGTCCCAATCTCTGTTAGAGGGTCTGTCCTGTTGGAAGAGATGGAGATGTCTGGTCCAGGGAGAGGAGGAAGGGGATGAAGGAAAGGAAAGAAGGTTGGGAGCTGTCAGTGTAGAACTGTGCTGCTTCATCACGTAGTCTCAGGCTGCTGCTGAGCCTACAGCAGGTGAGAGACCTTTGTAGAGATAAAAACTGGAACAAAGTCTCAGAAGTTATCTAAGAACTGGGCTTTTTTGGTGGCTGATTTATTCATGGGCTGGTGGATGCTCAAAAGCAACAAACTGTAGCTGATGATCACTAAAGAGGGGTTGAGGTGCAATAGAGTTGAAAGTCTCTAATTATAGCATGAAATCTTGCAGATATACAGACCAAGGAGTTTAAGGAGAATGGTAAAGGAGGAAGACAATGTGAAGAATGAGGAGTGGGTGGGAATCTGGGAATATCAGGATTGTCCCACCTCATCTGAAGGACATTCTGTATCAGTTTTCATGTTATCACTGTTTTGGTCAGTTCCTATAGTTAATACATAAATTCTTGCATTGAGACCTAACAAAAGACTGCTCAGGGACAGCATATAAATAGCTTTGGGGCTGCCTTATATTTATATATGTCGGTTAAGCAAACTTTCATGGATAAACAATAGCAATATAATGACCTTTTTATAGATATGGCTCCGTGCGTGCACCAGAGCGGTCTGGTGTATTTATTTCAGCTTGTAAACCATGCGTGGTTAGTACAGGATGTGTACTCTTCAGCATTTACACTTGTTTAAAGGGAGGCTTTCGTGGTGGTGCTGTCGTGCAAGGAAACACCACCAGCCTGGGGCACGAAGTATTAAGTGTCGAAGGGTGGGTGTATTAAGCAGGAGATTTAATTAAAAGGCCATCATGGTATCTTGTAGCTAAAGAGTATCTTTGGTTGAAAACTGAATATAGGAGCTGAATAACCCTACAAGATACCTGAAGTGCTTTTGAGGGGAGTTACATACTCAGTTACTATGGGATTTTGGAGAATGAGGTATTTAACTCCTCTTAAAAGTCTCTGGAGTGGTTGGTAGCAACATGAAGGCTGAATTCATCTTTGGTCTTGTAAAATCACTGCTTTTGGCCAGGAATGGGCTTGGCTCAAGGAAGAAAACTGCTCTCTGATGTGTCCTGGAAAGCAAACAGTAGGTTTGGGATGCACACTGTGCTCCTGCCAGCTCTGCTCTGGAGGAGTGTGGCTCAGAGAGCAGCAACAAACAGCTCTTGCAGGACTAAGATGGGGAATTTTGCCATAAATCTTCTAAAACTCTTGGAAAGATGGACTGTTTCTCCTTCTCTTTTCTCTGCCCTTCCTTGTGAATACAAATCCCCAGTGTTTAGGAACACGCAACCCTCACATCTGAGGACGGATGGCCAACTCGTTTTCGCTGAGGGATTTTCCCCCATGGATGGTTTGTTCTGGAAGTGATGCCCAGCTCTTCCTGAGCACTGGACTCCAGCTCTTTCCGGAGCAGCAATGCCTCCCTGTTTGCACTTGGGGCAAACCAGGGCGGAGCAAAGCAGCTGAGTTACCCAGAGCAGAAGTTGAGCGCCGGGCTCCAGAGCCCATCTGGCTGTTAGGGGACGGTGACGTTCCCCCTCGGCAGCTTCTGGCCTGGATGAACCTGCTCTGCTAAGGTCATCTCTGGACCTTCCACATAGGTGGACACCCTGGAGCTGCTCTTTGCTCAGCCATCAGCACTTCAGTGCCTGGACAATTCCTGCTGAGAACGTGCAGTCTGCATTTTATGAACATCCATCCTGCTCCACGCTGTTTCTCCGCGGCAGCAGTTTGTGCCTTCCCTCCTCTTCGGCTCCTTGTGTGCTGCTCCGCAGCCACGAGCAGAAAGGCCCATTCCAGTGCTGTCAGCCTCTTCTTTTGTATCCTACAGAATGGGAGCAGCTGCCAAGCCCACTTTGCCTCCCGAAGTTTAACAGATTAGCCCACGTCTAATTTCTGCCTCTGTGTTTACAGAAGGTGGAGGACGGAGGGGAAGGGGGGCTGCTGAGCAAGGGAAGAGGGCACGGAGAAAAAAGAAATTACTAACCCTCCATCAAAGAGCTGCTTTCCTACTTGTGGTTTCAGAATGCTTCCTCCTTCCCCAGCTATCCTGTAATCACTCTCCAACATTCACCAGAGCAGTGTTTACATCCAGCCCTATTACCGGCAGGGGAGACAGGAGAAATTAAGGGCTCCCATACCCCATTATCTCCCCCTCTGCCCCCTCCTCTCCCCCTCCCACAGGCAGACACACTTCTCTCCCCTTGCTCCTTTTCATCAAACGCCTCCAATTCATGAAGGAGTAAAAGCCCTTTAATGGGATTCTGGAGATCTTAAAATCCAGGTGGTTTGTTTAAAAAAAAAAAAAGAGAGGGAGGGGAAAAAAAAAAGGAAAAACTTGGAGGAATAAATACCACCAGCTCACTCTTTTTGGCTTCTTTGTTCCTTTTCCACGTTGTCTTGAACCTTTTTCTCCTCCACAACTCTGCTTGGCAGCTGGGGTGAGCTGAAGTTTGACTTGGATGGCTGGCGAGACCACACAGAGCTCACCCTGGCTGGAATTAATTTCCGATGTACAGCTGAAGAATCCCATGCGCACACACAAACACAGCGAGCCCTTGCATTTCCTTTTGATTTCCTTCTGGTGCTTCCTTCCCCAGATACCCTTTTTATCAGAAGCAGAACGAGCTGCAGTGCCAGCGCCGCGGCTGCCGGGGCGAGAGGCTCTGCCCCAGCGTGGCAGCAGAGCCGGGGGAAGGCGGAGGCTCTTTAGATGTTGGGCAGGCAGAGAGACGTGTGAAAAATGGCCAATGTTGGACAACAATAAATGGGGATTATGACTTTTTTTAACGAAGGGTAAAAAAGGATACTCATCTGGTACTGGCACTTGACAGGGACTTGAGGTCTGATTCCAATTCCTTGTTTAACCACAGATTTCCTCTAAATAATTCTCGTAATCTCTTGATTCCCTAGCTGAGGTCAGGGGCCCATTGTTCTACACCCTGTAACAACACAATGGGACACAGTTCCTGCCCCAAAGAGCTTACAGTGAAAACAATCAAAGAATGAAAAAGAAACCCAGGCTTGCCTGGAGTTACACCCTGGTGTTAAATTGAAGATTGGAACCAGACCTCCTGACTCTCTAGGTTTCGAGTCTTCTGCAATTGTAACGTTTTTCTGGCTCCTATCTTGACATTCACACTGCAGTGTTAAAGACCATCAAAATAGAAAATAGTGAACCTCTTACCCCTCGGAGCGGAGGAGAAGGAGCTGTTTATGATGGACAGCTCTGCCCCTATAGCAAGGACAGCCTTGTTGATCCTTACTCAGCATAACCAGCATGCAGAGAGAGGCTGGGAAGTTTGGGAAGCCGGTTGACCTTTGAGGTTCCTGGGTTTCCTCTGAGCCAGGGCGCTGGACCAGTGCTGCAAGGGGCCGGGTGGCTGGTGAGGGATTGCAACAGGGCTGCATTGAAGTCCCTTCCTCAACGGGAAGGGAAATGGCCGTGGGCGTATGGGGACATTTAAGCGGAGAATATTCACTCCCACATGTAGGAGTTGTTGGAACAGCTCCGCGCCCGGAACTCTCTCCCCTCCCAGGGCAGGGATGTGCTGAATGCGTGGGGCGGCGCACGCGCGTGTGAACTCGGCCCAAGTCCTCCGAGTGCTGGCACGGCCGCGCTCCGCCGCGGGAATACTCGTGGCACCACGGTCCTGGAGAAAGGGGACAGGCTGGAGCGGGGCTCTGGTTGTACTGGCAGTGCTCTAAAGCATCGGAGCACGACGTGGGCTCTGTGACTGGAGGAGTAAAACTAAAGCAGGCTCAGCAAATGCCACCCTCGGTATCGCTTGGCAAAGAGAGGATCTGGCCCTGTAAGTTGTTGGAAACCTCGTGGTGTTACGGCTTTTTTGAAGTCTCAGCATCTGGGATGACCTGATAATAAGGAAAGTGATAATTTGTGTATGCTCAGCCGTAAATATGCAGCCATACAGTCTACATTTTCCTTGGTTTCCCAGACACTTATTCCTACCTCCAGAGTATTCCAGTGGCACTACTTGGCCTTTGGATACTGAGTATTATTAGTGGGGGAAAATGTGAGTGCTCATACTCTGTTTTCCGTTTCCTATTTCGCAGTTTCTATGAAACTTGTAGTCACTTTGAGATCTTTGATTTCATCCAGATTCAGCAAACAGGGCAGTTTTTGGGCTTGTCAGAGAGGTGAACGCACTCCACAGGGCTCATCGTCCCTACCTTTGGGCATCATAGGAGATTTCCTCTCCATGTACAGAGATTACACCTTAAATGTGTTGTACAACTGCTCAAACATCTACATTTTAGCCTGTATTTTGTGGCTGAGGGAAGTGGCTACTTTTAGGGCCAGGCTCAACAACTTTATTCCAGAGCTTCATTAGGGTGAGAAGTTTCCTCTGAGTGAAAAGGGAGTCGGTTACTGCATAAAAAAGATGCCTCCAGCCTACTGGGGCACTTGGGTGAGTGACCAGAGCTGTGTGGTTCTGCCTGAGGGCACTCAGGGGTCCCGTGTGGCCCCTGTTGGCCTTGGCTCCAGATCCTGACCCTGGACAAGGCTTGTGCACAAGAGCTTTATTAGGCACAGAGTTGCCACTGGCAGATTTGTTCCTTGGCACTGGGGCTGAGCTGTTGAATAAGATTTTATTCTTCAGACTTAGGGATGACAGGTTTGACCATGCAATGAAATCAGTTTCATCCTCTTGATACTCTTAAATTTATTTTCTTTGTTTCAGAAAAATGTGGGGAAATTACTGGATTTCCAAATGTCTCTTCCAGAGGGAACTGCACTTTAGACCTCGATTTCTGTAGAAGTATTGGCAAAGGGTAAGAGGAGGAGTGGGAAAATGATTCTGCTAACATAAAACGCTCCAGAATCAAGAGATAGGCATCAAAAACTGATAAGATTTAATACACAAGAAGTCTATTTGGCTTCTGGATTTTGGGATTTGGGATGTACTTGGGCCATACTTTCAAGATTTTCCTTGCACACCAGCAAGGAAACTTGCTTCTTTTAACTTAATTTTTCTGTTAATGAGAGCTGAGACTCTCACATAATTACTTGTTTCCTGGAGTTGGGGCCTTTAACTAAATATCCAATATCCAGAGATTTGTGTTAAAGTCAGGAGTTGGCCATTCTGTTTTATTTTAGTTTAGAGAAGCCTCTATTCATGTACAAAACCTAGATAGCTTTGAAATAGCCATGGAAAAAGAATTATCATTGATGGTTTTTAGTTCTACTAATAGTTACTCTAACAGCAGTTGAAATTTTTTCTTTTCCTGTGAGATTTTATTCTACTGAAAAAAAATTGGAACACGGCAAAATGTTTCTTTTTGGAGAAGTTGAAAAGCTTCCTCTTGACTTAATTCTGCCTTCCATTATAGTACACGTTATTTATAGTATAAGGGATGAAAGAGCTGAGCTCCATTGGAAATGCTCAAGTGGAAATTAGATAGTTCTTAATAAAAAGAAGGGTTTAGGGGAGGAGGTCACAACAAACTCTTTTCATTAGTTTTCATCTCCCCCAAAGTCTGAGGGTTTGGGCTTTTCATGCCTGTTACTTGAAATGTGGATATCTCAGAAATTTTTGCTGTACATTCAACTTTTGACCAGCCTTTTCTATTCCTTCAGATGAAGGTTATAATAGAAACACAACGATACAATTTGCTTAGTTATAAATACATTCCTTATGTTCTTGTCCTCTGCTTCTCAATTTTATTGGCGACCCATTTCAAAAGCAATTGTTGCAGGCCAATACCTTGATGCAACATTAATAAGAACAAAGAGGCTTAAATTATGGAAATAGCTGTCTATGTGACACATTAGTAGTTTTACTCTCCATTTGGCAGATCTATTGTGGATAAAATTGTGTGTGAAGGGATGAAAGGGAAGAAACTTGGATAAGAGTGGTAGTATCTGCTCCAGGATAATGAAGAAGACAGACCCATGCAGAGATTTATTTTATTTGCTTTTGGCAATTAGCATTAGCAATACTGTCTCTGAGAAGCTGAAACTGCCACAGATAAGAAGGGGATTGCTTTCGAGGGGGTTTATCCAGCTCTCATAAACAGGGCTTGAATTTGTGAGGGCTGTGGGGACTCAGCAGCACCTCTGGAGGGGCTCTCATAGGTGCTGCTAACCACACCAGCTTTGGGGCATCCAGCGTAAGGAGCCCAGGGCAGGGCAAGCTGCCTTCAGAGCTGTCAGGTGGAAGCAGCCCTGCCCTGGGTGTTCCATCCCTGTGCTGCTGAATCTCACCACCTCCCAGGGAACAATTCCTTCCCAGTATCCCATCCATCCCTGCCCTCTGGCAGTGGGAAGCCATTCCCTGTGTCCTGTCCTTCCAGCCCTTGTCCCCAGTCCCTCTCCAGCTCTCCTGGAGCCCCTTTAGGCCCTGGAAGGGGCTCTGAGCTCTCCCTGGAGCCTTCTCCTCTCCAGGTGCACACCCCCAGCTCTCCCAGCCTGGCTCCAGAGCAGAGAGGCTCCAGCCCTTGGAGCATCTCTCTGGCCTCCTCTGGACTTGCTCCAGCAGCTCCTGCTTTTGTCCCGAATACCTGTGGCTGTGTACGGCAGACTGTCCATTTACACCAGGGTTTCACACAAACATCAAGGCTTTGGTGGATTTGTTACCAGGGAGTGGCTGAGACGTGGCAGCTCAAACCCTTTGGGCTGTGCTGGTGCATCTCCTTCACCCAGCCACACAATTCCAGCTGGTTCTGGCTTTGATCTGAGATGGAGAACTGCTCCTGGTCTTCCTGAATGTCAGAAAAGTCCTTCTCTGATGTAAATCCCTGGCTGTCGGTGAGCTGCCCTGACTTGACATAATGCAAACAACCCAAGAGATGGGTCTGAGAGGTAGAAGTAGCCCGGTGGCCAGTGTTTGGCCAGTGTGGCTGCTGTGAGCTGGCCTCGGCTCAGCCCATGGCAGCTGCAGTGAAACCCCGCCGACACTGGGATGCTCACGAGGCGTTTCGTGCATTTCACAAGGCTTTGCCAGCTGTCACAGTCCTGGTGACAGTTTCAGCACATATTTCTCAGTGCTTTTTCAGGTGAAGGCAGTGAGGGGCAGGAGGTCAGTGGTGCCCTGAGCCACAGGATGGGTTGGAGGAGGAACCAGAGCCATGGGTTTCCCATCCCCGTGGCAGCTCCTAAACACGCTGTCCTGAAAGGCTGCCAAGGCAGCAGAGCCACGAGGTGTCTCGATCCCCTGGGCCAAAACACAGGTTGTTGGCTGACTTCAGAGCAGGAAGCTCGGGGTGCAGGTTTGGGCTCGCTCAGCGCTGAGGTGCCACCAGCCAGCTCCTCGTGGCACTGGTGACAGAGAAGCCCCGGGCGGCCGCAGCGTCACCAAAGGCTCGCGGCGGCGGCGTACGCGGCAGAGGCTGTGTCACCCATGCCTGGGAAGGTGCCTGCGTGGGAGGGTTGAGCAAGATCCTTAAGCTCAAGGGAATGTGAAATCCTCCCCCTTCCTGTCTGTGCTCTTTCTGTGTGTCTGGAAAGGAGAAGGGAGCTCGTGCTGTGTCCGTCCGCTCCCTCCCCGGGAAGGTTCGGGGAGCTGGGAGCCAGGGCCTCGCGCGCCCCATTCTGTCGCAACGTCCCAACATCAACACCCTCTGATCTATGGTATCTTGAGAGTTTGCAGCTCTTGTGTGGAGATGGAGTATGAATAAGGGCCCCCCAGTGTATTGGGAATCGGGCCTGTGGGTCTCCCGTGTCAAGTGAGTCATAATGTATTAGATCCGAGGACTTCCCCCACGGGTGTTTAGTCTCAACAAACCCAGCTAATTCAGATTTAACTTAGCTCTTAATATGCTACATTGCTGAGTCTTCTAATTAATGCCACATGTTGCAGTCAGCTGTCATACTGAATAAATGTTTACAAAGCTATTAATGTACTGTATTTGTAAACCAGACCAGCTCCTTTTTGGAAATCATGTGGTATGTGTTTTCCCCTCGAAGATGAAAAAAGTTTTTTAGCAATAACGGATACTTTATTTTTGCAGCAACAGCCACTTCCCAGGAATTCATTGCTAACTTTCTTGGGCCGCAGCCATTATCCCAGGGAAGGATGTGGGGGAAAGCGCCGTGTTTTAAACAGGGATGCTGAGCTGAGCCCTCTCGCCACGGAGGGACGAGGGGCTGCCAGGGCTGTGAGATCCCCGTGCCGGAGTGATGCCGGGAGGAGGCAGAGTCCGTGCGTGTGTTGGTGGCTCTCCTGTCCCCAGCTGCTGCGATCCCTCCCTCCCCTCCGCTGCCACGTGAGCGGGGACACCCGGCCGCAGCTGAGGGAGCAGGGCTGCAGCCGTGCCGTCGAGCAGTCTGCAGGCCAGCTGCCTCTGCTCAGGGGCCCTCGCAGGGCTGGGGACACGGGCTGGGGACACGGGCTGGGAACACGGGCTGGGAACACGGGCTGGCCACCGCCATCCCCACGTGGCCAGCACTTGCCTGGCACGGGGACTGGATGACTGGAGCCGTGGGATCGTGGGGGTGGGAGATCCAACCTTATCCTCAGAGCCACTCCCCGACAGCTTGCTCTGCACAGATTCGTGTTTTCTGTTTTCTGAGTTTGTTTGGTTGTGTCTTTAATTCCCTCCTGGGGCTCGGGGGAAACAGCTCTCTTCTGCTGGGACTCCTGCACTCCTGTTTCATCTCTAATCAGCTGCAGAAACCATAGGAGATGCCAAAGGACTTGAAAGCTTAGGGGGGCGAGGCTGGGATCGGTGCATGGCCACCAGCTCCTGTGTCCCACTAGCCAAGGCATCCAGCTAAGGGATTTGGGGATGTTGTCCTTCCTGAAGTCCATGACCCTCACAGAGCCTACTGAGAAAGGTTTCACTCCAGCAATAATTAAGTAAATTAAAATGGTGCTTTCTCTGCTTTTAACTGAGTGAAATTTAGGCTAACACTGTTTTGGAAGACCTAACAGTGAATCCTGTTCAGGTAAAGAGAAGCAAAGCAGTTAAGTGATTTCACAAGTGGGGCTCAGCCCTTTGCCCTCTTGCTCCACTGGCTCTGACTGACTTCCCCAACACAGGGATTAGCTCCAGATCTGGACATCTAAGCAGGGCAAATCCAACCTTCTCCAAGTCATTGTGCCTTGGTGCGAAGCTCAGTGCAGTCTCAGTAGAATGAGTCTAGAAAAAGAACAAATACTCTTACTTAGGTCCTTTATTGACTCTTTTCTCTCTCTGTATGTCCTGCAGCCATCTGATATTACTGCGCCTGCGTGTGGATTGTGTTTTCCACCCAAAAGGGAAGAGAGGGTCATTTCATCTGGAAAATGGTTGAGTACTTTATCAGGGAATGATGCTGCATAAGGGCTGCACCTTACAGCCTTGCTGTTTTATTTAGTGCCTGTTTGTGGCTAAGTAAGGCTGAGGGAGTGGGAGATCTTTGGCTCCCTGGTGCTGGCAGCAGGTGGAAGGTGCTGCTGCACCACAGGGCCGTGTGCTCCAAAAGGCACTGAAGGTGCCCCCAGAAATCACCGAACAGCAGAACTAAATATCTCTCCCTGTAGGAACTGTTACAGGACCTGGCACCTGGCATGAGAGCCTGCAGGCATCTCTGCGGAGGTGCCTTTCATCCTCTCACATCCCCTCGGAGAGTATCTCCAGTCCTTGGGGTTTTTCCCCTTACCTGACGCTTGTCTCCCCGCTGCAGTGTGATTTGTTCTCCCCACAAGATCTCACTGTGTCCCTCCTGAGCTGCTGCAGCCCAGAGCTGTGGCTGTGTCTGCAGAGGGGGCACCCGGTGTGCAGGCCATGTGCCGCCGTCCCGGTGCCTCGGCCAGTTCCCGTGGGGGACCTGCTGCTCCCCTCCCTGCCTGGGGTGGAGAGGAAGGAGCATTTGGGGTGGGAGATGGAGCATCCCCGTGGCTGGGGCCGTGGCCAGGCTGTGGGTCAGTCCTGCCTGCAGTACCTGCCGGGACCTTCCAGTCAGTCCAGACTGAGCTCCACGGGCTCCAGCTTGGGTGCAGTGAACCAAGAACTGAGATATTGGTGATGTTGCCTCTCCCTAGGAGCAATACCCCTGCCAGTGGAGCTAACACTGTGTGCCTGGGTGTTACCTGTTATCTCCCAGCTTGGTGAGCCCCCAGCAGAGGCGTTGAGGGGCTGCTGGTGCCTGGTGGGGCACAGCCACCTCTCAGGGCCCCACACCTGCAGGGAGAAGGAAGCCAGGCAAGCTGAGCTGGCTTTTTGTTTAGGATAATGGTTTCAGTGCAGGATCCCTTCAGGACCATGTTTTGAGGGGCTGCCCCAAGCTGCAAACCCTAAAACATCCTGCCCTCCCCGCGGAAGCCAAGCACACACCTGCTCTGGCTGTGGAGCCGCCTCTTCCATGTCTTTAATCCCCTTTTTCCCAGCCTGCCTCGCCTGTGCAAAGTGTGCTCGCAATGTTAAACTTCCCTCATTAGGCTGAACATTCCTCTTTTTAACCTCTTTAACCTGCAGCATTCCCATTGGGAGGACCCTGTCTCCATACTTCTCAACTGCTCTTAATTAGATTGGGCATTTCTTGCCTCCACTGTATATTTACAATTTAGGAACAGGAAAAAATACAGCCTGCGCTTAAGGGCTTTCTTCCCTTCGTTCGCTTCCCGTGCTTGATATGTTGGACAGCAGGAGGTGGAAATTTTAAAGCCCAGAGGAGCAGAACTTGTCTGGGAGGACAATCTGAGGCGGTTTAGGTCATTCTTTAGGCAGGGCTGATTTCATATCTTGATGGATTTTTACATCAGCTCTCACTTTTTTCGCTTCCGCCGCCCTGCGTGCGCATGTCCCTGTGCACACACACACACACAACCCTATTGTCTGTCGTTTGCTCTTCTCCTGCCATCAGCCTTTTATTATTGTTGATGCCTTTTCATTCCTGATGCCAAACCTGATTTGGAGATCGCAGTACTGAGGGTTTCATTTGGAGCACTGTAGATGGAAAACTGAAGTCCTAAGTGACTGGAGCCCTCGGCCAATCTAATTGTTATTGACATTTGTGTCTGACTGTTCATCAAGGGGGATTTGACTTGCAGGCCAAATCATTCTATTACCAGGGTTCCTTTCAGCCTTTGCTCTAACATCAAAAAACACCCCCACCCCAGTGAGCAGCAGCAGAATCAATGGCAATATCTGGAGATGGGAGGGGGGAGCGAAGCTGGACGAGATCGTGTACGTCCCGTTTGAAACGTGCGAGCAAGAGATCCGAGAGCCGGCGGTGTTGCCTTACAGGGGGAAAAAGGATCTCAGTAACAGACTACCATTTTCATGGCAAGGTGAAGGAGGCAGAGGAAGGAGGGGCTGGCAGGGCTAATTATATTAAGGTCATTTCACCTGTCAAAACTTTCCCTTTAGTGGTGTCCCTGGTGCCCTGGGATAACATCCAGATTTGTCCTGAATGGTGTCTCTGTTCCTGCTTAGGAGCCTTGACTGGTGGGTCGTGAAGCGAGCTGCATGAAAGGAGCCCTGAAGGCACCCTTTTGCCTTCTTTTCACCTCCTGCTCTCCTTTGATTTGCTTTTCCCCCTCTTGAGTTTCAGGGTGGGTAATGACGAAGCCCTGCTGTGCCGCTCGCCCGGAGTCGCGCTTTCCCCGGGAAGCACCGAGGCAGCTGGCACAGCCGAGGTCCCGTGTGCAGCCAGGTTCCTGTCTCCCTGCGTTTCAAACCACTTACACCCTGCTGCAGTGCCAATTTATCCTCCTTGAAAGCTCTCCTCTGGACAGAGAGGGATGGAGCGAGGCTGATTTTGCTCATTAGACTAATGGTGGAAATGGGAGCGATGCAGAGGCAGGGATCAAAACAGAACCAAGGGAAATATTCTGCTTATTCATTTGAAAGAGGCAGGGGTGAGGGGGTGGCTGGTAAACCAGAGCCTCCTCATCCTGGTGATGAACCCTAGAATTACGTGCCCTCCTTCAGGGGATTGTTCCGAGCCATTAAGTTATTTCATTTTCCAGGAGTTTGGGGGGTGGAAGGCAAATTTCTGCAGTTAATCTTTCTCTCAAGGTAGGTGGAAGCCGTGCAGATGGCCTTGCTTTGCTAACATTAGCAGGTAGAAGTAATTTGGGGAAGGAGGCGATGGGAGGAACACAATAGGGTTCATTCAGGATCACGCAGGTTTTACGTGTCGCCACGGAAACAGCAGAAATTTCAGAGATCAAAGGGCCTCTCCACCAAAAGTTGCTACCTCAGTGTGTTGGGTAGCTTGAGAGAGAACTGAGGACGAGGAGGAAGTGAACCTAATTCCCCTGGCCTTTGGCAACTCAGTGAGTCAGATTTATCCTGCTGAAGCTGCATTGTTGGGGTTTGAGAGATGGATTTGGCTTAACATGCCCTGCCTTTGAGAGATGCTCAGGAGCAGCGGTGAGTCACGAACGGTTGTGACGTGCGGTAGGATCTGCTGAGTTTCCCTAAATCGGGACATATTTGGATCCTGGGATTGGCTTTCAAGTAGGAAAATAAGCAGAACCGCATAGTTGCTAATAGTACGTAGCTACTACTACTTTTTAATTAATTAATTCATTGGAGAGACGAGCGAGAGGCGTTGAGCTGTGGCTGCAGAGTGGGCCTGCCTGGCGGGGGGTGCCATGAAGGGTGAATTGTTGGACATCTGCATTTTGCTCCGTTGAAGGAGTTAAATGGCCCCTAATGCTAAAAAGGATTCCTGGGGGCAAAAACCTGCGGTTTGTCATTCTGAGAGTGCCGGGGGAGTTGTTCAAACTGAGATGTGCCTGTCACACCAACCTCTGCCACTCCAGGCTCTTCCCATCGTTTCTAACACGTGAACAACCACAACAGCAGCCTGTCCCCTGTTTCTGTCTGACTGTTTGGTCCAGTGCTGCTCTTCTGCCCTCCTGTCTCCTGAGCCAGCTTAATTCAGCAGCAGCATAACTGGCCAGGCTCATCTCTGACTCTCTAATTGCTTTATTTATTTCTGGTGCAGTTTTTTGGAAGGTAGTTCTCAACAAATGCCACTTTCTCCTTTCAAGAGGAAAGCAGGGTTGTAAAGGTACCACATGATGCTTTGGCCCTAAATAAGGAGGGAAAGTACCCAAGTGGGGAGAGTCCTGTGCATCCCCACTCTGGCTGGAATCCCCCCTTGGGGCCAGACCAAGTTGCTTTTCAAAAGTCTTCCAGACCTACAAAAAACAGCGGCTTCTTCGTAGCACAGTTTGTAACTTGGGCCTTGATTAGGGTGAATGAACAAGTGTAAATGCTCTTGCTCTCTTAGGGAAGGAGAAGCCGGAGTTTTGATCGTATCAAGGGCAATAGGAAGCAAAAATATGTGCTGGGGATGGCACTTGAGTATCCAGCCCGAGTCTCACTCCTGCCAGGTGTTCCTGCCGTGGCTCCCAAGGCAGCGACGCTTCCAGTGCAGTAACCTGAATCATTTTAAAGAGCAAAGCAGAGACAAAGCCCGGTATTGTCGGCAGCAAAGGTTGAGTAAGAAGACCTTTGGGAGCCCCGCCACTTCTCCCTTTAATCTGATCAGCGAGCAGCATTCTTGCAATTCCCTCCAGGTCACTCTGAATTCCTGCAGTTTCTCAGCCAGGTCGAAGCCTTCCCCTCTGATATTAAATAATCTGCAGGCTTAGGGAGAACGACAGAGCAGGAGCAAGGCCAGGCTTAGTTTATATCAGAAACTAACAGGAAGCTGCTGCCACCGTCTCCCAACATCTCTGAGGCTCAGGAATCTAAGCTTCACCTTGCGCTGTGCACTCTGTTTTTAAAACACTTTGCAAGGTCATTCTGAGAGGATGTGTTGTGTTTTTATCATAAAACAGTGCCCTTATGATGTATCTGTAGACTTCAGTTGTTCCTGGCTTAATTCAGGTGAAGCAGCAGCTTCTCTGGTAACCCAGAGACGTGGGACTGCTCCTAAAGCTCACGAGAGCGAGGTTGGCTTGGTTCAGATCTCACCTCTGTTGCATTTTGGGGGCGCAGTGGAGCCCACAGACACGGAATGAGGCAGGAAGATGAACCAAAAGAATTAAAACCATATTTGTCCCTCGGTGGGAAATAGTGGTGTTGCCGGAATTCCCTGTTCCAGCTGCCCTACGAAGGCGCTTCATTCACTTCAGTGGCTGCTAATTCCAGCTTAATGTGAAACTCCAAAGATTTTAAATGATGCTGGAGAGATGAGACTGTTTGGAGAAGTGAAGTGTTACTGTTTTTCTGAGGACTTGATTTAGAAAAGGAACAAATTTTCTTCCAAAATATACAAAAGAAATATTCCTACCATGGAAATGCATAGCCTGAAGACTCAAATGACATTAGGTCACCACTTTCTTTTATCGATAACTTTGAAGTCTTGTCCCAGTTTTCTAATTTAGATTCTTGTGATAAGAGGTTCTCAGTGAGCCTGGGCAGAAGCCAAGACCCTCTCCTGCTAATAATGTGTTGGGAGCACAACTACCAGTAGCAGTTCCAGTTCTGAGGATGGTCCAGGTCTTAAAAGTGCCTGTGGGGACTCTGCAGAGACAAACCCAGAGATCTAGGACTGTTTTACATTTCAGCCAGCTCTTGGACCCAAGGGCATGAGCCGTGTGCTGGGTTTGATATTTAAAAGCATCGTACTCCATTCCTGGGCTCTGCTGTGCCTCCCTGGACTGAATGCACGAGGTGGATTTCACCGACTTGCTCTTGGAACTCCCTCCTGGTCTCATCTGTTCACAAAAACTCGTGGAAGTTTCACATAATAAGATGGAGAATTAAATGAGCAGCTTGTAGCCAAGCTTATTTTTGAGCAGGTGCTCCTGGGGTGAGCCAGCCCTGGGCAGAGCCCATCCTAGTCTGAATGGCATGGAGATGTGTGCAAGGAATGGGGAATGATGCATTTCTAGAGTGGATAGGGACTGCTTTCCACCAGGGCCAGATTCCAGCTTTTCCTGCCGCCTGACAGTGGGCAGTCCTGGAGAAGGTGGGAAGGTACAAAGGCTACAACCCCCAGGAGTGACCTTCTCCTCTGTAGTGTTGGAGGATGCTCAGGGGCGCTAAACGAGAGCTTGAAAAGGAGCTTTCCTTGCTCCAAGACCTAAGGCAGCTGCCGGCTGAGCGCAGCACATCCGCAGTTTGCTGGGTGTTTCAGCAAGAAGGAAAAACGGGCTCCCTGTGTCCAGGGGAGCTCTGGCCGTCTCAGCCCCCCCAGCTCCGGGACTGGGCACTGCAGGTGCGCTGAGCACTCGGGCCTGCCCTGGGGAGCGGCAGTGCCGGCTCATTTGTGCTGGAGCCGTGGCTCTGGGAGCCGGTCGGATCCGCGCTGGCCGGGCACTGCCGCGTGCCTGTGCGAGCTGTGTGTGCAGGGCAGGACCCGAGCCCCGAGAGCTACAGCTCATTCTGTAATTAATTAGTGATTCCTGACCCCAGGCAGCTCCAGCCCGCCGACAACAACAAGATTGCAGCTGTTCAGGAGCCGCCTCCGCGCCCTCGCAGCTCTCGTTACCTTAACTGAAATCCCCTGCAACAGAGACAAGGGCTGCGGGCAGGGCAGGGCAGGGATAAACCTCCTGCTCCCCATGGTTTGGGTCGGTTTCCCTGTGGAATTAGCCCCTGGGTGTTCCCCCACCCTCAGTGGCTCCTTGCCCCAGGGCATTGCCCCAAAGGCCTCGGCAGCGCCAACAGCGCAGCTCACCCACACCGCCCATCCACCCCACTCACCACGGGACGGGAATTCTTGGGGAATTCTCCACAATGCCCTCTGTAGGCTCCAGAGGAACAGAGCACACGCTTTCCAGGGCCAGGGGAAGGGGGAATGTGCTGGGGCTGCAGCAGGACACGGCTGCCTGGGAGCTGGAGTAGCACTGGGTAGGACCTGGCTGTGGTTCCCTGGGTGTATCCCGGTGCGTCCCGGCAGCGCTGCCGGCGGTGCCAGCTGTCCAGGAGAGCTCTGCAGCGAGGAGGTAAGCTGGGAGCTGTGCTAGCGTGTTTTCTGTCTCACACGGGGGTGCTTTCACACTCAGAATGGTTTTAATTATTTGTTGGAAGATTTTGAGAGCTCCCAGGGTAATGGAGAGGCCTCAGTCAGTGTTTCCTAGCTGAAGGCATCCATGGATGTGCGTTCCTCGCCTTACTCACAGCCCAACCTTGCATCAAGAGTGGGGCCTGTGCCAAGTGCCTGGGTGGTTCCGTGGTGGCTCTGGTCGTGGGTCTCAATGGTTGGCAGCTCCAGGCATGTTGGAGTTTGCACCAGGCTCTATGGAATTTGCAGAGAAGTGGCTGTTTCTCCTAAATTATCGCTTATTATTTTGCCTTGCAACAGTGCAGTGTGCATAACCTCGCAGGGATAAAACCTCCTTTGTGGGAATAGCAAAGTGACTCCAAAAAAAGGGGCTTCAGCTGCAGAGGTGAGTTGTGGCTGTAGCTCCAACCCTGTGCTCCTGTCCCTTGTTGCACTGTGCAGTTCCTGATGTTCAGGATCCCTTCAGTGTCGATACTTGAGCTGGAAAAGACTCTTTGCTGCTTTTTTTCCTGGAAGGAAGTATCAGCAGATGCTGCTGACTAACTGAACTCACACTTCCAAGCAGGAAAAATCAAAGGAACAGATGCCCTTCCCTGCTTGGCCTCAGACCTCGTCTGGGTGAACTGTGTAAGGAGCTACTCCAGAATTTTTTTCATAGGTTTCATAAAGTCATGTTTGTGGTGGAGGTGGGAGGAAGGATCCCGGATGAGTGACCTGGGGGGCAAGAGCTCCCGCCGAGGGCATCTCATCTCCAGCGCGATCCGTGCGTTCCCTCAGCGCTGAATGTTCCCAGCATCCCTGCTCCTCACCCGGCTTTCTCCCTGCCAGCCTTTGGAGCTGGCTCTGAGCTTGGCCTCTGTCCCTGTGACCCCCAGCACGCTGCTGGGGACCCCACACACCTTCTCCTCACCGCTGGGGTGCCGCAGGCGGGGCGGGCACGGATGAGTGAGCGCGGTGCAGCCGGGCACGGCACGAAGGGAGAGCACAACAGAGCAGGGCCAGATGTTGCCACATCAGTGGGGAAGCGGAGTGGCCAAGAGCTGTCACCAGGACAGCCAGAACGCTGCTGGATCGGTCCAGCCCCGTCCCCTGCTCTCTGCAGCTGCCTTCCCACCCTCAAACCATCCCTCCCATGGGCTCTTCCACCCGTTCCTTACATCCTCTGCAAGGCACTGCCATGGTTGTAACAGGGCTGGCGTTTCTCCAGGCTCTGCTGATCACTGCAGGAGGCTGTTTCCATTTCTCTGCAGTACCAGGGGATATTTTGCAGGGAAGAGGTGGAGAGGCTAGTGGTGATGGGTGGCTTGGAGTGCAAATGGACAGAGCTGATGGGCTCCACTTCTCTTTCCTCACACCCACCCCACAAATCCCATCCCAGAGTGGTTCTTCATCAAAGCTCACATGATGCGATCCGATACTTGCCTGTCCTTGGGGAAAGAAAATGCACTGAGTGATTCCTTTTGTTTTAAGCTGTGTAATTGGTAAGGAAAACATATCCTCTTCTAGTGGCTTTTCTTTTATTGTCATGTTTAGGAAGTTTTTCCGCATGTCATAACATTTTGTCTGTTTTTACTGAAATCCTTCCATGAAGGAAGGATTGTTTGCACAAACAGACTGACATGTTGATACAGGCTGACAACTGCATGGCTAAGACCAAAATAAAATGTAAAGTAAACACATTTGCATAAGTTTATAATATGACCCAGTTCTTACGAAGGAGAGGAAATGGGGAGATGTGAATCTAGGCAGCTTATCTTGCATCTCCCCTTTCTGCTGTGCCCCTCATTCTTAACCTCTGCTCCATGAGTGCCATGGGAGAGCTGTCTGATTTTTCCATTCAGATTTGAAACAACAGGTCCCTCTTGTAGTTCACTTGTGGTTTTGTTTTGCTTAGAAGGGAGGGCACAGAGGAGGGAGCATTCCTGGTTTTCCCTTCATGTGAAACTGGTTGGTCTTTTCATCCTTTTTCTTCTCGGTTACACTTTAAAAGGCTTCTGTCAGTGTATTTCCCATCACTTTAAAATTGCATTGACATGCTGCTGTTTTGTCATAAGCGTAGCATCACAAAATGCTGATTTGGTACTATCTATACTTGATCTGCTTGTGGCATGATTTCCTTGAGGACTGCGAGATCAGTGCCTGTTTTTCCAGATGAGAAAAGCAGAGTGCAGAGCAGTGATTTCCTTTTGGACCCAGATCACTGCTGTCCTGGCTGAGTGAAGTGAGATTTGCTAGTTCTCAGCTGCCTGGAAATGATACAGCTCCCTTGCTGATGTGTGTGACTGGAAACAAGCCCTTGCCCAGACACCCAGGAGTTCATCCAGCAGTCTGTGGCATCAGTTAGGTCTAAGTTGTTGGTTGGCTTTCACAAAATAACTCCCAAAAACTATGAATCCTAAAAATACCTTTTGAAGGGCCTCCTCTGAACCTGGCTGTCCCAGAGGGAGCCAAAGGGCCCTTATTCTCAAAACTGCAATTAATCCATGCTGCACACAGAGAGAAGGAATGAGGGAGGTCTTGGAAAAATAATGTTAAGTCCTTGGAGCAGAAAGATGCTTAAACCCGACTGCCACGTGGTAAAGATGGACTCCAGGTCCATCAAAGGACATTTCTTTGACTTGCACAATTTCTGCCTGCATTTAAACATCTCTGTTGGGTTTCCTACAGGAACTGAGGGCAGAGGAATCTCTGAATTTAGCTCTCAATCTCTGAACCTTAGAGGTTCCTCTGCCCCCTGCGAGCCTCTCATCTGCTGTCCATGGCCCCAGCCATTGCTGTTGGTCACAGAGGGCCAGAGTTAACTTTTCTATCAGCCTTGAACAGAGCCATTTTGGTTTTGATTAGGAGGAGCCCATTGGTGCCAGAGGATCTGACTAACAGAGCCGCGCATGAGCAATCCTTGCTGTGGACGGAACGCAATCATAGTTTCCAAAATTCTTGAGGGGAGCTCAAAGCCCTGGTCTCTTAGGGTGTGAGTAATTCAGATGCGCCGTCATTCCATGTGCGACTTTCTGGGAGAGAGTGGGATTTAGGGGAATATTTATTTCTGGGTTTCCTTTTGCCTATTTTGGGCGGTTTCGAGGTTGGTGAGCTGCTGTCCGTGCCTCACTCGGATGGGCGTTATTTTCGGAGCTGACATTCAGTCCTTGGAGCCGTGAGGTCCCGCAGTGACCCTCGTGTCCCCATCCTCTGGGGGTCCCAGCTCTCCATCCCCATGGCTTGCTCAGCTGAGCTCCCTCTGGAGCTCCAGAGCTGGTAGGGAATGCAGCTGTTTCCCTGCTGGCCCCTCTGGCTCCGAGTTCCAAGGAGAGCTGGAGCGTCAGAGCTCCGTTCGTCACCATCTGACCCCGTGGTCATCTGGGGGGACTTTGCCAGTGCCACTGCAAATGAGGAGAGTGGCACGAGGCTGCTTTGTCATGGCAGTGTCACCCTGGACTAACAGTGGGGAACGTTATTTAGGGGTTTTTTCCTCTGTCGTTGCACGTGCTGGTAAAAGTCTAACAAGAAAAATATGTGTTTATGAAAATCCTAGACACAGTGTCCCCACAGCCAGACCCTTCATGTGTCTTTATTTTGTTAGGTTTTGGATGTGCCTCTCTCTTGACGGGAACTGCGCGCCCAACCTTAAAAAGTGTCAAGATATTCAAGATTTATAGGCCATAATTTTGATTTCCAAGAGGCAGCGATGGGGCTGCGACATCCAGATCATCCTTGAAATATGCTGGTGCCATGGCTGGTGCTGGATCTTCTGAAAGGGTGGGGTTTGGGTAAATATCTTAGAAGAGTTAGAGGAAAAGTACTGAGTTGCAGGAGAAAGATGACCTGGGAAGGGGTTGATTTATGTTTGTATTTTGTCATTCTGGGTATTTTTCTGTGACACACATCCACTTTAGGACACTGGTGTTAAGCTCTGACGTCACATGTTGCAGGTTTTGTGGCTTTTACAGTTTTCTTAGAAGACCTGCTAAGAGTTTTGGTCTGTGTGGGAAAAATGTGGCAGGGCTGGCTGGAAGTGAGTTTGTGAACACACAAGTCCCAGCAGATGTTCCCATGGCTGGGATACCCCAGGAGAGGCAGGGCTGAATGCGGCTCCTGCGATTTCTAGCTGTGCTCTCCCAGACTGACAGTGAAGCTTCATCTTAGCTGAGGGAGCTGGGCTGAGAGCTGGGGGGGGCTCACCTGGAGAAGAGAAGGCTCCAGGGAGAGCTCAGAGCCCCTGGTAGGGCCTAAAGGGGCTCCAGGAGAGCTGGAGAGGGACTGGGGCCAAGGGATGGAGGGACAGGACACAGGGAATGGCTTCCCAGTGCCAGAGGGCAGGGCTGGATGGGATATTGGGAAGGAATTGTTCCCTGGGAGGGTGGGCAGGCCCTGGCACAGGGTGCCCAGAGAAACTGTGGCTGCCCCTGGATCCCTGGCAGGGCCCAAGGCCAGGCTGGAGGGGGCTGGGAGCAGCCTGGGACAGTGGGAGGTGTCCCTGCCCGTGGCAGGGGGTGGCACTGGATGGGCTTTAAAGTTCCTTCCAACCCAAACCATTCTGGGATTCTCAGAAACTGGGAGGCCTGAGTCTGTATTTGTGGGTTTGGAAGGTGATCTGGAGCAAAAGGGGAAAACATCATGGCCAGAGCTGAACGAGTTTATGCAACCACCACATTCTCTCCCTGGCCTTGCTGCAAGCTTTCTGAGAAACTATAGACCAGTCACATTTCCCTCCTCTGCCCGGGTATTATTATTTGGGAATTAGAAATAATTAGCTGTATTTTGCCTGTTGCATCTGTTGAGACCACAACTAACTGGAACTTGACTTTCCACTCTGCGGCCAGACACAAGAGCAAGACGTTAGTCTGAACGTTTGGCTTGTCTGATCATTTTCATAGCTAATGTATCAGATAAAACTGAGCACAGCGAAGACGTGTCTTGTTCCTGACTCTGCTCTGAAGGTTGGCTTGACAGTCACGTGTTTCTGCACCAGGGGAACTCTTTAAGCCAGTGTAATTGTGCTGCTGCAAACGTGGGTGGGACTGAATTCGGACTGGAGATGTTAATGGCTCGAGCGTGGTGTAGGACTCCAAGAACAAAGGACATGGAGGTTTGACTCCCAGATCACAAGTGGGAGATGGTAAGGGCATTATTTGAGTATTCTGGATATCATCTGATACATATCAGATTATCTGAGTCTCCTGATGAAGGAGGTGGCTAATAAACCCAGCCTAGCAGCAGTTCTACCACGCCAGCTTTCAGGGCTCGCTTGTTCGTACTGGCAGATAAAAAGATATTAAAGAGCTTAACACCAGTGTCCTAAAGTGGATGTGTGTCACAGAAAAATACCCAGAATGACAAAATACAAACATAAATCAATTAAAGAGACCTCTTAGTCCTCAGAAATCCTTTCTTACACCCTGTGTCTCCCAGGTCGTCTGCACTGGTTTTTCATGTCATTCTTCTGGGGAGGAGCACAGGGCTTGAGCTGGCATCTGTGGGGACTTGCTGGGAAGCTTTGCCCTGATCGTGCTCACGCTCCAGATCGTTTACACAAGCTTTGCAAACCCAGTGCTTTGGGAATATGGTCGGGATCTGCTAGAATAAACTGAGCATGCTGCTTCCATGAAGTGTGGGAGCGATGAGTCACAGCACACAGAGTGACTTACGTAGAAAAACTCCCTGCTAGGTGTCAGAAGAAAATGTGTTTTGTGCCTGCAGCCTCTGCGGTCGGGCAACACATGCTGCAAAAATGTTCTGGATGTGCAGGAAACCAGCTAGAGCTGGGAGCTCTGACCGGATCCCAGGAGCACACAAATCCTACACAAATGTCCAGAAACTTCTCAGTGGGAAAAGAGGACACGAAGTAGACTCCTGACAGTGTTTGACAGGGCTGCGGTTTGCCCCTTTCAAGGGGGATTTGTTGGATATACCCTGATGAGAGTTTGGATGGAGCTGCTGCTGCTGCTTGTGGCAGAACATCCAAGATCACAAACTCCCTCCTTCCCCATTCCCATCACAGAACCCCTTGAGGAAGGGAATAGCCTGACATTGACATTGTCTGTAAGCTAGTTAGATCCCTAAACTGCTGCAAGGGCTGTTGGAAAATATATGTATAATTTTTTTTATGGCTTTTTATGAAAAAGGAAGTCAGGCCCTGACTAGTGAGACTGGAAGAGCAGGGAGTGGATTGGCTGTCAGGGGTCAGCCTCCCAATAGCCCTGTGATCAAAGCCTGCTCTCAGCAGCATGAGTTTATAGGCAGCCAACACAAACAATGAATGACTTTATCTCCTTTCAGAAAAGGAAAAAAAAAACAACTTAAGTTCCAGGAAACCATTTCTGGGCTAGACAAATTTTAGTTGTTATTCCCTTTCTCTCTCCTAGTGCAGCTGTTTCTGGATGAAGGACGATAACAGGGAGGCAGCAGAGCAGGGCCCAAACCTGAACCAGGTTGTGCCATGTTCTCAGGTGCTGAGAGCTGGTGCAGAGCTGGGGAGCCCCAAGCAGCAGGACCAGTTTGCTCCTGCTGAGAATCTGGCCTTCACCAGCAGCTGTCCCTGGAAAAGCAACAGGAAACTCTGAATTGAAGCGTGGCCGTTTCCCCCGGTTCGATCCCTTCTCCGAAGGTGTTGCCTCATTTGTTTGCAGTTGGAATATTGCCTGTTTGGCTGTCCCAGCTGGGCCTCCGCAGTCAGCTGCTCAGAGCACAGCTGGCCAGTTTTAAACATGCTGGCTGCAGCCTCAGCTCGCTGGATAAAGTGAGCAGAGGGGAAAAACGTCTTGGGCTCCTGTGTACTTGATTATTTGTTTGGGAGGGAAAGGGAGATATGAGAAGAAAGCCTCTTATTCCTAAAACGGAAAAAGTTGCAAAACATTTAGTTGGGTTTGGATGCGAGGGGGAGGAATCTTTTCAAACTGCAGAGTGTTCTTGATTTAGGATTTCCTGTTGGATGCATTTCAGAAAGATATTCCAGTCATAAGTGGCCAGATTCTCAGCTAGAATAGATGTGTAAAGCTCTGCTGATATGGATCCATGGAGCACTTTGACCCCAGCCTAAGATCTTAGGCCGAGGTCTGGTCATGGATTGCGAAGATCTGCCCCTGTTTATGGGCTCAGGGCAGGACTAAATCCGAACAGAAGGGGCAGTTCTGAGGTTCGGAGCTGCGTGTGGGTGTTTAATCCCCCTCCAGTGCCGACACCCCCAGTGATTTGGGGGTTGAGCTGTTCTTGGAAGATGTCTTAATTCAAGACTGCGAGGTTTGTTTTGGTGTTGTGCTAAACAGGCCTGGCCACATCAGTCTGGGGAGAGGCAGGGAGCCCCCAACCTTCCAACCAAACAGCCTTGGGGGTTCTTATGCCCATCACTCCTCTCTGTGCTGCATGTTTGTACCCTTCTACACACTGAACATGGAAAATACTGTGAGAAAAGCTTCCAAGCCAGGATTTAGTGCAGAGAACAGAGGCAAAAAAGCCCTGGGGGCTCAAGAGAACATATTTCCACAGTCTTTCCAGATGTCCACGCAACAAACTAGTGGAGAGTTGGGAGGGCATGGCCGTTTCCAGCGATGGGTGCTCCTGAAACAACAATGGGGAACGTGGCCTTGACGTGTAGAACAGAGCCATGGGAATGGAGCTGCTGCCCACTGAAGGGTGAAAAAGCGGGAGAACTTCACCTTCTCTTCTTCCCGTCCACCCTGCTGGACTCCAAGGGATAAATGTAATCTCCTGGATTTTGGGAGAGAAGGGGGAAGAGAAGGGAGAATTGGGTCCAGGCCTGCGTACTGAGGCCAGTGGCGTAATCCTTAGCAGGACAGGTTGTCAGGCTCTCTGTCCTGGGCTCTTCCTACATAAAGTTGATCAAGTTTGCCAGTGGTTCAGAAAAGGAGAGGAAGGGCTGAGCACTCCTGAGTAACCTGAGGGAGGTTACTGAGCTCCAGCAGGAAAGTCTGAGCTGAAGCAGAGAGAGATTTGTCAGTGTTGTAGGGTTTTGATTTTATTTTTGTCTCTTATCCATCCTCCCACCATGGGAAGGAGCAGCTGCTGGAGAACTCCGTGCAAGGAGAGGATTTCCAGGGCTGGGACAGGAGGGCCCTGGATTTCCTTTCCTTGGCTGGCACCGCTGCTCCAGGGTATATTCCCAAATCCCTGACCCTCTTTCCATACCTGTCAGCAAGGGCTGGGCTGTGTCCACCGCTGCGGTCTCTCCTTGATGTCTCATTCTCTCTGTTCACGTACTTTGTGTTCCTCTGCCTCCCTCCCACCCTTCACAGTCAACACTGCAGCAGCCTGTGAGTGACAGCAAAAAATGAACGACTTTATTTTGTTGAACTTTATTGACTTACAGGCCTTTGTTTTAAGCATGTGACATTCAGTCTGCTGCCTGCTGCTCCTGCCTCGTGGGAGCTGTCGAACTCCAGAGCTCACAGGTTGGTGCTAACACACCTGGCACCTTCAGAAGGCCTAAGAAAATGAGGTACCTCCTTGTCCAGGGATTTTAGTGAAGTTCTCCCGTTCCTAGAAGGTGCCTGTGACTGCCCCAGTGAAAACGTGCTGCATTTGCCCGGCGTGGCTCATTGTTTATACAGTGTTGCTGCATAATTACCGGGCTCGTGTGAAGGTCTCAAGGTGCTCTGCAGATGCCAAGGTGTGACCTCACCTGCTGTAATGAAGCTCTGGTGACCGATAGACCTGTGACTTGCCCAGGGCACGAAGCACTGGGCAACGTGAGCCAGCTCCCTACCTCCACCCTGATGAACTACCCCCATTCTGCTGCTCCAGAGAAGCTGGAAATCCAGTTTAACCATCTGCTTGGGAATTCCCCTGTAGCTGGAGGGGATGGAGCATTCTCACACCCTGGCATGGAGGGTGCGGTTGAGGTGAAGGGCGCATGCGTGGGATTGGTACGCGCTGCCCGAGCCAGGCTGACCCCCAAACTGCCCCTTGGGAATTGGGACGCTTGGTCAGGACCCAGCGCGGCACTTTGGGCTGCCAACTGTTTCCCAAGGTTGGACAGTGTGCCCTGAGCATCCCGCAGCCTCGGTGACTGTGTTTGTGCTGGGAGGTAGCTGGAAGAGGTGTCTGACGTGCGGGTGTTGGGAATCTTCCCCACCTCTCTGGTTAGGGGGCCTGTGGAAACCTGGTTTTATTTGCTCTGGAAGCAGAGGACAGAGCTGGATTGCTCTTGAGCAGAACAGATTTTATGAGGGAGCAGTTCTTTCAAAGCCAGCAAAATCTCCCTCTGCAATTAAGGACATTTCTAAAGTAGTAGCTGTAAGCACCCTCGAACGTTCTAAAGGGGGTTCACAGCATAGCATGGCTGGGACCTGGTTCTCCAGAGCTCATGCTGGAAGTTGTGCCATCTTCCACTGTCAGACAACCATTTGGAAAGCCCCAGCTGTTGAGCAACACATGGCAGCAGCGTGTGCTCCAAACCCGGGGAGAAGCCCCTAAAGCAGCGACAGCCAAGCCGTAGTTTGGTCCCCCACTGGTCTGCAGGGCTGGGGCTCTTTTAGCAGCTCTGATTAGGTTTTGAATTCGTCCTGATTTCTTCACAGAAATAGTTCAATGATTTGATGGAGGAGCCTGTGGTTCCCTGCTGGCTGGAGAGGCCCTGCTGCTGTGGCAGGACAGAGGAGCTGGTGCTGCTCTGTGGTCACTGGTGGCTGTGGAGCTGAGAGCATCACCTGGACAGAGGTGATTTATTCTGTAGTGTGGGGATCTATTGCCAAACCGCACAGATTATTGCCTAAGAACATTTTGGGAGGCTAACATTAACATTTATTGCAGTAAGGGGGTTTTTAATTTGTTTTCCTGATAAAGCTCCCAATGAGAGCAGCTCAGCTGAGCTGACAGGATCTTGGTAGGACATCTCCGTGCGGAGAGGGCAGCGCTTGGAGACTCGCTCTGTGCTGGGTGTGAAGGGCCATTCTTACGACCCAATAGTCAATACACTGGATAAATCTGTATCCAGCAATGAAGTCTGGATTGAGTTAGAATTGCCCAATGACCTATTAGTGCAATGTACTTGTTATTTTTCCTGGCGTGCTCCGGTTTTTCTCTACCCCTCATGGTTTTTTCCTCCAGTTCACAGATAGTTGGGAAAATGTGCTGCCTTTATTTTCTGCATGGCAGAAAATATCTTCATCTTCTGCTTTCTTTTTTTTTTTTTTTTATTTTAAGCATAATTAACAGAGCAAAATTGCTTGCAGATTCTGCTTTTCAACGGTCAAAACACAAACTGTCGGTTTTGCTTTGGGGTTTTTTTATGGCTGGATTTTGGAAAAGAGGGGATAGAAGAATTAAAATTACCTGCTTTTCTGTAATGGGTGAAAACAGGAACCTTTTCATGAAAATCAACTGATGGCAGTACTTTTTCACGGGGAGGAGGGGGGATTAGGGTAAAGAGCAGAAAGAACAGCTCCAGTTAAAACTCCTTTTGGCAAGGGAGCGCACATCAGCACGCTTAGCAAAATTCCCCCCTGCCTCTGCTCTTGCTGCATTGAGTTGGATGCCGTTAACCTCCCAACTGCAGTTTCTTTTGCAAATATGGTTTTCATTTTGCCTGTTTTGCTGCTGTTCAGGCCCTTATCAGTTCCTTGCTTGACAAGAGATGCTTCTGCTTTGTCTTCTTATTCGTCCTCACCTTCCGCGCTCGAACTTGAGCATTTCCCATCATTGTCGGGTTGTTTCATCAGAGACCAAATGGTTCCCTTGCCTGTCCCCCTTCCCCTGCTGCTGAGCTTCATGATGAGGAGTGTGGAGGAAGGAAAATACAGAGCTCATTTATTTTTAAGTAACTGTAACTAATGGCTTGATCAGCTAACGTAGTGGAAAATATGCAAACTGCTTGGAGGAGAGTGGATGTTAAAAATGTAACTACAACATTATTGAGACATCTTTCAGCTCTAATGACAGACTGAATAACAAACATGTCAGAAACTTTGTTGCTTCTCTAAGCAAAACCAAATAATTGAATTTATTTTCAGTGATGGTTTTGCCTTTTACATATTCAGCTCCTCATCCATTTTACTGTAGCCCTTACCAGATCTCTTTGAATAAACAGATTTTTTTCTTAAATGGTAGAGTGAGCAGGGGGACAGGACTTCTTCGTATCTCCCTCTCTTCTCTGCCATGCACTTTTTTTGGTTTATCACGGAAGACCAATTCTCAAATATTTCTGCTGTGGCTCCATCAAATGCATACGCTGGTTGTAGTTGTCTCTGCTCCTCGAGCACATCCACGGGTGATATGGACTGGCACCAATTTATTTATTTCTCAGTAATTACGTTACCTTGTATCAGCTGATGATGTGGTCCCCATAGTCTGGAGCTGTGAAAGTTCTTGCCCAAGCCTCTGTGTGATTTTGGGGCTGCTCGTTCTGCTGTGGCCGGTGGGCTCTTCTGTGCAGGCCTCCCGTGGTGGTGCAGGCTGTGAGCAGCACGGGAGAGTCTGCAGTGGGATCTTTTTTCACCGTTCTCACGGGAAACAGGGGAATCAGATCCATGTGTCTGATGGGACAACCCTTGGGAAAGCATGTATTCTCTTTTAAGGTATCCTCCCAGCGAGGCAGGCAGGTTGGGTTTCCATCCCTGCCCGATGGAGGGGCCGGGGAGGCCCTCGTGGCTCCGTGCCGCGCCGCACCTGCCAGCCCCTGCAGCTCTCTGCTCCAGATTGCTCCTTGCCCTTCTTGGCACCAGGAGCTCAACCTGCAGCTCTGTCTCTCTGAAAGGGAGCCCTGGAGCTGGCCCGCAGCTCTGCACGGCGCGGGGGACACGGCAGCTCAGACACATGGCTCTTGCATGTGCGTTTCTTTTTGATTTCACGCGGAGCTGCAGCAAACCATTCCACCCACAGGTGAGATCCTTGGAAAACTGACTGCCCAGAGCTCTGAAGCTTTCAGCCTTCACGCTAGCGCACGGGCCCAGCTGGCTGGAGATTAAAGAGCGCAGTTGAAAACCAAAAAGCATTTGAAATTGCACCACTGAGCTGGCAGGAAATTCCAGCTTTTTGTAGATGTCGGAGGCGTTGGAACGGCGAGGAACCAGAAGGTAAAATTCCGGGGTGAATCGCATCATCAGCGTTTCAGCAAAGCCTCGGACATGGGTTGTGCATGGGGGGACTGTCCCCACCCCTCCTGGCCTTGGGAAGAGGGGAAGAGGAGGGAAGAGCATCCTGGCTCGCAGCCTGGCTCACGCCTCAGCTGTCTCTGTGCTCCAGAGGCCTCTCAGCTCGGTGTGAATCCCAGCGCGGTGCTCAGCACTTGCTCTGGGGATGGAGCTTCCAGCCCTGTCAGCCTCAGCCAGCCCCAGGCGTGCCAGAGATCTCCAGGGCAGATTGGAGACTTTTGTTGTGCCCAAAACGTTCCCTTTGCTTCTTGGACTGACTTGCTCATACTCTTGGAAGATAACCCACAGTTTAGCGGGGTTTGAACTGCTCTGGAAGGAGTCAGTGCTGTGTGTGGATTGATCAGAGAGGACGTCTGCCTGCAAGGAACAAGGGTAGGAGACCTAGAGGACTAAATGGGGCTTTGGACCTTTATCCTTTATTAGTGCAAGCATGTGTGGGCCTGAAATGAGACTGTTGGTGAGCACTGATTCTGAAATCCTCCTGAAAATCAGTGCGACCGCTCATTCCCTTCCCTTCCCAAACGGGCTGCCAGAGATTATCACTCCAGCAACAATGCTTAGAGGCAGCTCAAGAACTCGAGGCCTCCTGTGAAGCCATTGACACCAATGGGAGACTTCAGCTTCCTCTTCTCTCATCCCCTTTCCTCCCCCCTCACCGAGAGCAGATCAAGCCCTGCCAGCGTGAGCGGTGGAGAACAGAATCTGCATTGACGACAGATGGAACGAATGTTATGGATGCATCCCAGGCCCTGAGCTGTTGTGCCACATAAATCAGTAGTAAAACTTTGCCAACTCAGAATGCTTCACAGGACTAGACTATCAGCCAGCTTAATGTCTGGCTCTGCAACCCCAAGACTGCATGGTCCAAATAAAAAAAATAAACTAAAATAGTGAATGCGTGTGCCCTCGGTTGAACCTCCAGCCAGCGGCGCTGGGCTGGGTCCAGCTCCTGGAGATGAATGTGTCTCTGTGATAAGTGACTTGTGAAAGATAATTCATGGTTTGGAAGCCTCCCACTGCACCAATGGGCCGTGGATGCTGCGGGTGAAGTGTGAGGTCCCGGGCTGCCGATGCTATCGGAGCTGCGGATGTGTGCAATGGCCAACCCCAGCCTTCAACCCTGATTAGATCCCAAACAGTCAGGGCACCCAAAAATGCTCCATCTTGCTCTCCTTGTGTGTGTGCCAGCGCCTGGGCCACTCCTTTGCAGAGAAAAGCTGGAACTACACACAACCACCATGTGTGAAACTCGCTCCCATCAGGAAAGCTGCCTCCCGTGCACTGCGTAAATCCCAAGTGGTTGGGATTTAAGACAAAAAAAAAAGGAGGCAAATAAAAAGATTTGCTGTTAAAATTATGACTTGGCAGCCCCGTAGATGTGCGTGGGGGAGAAGTGCCTGCAACCTTTTTAGAGGCATACTTGCCCTTTGGAAAATGAACTTCCATTAAAGTTACAAGGCTTCACCCTTCTCGGTGGGTTTTTGGCAGTGTGAGGGGGAGAGGAAAGGCTGAAATGATCCCTTCAGCTTTCTCACTCTGTCTCAGCAATGATAAAATGAAACATTTTAATGCAGCACTTCAGATCTCTGACAGCTGTGGTAGCCTGGTGTTTACAGAAGACATCCTGTTGTTCAGGGGAGACACTTCTGCCTCCCTGAAATGAAGGGGTTTTAATTTTTTTCCCCCTCCTCACTGCTCTTTTATGCCATTTCCACTCCAAGAGGCCGTTACAAGGGTGACTCTGCAGATTCTGAGGGTTGTAACAGCAAGTTCTCCATCAAAAAGCAGATCCAACTTGTGGGAAAGCTGCCCTGGCACCCACACGGGGCTGAGCAACTCTTGGAAGGGGAAAAAAAAAAGCCTTGATGGTCATGGAAACTCACTGCAGCGCTGAGTCCAGCACGTGAGTGAATCCTCCTGGGACTGCATCCCAGCCTGCAGCACAGTGGAATGAATCACTGGGAAATGCCACCCCAGGGAACAAATTGGTCGTTGTTTGAAAGAGCTCTTGGACAAGCGCTGGGACGGCCGTGGGAGCAGGAGGGCGGCTGCATCCAGCTCGCTGCATTCACGGCAGCGCTGCAGGAACACGCCGGCGAGGCCGGGCATGCTTTGCTGCCTTCCCAGCAGAAAAACCATTTCCCTGTGTTTTTGGTTCCTTGATCTTTCTCAACAAACAGTTTCTTTGTACTGAGAAAGTTAAAAAAAAAAAGCGCGGCCATTGGTGTGCTGCAAAGCCTTTTTTTGGGAGGCTGGGAATGTGGGGACTTCCACCTGCTGGCAGCCCCTTTGGTGCTCCACAGGGGCTTTGGAGCCTTCCTGCTCTGAGCAGGGTGATGGAAACGATAGCTCTGGGCCTTGAACAGCTTCTTCAGCTTTGGATCTTCAGCTTTGGATCTCCAAACCTGCTGCACTCTTGGATTTTCCCCAGCCTCGTGGGCGTTCATGGCTTTGTTGAGCTGTTGCTTTGCCCCTGGATCGGGAGAGCTCCCGGGGCTTGGTCAGAGGCTCTGGGTCGCTGGGAGGATTGGCAGCAGAGCCAGGATCAGTGGCTCACAGCCCAGTTACCCTGTGCTGTGGGGTAGCTGGAGAAGGGGGAATTTTGGTGCTTTGGTGCTGCTTTGCTTGGTAAAGGCTGTAAGACCCAAGGGTAAAGCCTGGTTTCCCTCTGTGGGATCGTCCGTGGAAACCAGGTGGAGATCTCAGGTGTTTCTGTGATGAGACACCGAAGGGAAGCCCTGCAAGCACCACCCCGGCATCCTCTGTTCTTGTGCACGGGATCCCGGGAGCTGTGGCTGTGGAGGCCCAGCCCATGATGTCACCAGGGAGCAATCCCTGAGTGCCTTCGCCTGGGTTGGGTAGGAGAAAGGGTGAGTCCCACGAGCTGATGGATATCTTGCACCTCCGGCCACTGATTTAAGGGGAAATGTGTCGCCGTCCTCCTGTCTCCCCACAAAAAGCCTTAGATGGAAGAAACTGGGAGATCTTATAAGATCTCTATCAGGGGACTTGCTTTCAAGTGACAGCCGCATCTCTAATCCAGCAAAATCTTTCTGTTTCTATTGATGCCCTACAATAAAAACAAAAGTAAAGAGAGGGAAGAATTAAGAACAGGGAGACTTGCTTTTAAAAGGCTTATAAAAATACATATAAAGCGAGACACGATGAGAACAAAGGGGTAATGGAAGCCGACAGACAGTTCTCATGCCATTAAACTGCATCTCAAAAAAAAAAACCAAC
>VXBT01003413.1:116626-133426 GCA_013400235.1 Oriolus oriolus | reverse complement strand
AAAAAAAAAAAAAAAAAAAATTAATCGTTATTTGGAGGGGGGGAGCGTCTTTATTGTGAACATGTGCAAATGGAGGCTTCAGCCGTATAAAACCCATGCCCACAATAAGTATATTTGTGTAGCAATTAATGTGAGATCACAGGCTCGGCTTTTGCCAAATAGTCGTGTCAGCATGGGGTACATTATGTGTGTCAGGAATCCAGTTTCCAAATGTGGAAGACATTGGGCCACTCGTAATTAAGTGTTTTGTCATCGCGGGGCAGAGCCGCGTGCGCTCTGGCTGAGCCGAGCGCGGCACCTCCAGCGCCATCGCCCAGGGTTTGCTCTTTTGGCAGCTCTTTAAGGAAACTTTATGCAGAAGGAATTTCAAGACACTCGTAATTAGATCTCAGCCCCCCTCCTTCTTTTCTTCCTCCCCCTCCCTGAAATGCAGAGAGCAATTTTGATTTTCTCTCTGAGCCAAGGAAACCGAGTTTCAATTTCTCTTTATCGTAGCAGGGATTATCTCCCTGATTGGTTTCGTTGAGACATCATTTCCATGGGTTTCTGTTAGGGTTTCTAGTAACACTTCTGTGAATCCAATACTTTCTGGGAAGTTTATTACAGCAGCTGCTAAAGGCAGAGCAGAGGCGTCCAAATAGTGCAGGAACATGCATTTACCACACTTACAACTCCAGCAGATTCAGTTACAAGAACTGCTGCAATTTTTATTTTTTTGGGTTTTTTTCATCCTTTTATTTCCTTTTATTTTTTCCTTTCCTATTCCTTGTGATCTTATTAAGACTCAGCAAAGGCTGTGGTCCCTGGTGCTATGTCTCTGAATTAATTTCAAGTGAAGTAGAGGCTGGAGTGGAGTGTGGGAAGGTTCTTGGCATGGATGGGCTTGGCTGGAGTTTTCAGTAAGGAGACATTTAAGGGAAGGGAGAAGAGGATTGCGTGTGTGTACATGAGGGGGACAATATTTTTTATATACTCTGCACAAAAAGCCATCTCCAGAGCTATCAGGCTTTCATCACCCCAGCCTGATCCAAGGATGTTCAAAAAGTGAAGCACATTGTAAATCTGGCAGGCTGGCTGGAACTTGGAGAGGTTTGAAAGGCGCTGGAGGGTGGGAGCATCCCGGCGGGGCCGGGCTGGTCAGCGCAGCCTGCGGCGGGGGAAGCCCCTCTCCACGGCTCCGGGCACTTCCATCGTGTTTTTATCTCCTTGCCGAGGAGATATCCCAGTTATTGCCCCCCGCCCTCTTCCAGGGAGATGGGAACAGATGTGCCCCACTGCAGAAATGCTGAGAAAGAAGCTTGAGAGTTCAGAGTGAATTTTTCTTTGAATTATGGTTTTTTTTGTTCTTTAATGGTTTTCTCAGTGGTGATGTGAGGCATCGCTTGAGAAGGAAGAGTGCAGCACAAGTCAGGTTTTATTCCACCTTCTCCAGTGCTACTTCTTCAAGTGATATTTTCCACTTGATAAGAATTGGGAGAGCGGTATAGAAGACGGCTTGGGGTGAATGGCAGAAGGGCTGGTGCTTCCCCACTCTCAGTGCCTTTTTCTGCATGAGGTGGGTTAGATGTGGATGGGCAGTGCTGGATTTCGGAGCCTTTCTCCCCCTCCACTGGTGGTTTGTGACTCAGTCGCCCTGGTTCAATCAGAAATGGGGTCACTGATACTCTGAGACTGCAATAATGCCTCTTGTTTGCAGCTCCCGTGGTGGTGGGCTGGTACAGACAGCTGGCCTTCTACCAAAACATATTCCAGGAATTTTGCCTGCTGTTTTCAGACCTCACACTTCCCAAAAGTAATAGGAATATGCACTGGTTATGGGGACATATTTTACTCTAAATGAACAGAATACCCACATTTCCACGTTTGCCTTTTATTAACTTTAACCACAGCTCTTCAGGACGGACCATAAATAAAACATCAGCCATATTAACTTTGGGAGATGGTGTTTCTTAAAGACACCTGCTAATTAACTACAGCCAGAATCTTAGCAAGGCCCTAAATGAGAGGGGTTCTCACCTCCCAGGCAGTATTCCACAGGAGGCAGGTAGCGTGCCGAGCTCACGGACACTTGGCTCTGTTTGTCTTGTAGGTGTTGCAGCGGGATGTAAATTCTTGTTATTATTAAGAAAAAATCCCCTTATTCTGAAAATGATTCATCAAACACCTCGTCCTCGTTGCATGTAACATCTTGTTGGTCCTGGAATTGCTCTCTGCCGAGCGCTTGCACCGCAGGGAAGGCGCTGGGTTCGACGGGAGCCGGGGCGCTCGCAAGAGGAGCCTTTGCTCAGTCTGTGCTTGCCTGCCATGGCTGCGTGGTGGAGAAGCCTCTGGAGGGGTAGAGGCCAACAGGGGTTGGTTTCAACTTGTTCCAAAGAGGTGAAACCCTCATTTCCTCTAAATCTCTCTGATGATGCTCAGTTTTTCCATTTCCCCTGCAAGCATTGTCCCTGCTTGGGAAGTCCGCTGAAAGAGAGGAACCCAGAGTGAGCTAGGCAGTCCTCTTTCCAAGAGGGAGGAAAATGATTTGCAATTAGCAGTGGGGCCACCTAATCCTGTTAGAGCTTCTCGTGGAAGGCAAAATCTCAATGAATAAGTCTGCAGAAATCTCAAATATCGGTGGTGAGGCTGAAGGGAGGAGGGGAGAGCGCGGCAGCAGCGATTTGGGCTGGATTGCCCGACTTGGTGGGGTGCACTTCCCATCCCTGCTGGGGGAATTCCAAGCTTTTCTGTGCACTTTTTGTTTCTTCTACCACATATTTGAAATTGCCTCTCTGGTGGAAGGGCTGAGGGTGGTGAGAGTGCTGCAGGTGCGCAGCATCCAAACGTGCAGACCTGTGGCATGGGGGAAATCTGTCTGAGCCCCACCCGGGGTGGGAGTGGCACCGAGCATTTGTGCATTCCCTGCTCCTCCAGGGACAGGGACCCCCCCACACTCACAAACCCCATGGACACTGGCAGGGCTTTTGGGGCTGGAGTTGTTTCCAGTGCAGCACCCAGGAGTGCTGGGGGGGCGATCACCTCCAGGCAGCGAAGGTGATGGTATCTGCCTGCTCTGCGTGCTCCGTGCATTATCCAGGGCAGGAAAATCCCCTCACGCCAAGAAGGGGGATGTGAGGCTGCACTTTGTTTTGTGGGCTGATGGAGTGCCTCTGTTTGCAATGGGATGAGGTTATCTGGGTCTTCTCTCCGAGGTGAGGGGTCTCACCCACACTGAGGGCTGGGTGCTGGCTTTGCCATCGGGGAGATTATCCTCGTGGTTTCATCTGCCCTTCCCAGAAGCAGCACTGCTCTTCCTTTGTGCTGGTGGTGCTGCAGGGCAAGGGCTGCTTTCTGCACCCCAAGATCCCTTTGCACCAGTGGTGCTCCTGAAAAAGCTGCCTGGAGCAGCCCATCTCCTCATCTTTTCCTGCGCTCCCTACTGAGACAGAGCTCCCACTCAGGCTAGGGGTGGGGCTGTATCCTCACTCCCAAATCCTGGCCCTGTGGATCAGGCTCAGTAACACCTGGGCAGACCTTTCTGCCAGCAACCCCAACAGCACTTCCTGCAGAAGAGGGTTTTCCCCCTGCCCTTCCCCTCCATCGTGGCCACTCTCCCTGCAGAAACCCTGGCTCTCCACTTCCAGGCTGAACTTTTGAACCTTCCTCCTCCAGCCCCAGCCAGGTCGTTATTTTTGACTGACACCTTTTCCCCGAGTTACTGCACAGCTGAGAAAGAGAGGGCCAGCCTGGCCACGGCTCCCGGCTCTTTCCGGTGCCCGGCGTTCCCTGCCAGCCCCTGGCGCCCGTTCAGGGGAGCTCAGGGCTGCCCAGGACTTGTGGCAACACAGTGGACAAGTGCCACCAGGGAGGAGAGCTGCCTGCCATCTGCTCTTGCCACTTGTGTCACTTAGGGAGAGTATTTTTCTTGATCTGGATTCTGCATTAATTGTTTCCCGGAATATTTTGCTACACGAATGTCACACTTCTGTCTGCCTGGCTTGCCCTGGGTTGAGCAGAGGTATTTATGAGTGGTTTTTTGCACATATTTTTCACCTTTTTGAAATGCTTGGCACCGCTCTGGATGCTGGAACAGATCCTTCCTGTTGAAAATACACAACTCAGTTAGTCTTGTTGGGGACTGGAGGGAAGAGTGGTGGTTTAGCTGCTCAGCTCTGGCTTAGCTGATGCTCAGAGTGATGGTGAGCCCTGCTTTCCTGCAGAGCTGGAGGTGGCCAGTGCAGAGGTCAGGTCTCTTTGCCCGTGCCGGTGTAATTTGGAAGTCAGAAAAAGCCTCCTCCTCCCCAAAAAGAGCACCAAGGAAATCTGTCCTCCCCAGAGCTGGGTGCCAGGGCAGGGTGGGAGCCCACTGGCTGCAGCTCTTCCCTGCACACGAGACTCGCTGCAGCGTTCTATTTGTTGTGTGACAGTCTCTGAGCAGGGTCAGGCCCGTGATTGAGTTAGCAGGGCTCAGCTGCTGTGCATTAACCAGCCAGGGGGGTATTCCCATACTAGGGCAAAGGAAAGGTAAAACCTGTTCATTTAAACATCTTTCACAGAGGTTTAAACAAAACTTCATTTGCTTTAGGTACTCATGTGTGCAATTAACGAGGCAGTAGCTTGATTTGAGCCCCTGGTTATCCACCTCTGATGGTCACTTTGGTTTTCATCAAAAGAGAAGCATCCCAAATGTGTTTATTTATTCACCTACACGCTGTGGCACTGGCAGGCAAATGGGGGAATTAAAGCTTTGCTTGTGGATGTCTTACAACCATTTCTTGGAGTCCAGGGATTCACATCCCCTTGGAAGGAGAGGATTTCAGACCCCACCAAGCTCTTCTGTCAGCTCCAGCAGGAATCAGGAGGTTGATGGTGAGCATCAGGCTGCAAACCTCACTGGGAACATGAAAGAATCTCTGAGGATCCTGTGCTTCCCCAAAAGATGTCCCCTCATTTTCACCTCGGGGTGAAAGGTTGCAGTGCTGGAGGTGGGAACACAGTGTAGAGCTGGTGTAGGTGCACATTTTAAGGCTCAAAAAGTCATCAAGAAATAGGAAAAGTACTTCCCAAGACCTGTGTGGTGTTTGTAATTTAACGCCCTCCTTCCAGGGAAGGTTTCCAAGCTGCCTCGGCCCCAAAGTGCCCGAATCCCGGCGCTCTGAGGGCCCAGCTCTGCCCGGCTCTGGGACAATCCCTTCGAGCCCTGTCGCAACTCTTCAGCTAAACAGGAGCTTAACTGTGTCCTCCTGTGGGCCAGGAGCTTTAGGGCTGGCACAGCAGAGCAGGAGTGGAAGATGATGAAGCATCTGCCTGCACTGCCTGTTACTGGAACTGCATCGGAGCTCGGGCTGGGGAACCATCTTCTGAGCAGCCTTCCCGGCTTCCTGAAATCGATGGTGCAAGTAAGCAAAACATGTTTACAGTCCTCTCTGAGCAGGTTTTCAGGCACCACCTCATCATTTATCTTTCTTTCCTCTTTTCCTGTATCCCCCAAAGTCCTGAAGAAACCCCAAGGCGATGGTTCTCACTCTTGTTCAGGGCCGTTCCTTGGGCTCTGCAGAATTTCAGAGCTGGTTGCAAATGAACAAACAAAACCCCTTTTCTTGCAGAAACGTGTGTCATTTTTGACTGGGGTACTTGCTTATTCCTGTTATTTGGGGAGTGGTGGCTTTGTTTCTTCCAGGTCTATTAATCTGGTTTTTTGTATGTTGTACAGGAAGATAAATGCCAATTTATAGTCAAGATAGAATTCTAGTTTGGTATTTGGAAATGCAGGACCCAAGCTAAAATCCTTAATTTTCTGCCTGTCTGGACTCTTGGGAATTGTCAGGCTTCAGCTCTGAGCCTTCAGACCAGAGACTGAAGTCAGACCAGGAGCTGTTTACTGCTTCAGGGAAAGCAAAGTTAGATCTAAGGATAGGGATGAAAGCTTGTAGGCTTGAGATTTACAGTTGTCAGACGTCCTCGCTCAGGAGCGTTTCTGCAGTGGGTTCGTGAGCATTTTGTCCTTTTATGCTTTTCTGATTGGTATTATTTGTATTTGTGTATTTGTTATATTTTTTGGAGCTCTGCTGCTGTGGCTGATTTCCTCCATCCACATGAAACCACAGCTTCATCTGACAGAATGAGCTGCAGCAAAAGTCTCTTTAGCTCTGTTATTTTTACTGGAATACCAGTAAAGGAAGAAGTGCAGCACAGCATCTCACAGACCAACCCTCAGCTCTCACTACTGCCATAAATCAGAAATAGGAGGCTCACCTAAAGTCAAGGGGAAAAAAGGGCATTTTTGTAAATGGAAACGGCTGCAAGTCCCGTGTGGATGTCCTGGTCGAGGTCCCCTGCCCCGGGAGGAGGTGCCCCCATCGCCCTCACGCTGGGTTTTCCCCATGGGAGTGGGAATTCATTATTTTGCTTTTTCTGAGCCATTACAACAGAATGTTTTGCAGAGCAGCTGAGCAGGACTGTGACTCTCAGCCCATAGAAACGCCACGGCCTCCGGAGTAAATCAGAATTTCCCCTTTGATTTGAAGGGGGGAAAGCTGATTTTTACGAGGAAATTTGGGGGTGATCTCGAAGCTGCCCTCTCCTCCCAGTGACGTTCCCCAGCAAGCAGTAGTAGAAATCCAGATGTTGGGTTTGCCTTTCATGTTTTCTTGGTAAATATCTGAATAAATATTTATCAGTAAACAGGGCAGATTTGTTTCTAAATTGGAGTTGGCTGGGTTTGTGCATAGTTCTCAGCGAGGGGTTTTTAGGAGTGGGGAGGGATGCTCAGTCTCAGGGACTGAGCTCTGCAGAGAGAAGAAATGAAGCAGATTTGGGTTTTTTATCAGAAAGTGCTGTTTAATGGAACCAGGTTTCTCCCTCATAAAATGTGCTGATGGAAAAAATTTATGTAATAAAAACAAACAACATCATCTTCCCCCTCAAAAAAAAAAGGGAGTAGGGAGTTTCCTTGCAAAATGTATTATTTGGAGGTTTTCAGACTGAACAAACTCTTTTTTATTTCATTTTTGAACTCATTTCAGGGGAGAATCCGTAGAGAAATAATTGAGCAGCGGCTCCAAACCCAGATGAAAGAACTTGCCCCGACTGAAACGAAACATTTTGTGGAGCTTGAAAGTATTTGTGTGCTTGGAAAGCAGCTCATTGTACGTGTGGGGGGGTTGTTTTGGTGATCCATGAAATATTTTTAAGATTTATGGGACCTGGTGGTGACTTTGAAGACAGAAAGTTCCTTTTTCAGCGCAGCTGCAGCCGTTCGAGTCCGTGTGCTGTGTGGGCACCGAGGAGATATGAAAGCAGTAAATGTATTTTGTGAAATACGTTATTTGCAAAGATAAGAGACGTATTTTATATAAATATATATGTATAAAATAAAATATACGTGCAGGGTTTGGTGGGAAGGGAGCGTGTGTGGGTGCATCCCGCAGCCAGGTGAAGAGGGATTTTATCCCAGAGCAGTGGGGAAGTTGATGGGATTAACTCTTCCCATCACCTGCATTGCTCTGTTTGGAGGGAGATGTCCTGACTCCCTAATCCCATTTTAACCTCCCCAACTGGGATATTATCCTGACCAGTGCAAAACCAGGTTGCTTCTGTTAGGCAGCAGGACTCTGGGTTTGGAGGCTCCCCTCTCCTCTGACATTGCTGTGTTCTCCTGGGAATGCAGGGCAAGCCAGGAACATTTCGGGTCCCCTCACACCTTGCATCCTTTGGGAAGAGCTCTCCTTCCAATGGGATGCCCACAGGTGCCCTTACCAGTCAAAAGATGGGTGTCCCCTGTCCCAGGAGCAGGTTTGAGGGCTGGACTCTCCAGAAAGTGACACACCCTCGACTCGGGGTTTGAGGGAAGGGAGGGCACCACAGAAATGCAGGGCAGGGCATTTCTAGCCTGATGTGTCTGAGGAACAGCTGAGGAATTCAGCTGGAAGGATTGAACTGGAGCGAGTGATGGATCTGGAAGGGGGAGGGAGCATCCTGTGCCCTCCAAACCTCGGGACCCACACTGAGCCTTTTGCAGGCAGAGCTGGAAGAGAGGTGGCAGAAGGATGTGGTGGGGAGGAGGATGGAGGAAATCCCTGCGTGTACAGGAGTGTTTCCATCACATCACTCGTGTGTGGTGCGTGTTTAAAAGACACATTTCTCTCTGCACAGATTTCTCCCTTCAGACCAGAGAGGCTGAATGGATAAATCCTGAGATCACGTCTGTGTGTTGGAGGCAAAGGGTTTTCCACCTCCTTAAAGCTGAAATTGTTGAGGAAACCCTGTATTTCCACATCTTTTAGCACTTCAGAGCATGGCAAAGAAAAAACTGTTTGAGGGAGAGGCACAGCTCTGGGCTGAGCCTTGAAATGAGTTGCCTTGAATTAGACAATGAGATAAGCTCAGGGAATAGAAGGAATTGCACCCAAGCGGTTTTGTGATGACAGGGACACGGTTGTGTCCCTTTCCTCTCTCTGTGCCACGGTCCTTAGGGAGCAGCAGGTCCCAGGGCGCTTGGAAGGACAAGGAACGGGTGGCAAACGCGTGACCTGGGATTCACGTCCCTCCTGCTGCTGCTCACGAGGAGGCACACGGGGCTCTCGCTCAGCACAAACAGGGGAATTCAGAGCTTCTGGATTAGGAGCTGGTGTGGCTTCCATTAACCCGGGGGTTTTGCTGGGCTGACTCCTGGAAGAGCCGTGCATCAAACATAATGAATCAGGAGGGAAGCCCATAGATCAGCCGAGCCCGCTGACCTCTGGAGTGAGATGGAGGGGGCGGCGGACAGAGCCAGGCTGGCCTCCTATTTATTAATTGCTTTAATGTCTTGATAGGCTTTCAGGCCCAAACTTGTTAATTTTGCCAGTGTATGCGCAGGGTTTTGTCGCCTCGTAGGCAGGGAAGGTTTTACTGCAATACAGCCAAGAAAATGCTGGGCCCTCCCAGGGAATTTGCCTGCTCTTTGTTTTCTTTTTGCATGCTGCAGATATATGAACATATTGATGCATTCCTCAAGCATCCATCCGAGGCTGGAAGTGCATTGGGGAGCCCAGAAGCGATGCACGTGCGTGCAAGTGTGTAAATAGATATTGTTACCCTGGGACTGCGGCTGCAGCTCTCCTCCGTGGGACCAGATTTGTTTCATGCATTGATTGGGTTCATTCCCTGGCCAAGCAGCATTTAAGCTACTGGAGGCATTTCTTTTTTTAACCTTAAAAGTAAAAACAAAACAAAAACAAAAAAGAAAGGCGAATCCCTGAAGTGAGCCCAGCGATAGCTGGGTGAGCCCCTTGCCAGCCAGGATGTGCCTGCACGTATGGACACACAATAACTTTGTCCACTGCTGTCATAAAAATAAAGGCACTTATATGAGGGTGAGAGGTCAGGGGAGACCTTGATTTAACAACAGGGAAAACATTAATTTTCTGTTATTAATTACACGTTATCCGTAGTACATTTGCTGCTCTCACTTTAGATAAGGTTACATCTATACTTTTTTGTTAGGGAAACTTCTGGGGTCACGTAGGGAAAGGTGGCTGGAAGGCAGGGAAAAGAAATCTGCTTTAGAGAGCTGGAGGAAATGCTGCATTTCTCTGTGACCTCCCCCTTCCCAGTCTGCTCTTCTGGGGACTGATCCTTGCACATTCCTGGAATAGCTCACTTGGTGAATGCTGAAGGAATTGAGGTGCAGAGGAAACTTGGGGCAGCACCATCTTGGAGTTCCCAGAAAGTCCAGAGGGATGGATATATCCTCATGTCTGTGCTCTTTCTCCCAAGCTTGTAGCTACTGGATCAGTCAAATTCGAAGTGAAAAGTTATGCTCAGTGAGAGGGAGACTTAAAAGTTCAAATCCAGGTCTGGTTCAGTGCATTCCTTCTCTTGTTTCCTCGCTTTCAGCTGCTTTGGAGGAGTCTACTGGGAGGAATTATCCCATTCCTGCTGGGGGGGACTCCCAGCCTACGGAGGTGATGGGCAGTAGGGATCATTCCAGGGGGAAATGTGGGTCTCACCTCTGGGAATTGTCCTGGGTGAGACGCGCAGGTGCTGCTGTGCTCCCTTCCCAGCACAGATCGGGAGATGACGGCGCTGCTCTCAGGGATGGATCCATCTCCCCTTTCCCAGCTGAGCCTTTGCCTAAGGAAGGGGCCAAGCAGCTGATGTGAAAGGAGGAAAAAGCAGTGAAGGAAAATAAACAGCCCTCAAGGAATCCACTCCACGCAGATGGATGGTTTGTATCACAGGGAGGTGAAGAACCTCTTCCTGTGGTGTCAGCACTTGGGAAATTTCTCCTCTGTGAGTAAATTTTTGGAGGAGGAAAAAAAAGAAATAGAAAGGTTTGGTTTTTTAGCACAGCAAAGCTCAGGATTGGGATTCACTCACTTGAGACCTCCATCCCTGGGAGCACAGAAGGCTGAGGGAGATGCTTGCCTGGGAGAGCAAACCATTCTCCAGGCACTTGATCCCACAGGAAAGGGCGGCTGCTGCTCTGCGGTCATCACAGCCTCGTGAAGGCTGGCAGGTCGGGCAGTGCCAGTGCTGGACTGGGGATCTGATCCCGTGTGGAGCCTCTGCTGCAGGTGAGGGACAGTTGGGTGTCCCTGGAATGTCAGCAAGGCTGTGCCCCAGCCCTGCCCCTGTCAGTGCACATGGGAAACGGGATTCAGCAGCCGTTCTATCCAAGCTGATCTCAAATTAAGCTGTTTCTTTTCTCAACCCCCTGAGGACATGAGGGGATGCAGCTCTGGGTCTGTCTAGCGAAAAGACAAACACAGAAGTGTCTGCTAGTCTGGGTGAGCCATAGAAACGGCTGGGGGCTGGATGTTTTTAGCAGTAGTTCCTTTTTTCAAGATCTTTTCCATATTCCAGCAGTGCTCACATCACTAGGAGCCACTGGCTGAGGCCAGGGAGGGATCTCTGCTGGGTTTCCCCCTTGGGTGTCCGACAGGTCTGGTGCAAATTCAGTGATGGACACTCAGCTGCGTCTGCTCTAGCTGAGCTTGTTGCCTGCCCAAAACCCAGGATTTGTCCGTCTTTGTGTACTCATCTATTTATTCCCCTGTTTTCAAATGGCTTCAGATATCTGTGGAGTGTTTGCCCCCCTGGCTCATCCTTGGAAAGAAACAAGTGGAGTTGTCTTTTTTTTGGATGTGAAAGCCAGAGAGCAAAACTCTGGTTCTGCTTTAGTGGCTGAAAAGTAAAATACCTGTGGACCTGGTGAGTGTCGGGACACCAGCTTGTGTTATTGACCAAATCAACTGGGAATCCTGGCTGAAGTCAGTGCAGTGACTTGCTTAATTAATTGACTTGATTAATTCATGTGAACATGACAGGTCCTTACTCCAGAATCCTGGTCCCAGAGCTGAGCATCTCTTGGATGTCCCCTTGGAGTGTCTGCTGCTGTCTCCCGCCATCACTCCTCAGTAGTGCACTTAATGTTGTTTCTTTGGGGGTTGTTTTATTCCCCAGTGCCCTGTTTCTAGTGGTAAAAGCAGAGCCAAAAAATCATCTGTACGGCTCAGGGTGATGTCCTGGGGCCAGTGGTGTGTCTGTCATATGCTCCAAAAAGTGATACGGCCCCCAGTGCTCTGCCTCGTCAGGATCTCGTGTTGCATGTGTTTTGTTCCAGGGTATGTTCATTTATATGGAAAACTATACATCCATTTTCATTGCTGGCATGCTCGTAGCAAGGCAGTTTGTGCAGATAAAGCTTTCAAGTCAACTTGTTTCTAAACTTCCCTGAAAGTCTGGCTGTGGAATTTCTCTCCTTGAAAACACTCGTGCCTTAAATTAGGGGATTGATTTAAGCGCAGTTCCTAAATCAACTTAATGTCCCCTTTGCAAGGAGCATTCACGCAGCAGCCACCTCAGTCCCTGCAGTCAGAGCCTCCGAGCTTTCCTTCATGAGTAAATAGAAAAAAAACCCAGAGAAGGCAACCCTTGAGCTGAATCAGAGCCCTCTCGCTCCCACGCAAAGTGGAACAATTAAAAAAAAGGATGCTTTTGTTTTAAGTGTAGAACCAGTCATAATAGGCACAACAGGGAAGTGCTTAATAGGGTTTCAGCTTGCAAAACAGTAATTAGAGCTGATATTCCTCTGATTGCTCAAGGCTGAGTTTGTGATAGGTCATCCCTCCATCGGGGCTGAATATCTGTGATGTGGAGGCCCATACTTGCAACATTACAAGGCAGGCATGCTTTTCTTTAATCATTATTATTTCAGTTACAACCCGGATGAGTGATCCCAGCTGGTAGATAAGGATCAGACACACACAAATAGGGCTCATCTTTCTTACCATATGGAAACCTGAATTGCAGAAGTCGTCTCCATCTCAAACCCTGCTCAGCCCCCGTCCACCCAGGCGCTGTTTCTGTCCTGTTTTAGCTGTAGTTAATTGATGAGCAACTCTCCAACCCAAGCACAGCCTCTCCCTGGATGTAGGGGCAGGAATAATCTCATTTATAAGGGCTTGGAGTCCTGCCTGGCTCTCCTTTCTTCCGAGCTCAAGGTACCATCAGAACACACTTTCCATCTGCTCCTTCTTCCTCTTGGTAACAGCTTCATGTCCCAGCTACCAGGAATCCAAATGGTTTTTCTCAGAGTCCAAGTGGAAAAATGGGTCCTGCTTTTACGAGATATTTCCTTGACAAGTTTTAGGGGGATTTGCCTTCATTTAAGGGGTACCTGCACAGCCAGAGCAGTGACAGGACAAGCCCAAGGAGTGCACTCATCTTCCACATGTGAACATGCTTTGGCCTCTGTATTAAGAAGTAGAGGGGGTAGAAAAATCCCTGATGAAGGGGAAGGGGCAACAATGTCTAATCACTGCAGAGCCATCTTGAGCTAATTGAGTTTGTCTAAAATTCATCCAGCCTTTAAGGTTTAATAGAAGATGATGGTCTTAATGCATCACATGCCTTGGAGTAAATGGATACTCTGCTTTAAAGGCCCTGTTGATGTTATGTGAAGGGGAACAACAGTTGTTATGATTCTGAAACTCAGATTGAACCCAATTAATCAATGCTGAGATGATTTGAATCATGTGGCATGCATGGTCACCTCTCTGATATTCTATCCTTATCCCTCCCTAGGCTGAGACATGATTGATGTCAACTGTACACCGAATTTTCAGGGAGAAGGCCGAGCCAAGTCATTTGGACAGAGAAACAAATTAGATCAAAAGTGTGATCCGGGGGAAGGGAGATCAGTTTCAGAGCAGAAGCTTAAATTTCTTTTTGTACCTTGGGTGCTGTGTCCGGGTGCACGAGCCCTGGGGATGGCACTCGTGTGCGTGTGTGTTTTATGTGTGTGTGTTTAGTGGGGTTTTTTGTGCGGGGTGTGTGAGCAGCAGCTCAGGGACTGGACACTCGGCAGGAGATGGCCGCACATGCCTCGGTCCAAGCCCAGAACTCATCCAAAGGCACGTTTGCATCTTCAGGCAGCCCTTCATGCAAAAATAATCCACAGCCATCCTCCGTTCTTAGGTTACAGCCAGCCGGGGTTACCTTGTGCCTTTCCTTGGGGGAAAGGGAGCAGGGAGGGGGGCAGAGCTGGGGGGGAGCACCCCGGGCCCTGCCCGGTGCTTCACACCCCGGCCACCTTTGGCTCGCAGCTCTTACACCCTCTGAGCCCGCCGAGCCTTGGCCAGGGGGTCACGGGGAGCGGGGGATTTTGGATCTTGCCTTTTATTTCCTTGGGCTTCTCCTCCTGGATTACAGAAAGCAGTGGGAGGACTGGGTGGCGTGATATGGGTGTTTCTAAGGGCTGGGTTTTGTTTCTTTCTTTGTTGTTGTGTTCTTTTTTTTTTTCCTTTTTCCCTCCTCTCTTTTTTCCTTTTCCTTTTTCCCTTTCTCTTCCTTTTTTTCTCTTGTTTTCTTAATTTCTTCTTTCTTTTTCTTTTTTTTTGGTGTCCTTTTTTAATCCTTTATATTTTCTTTTTTCCTTTTTTGTTTCTTTCTCTGCTTTTTCTTTTTTTCTTTTTTTCTTTTTTTTCTTTTTTTCTTTTTTTCTTTTTTTCTTTTTTTTCTTTTGTTTTTTTCTTCTTTTTTTTCTTTTTTTCTTTTTTTCTTTGTTTGTTTGTTTGTTTGTTTGTTTGTTTGTTTTAGGCTTTTCCTTTCTCTTCCACGAAGGGCTTTTCGCTGCTGCTCTGCTCTCCCACCGCAAACCTTGTGCCGCCAGTTTGCGGGTGGGCAGACTGTCCTTGCCACACGTTTTGCCTCGCAGGACGTGTCCGGGGGAGCGGGGGTTCCCGGCAGCCGCTTTATTCCCCCTCACTGCTCACTCCCCGCGCCGCAGTCCCGCTCCCCTGGCAGCTCCACAAAAACTTGGGATTTGGAGAAAACTTTCCCAAACGAAGCCGTGGGGTGTGAGCAGGGACGCCGCGGTGCGGATCCCGCTGCGCAGCCCCGCTGCGGTGCGGAGCTGCTGTCGCGGCTCCCCGGGATGCTCCCGCATCTTGTCCGCGCCCCGTGACGGCGGCGGTGTCTCATTTATGTCCTACGAGGAGCTAAAATCGCTGTCGCTTCACCCCACATCGCCTGCGGGACGGGGGGACTGGCTCGGACGCGGTGTCACCGCCCCGCGGGGCCGGGACCCGGGCCGGGAGCGGGCGGCGGCTCCGGAGCCGGCCGAAGGTGCCGACGCAGAACCCCGAGGTCCCCAGCGCGTTCCTGTTCAAGGGGTTTGAAAGCTTTTGTGCCCGCGGATTTTCGGTGTCCGTCTCCAGCTCCTGGTGCTGGGAGTGCTGGAGTTTGCTGATGCTAGGAACTAGGGGATTTTTTTTTTTAATAGGAGTTTTCCTTAATTATGATATTAAGCGATTCAGCCTAATTCTGATTAAAGCGAGCGTTGTAACAGTTCAATACAACCCCGTCTCATCTCTTTAATAGCTCTAAAAGCGTTTGAGGGGGAAAGATACCTTAAGGAAGTTAAATGATGTCAAGATTATTTTTCATTACTGCAGTTTTGTATAGTTAGAAAAGCAACAAACACTGTTAATCTGGTTCAGTGAGGGGGCAAAGCCTTTAACTACACATTTTTTTTAACTCATTAAGTTCATTTGTGCAAAAATTCTTGCAATATAATTGCGTGTTTATGCTACCTTTGCTCGTTTTCCTTTTTTCTTTTTTTTTTAAACCCCCAATCGAAAAAAAATCACTGCTGCTGAAAATCGCTGATTATCCTGACACATTTTCCCCCCCCAGTGGAAACGCTGATGATTTGAAGCCCAAGGAATAGGAAATTCTGACGGGAGATCTATTGTTTTTGAGAAAGATCTGAACAATAAATGTCATGGAAGGCTCCGCGCTTGTATATGTGTTAATTAGAGGCTGCATAAATAGGTGCACAGAGGGAGAGAAGCGGCTTCCTTAAGTTTACAGAGCTGGGCTATAGTTTATGTTGCAAACAAAAGAAAATGCGGGTTTGGGTCGGGGTTTTTTTAATGACAGCGCATAAAACCTTCTCGCTTTTCTCAGTACCGTCCATGCAGCCCTTCCTGTCTCTCGCCTCTGCGGGGGGAAAAAAAAATAAAGGAAAAGTGGGGATGGAAGCGTTGCCTAAGAGTTTGGGTAGTTTTAATTCATCCCCGCTTCCTTTCCAGCCGAAATTCTCGGGAATTCGCACACTGGCGGGGAGAAGGGATGGGGGCAAAGCCCACGCTTTTCCATAACACCTGGCCCGGGGGATTGGGGTGAAAACGCTGAATTTTGGGCTGCCAGCGTGGCACTTTTGTCTCTTTGCAGTGTTTCCGCGGAGCTTGAGCGGCTGCGGTGGGGGCTGAGCTGGGTGCGGGGATTGTCCCCCCTGTCCCCAGCACTNAGCAAAGCAAAGGAAAGCGAAGCAAAGCAAAGCAAAGCAAAGCAAAGCAAAGAAATGCAAAACAACAACAAAAACAACCACACAAACAAAAAAAAAAAAAAAAAAAAAACAAAAAAAAAAAGGTGATTTTCTCTTAAAATTCAGATCACTTGCTTCAAAACTAAACCCCAAACAACCCCCGAGTCTTGGGGTGAGGGTGCTGTGGCACCCGCATCCCCCTCTCTCGGAAGCCGCCCTGGCTTCCTATTGATTTTATTCCTTGCCCAGAGCCTCCTAGAAAATGGCATTTGCCGCGATGTTTTCCCCCGCGCAGCCTGCGTATCGTCACTCAGCGGCAGAGCTCGCTCCATCCTCCCTCCCTTTGTGTCCTTCCAGCCCTCTGCTTAATTGTATTCCCAATTGCATTTGCTTTGATGGATTTACTTCCTTTTATAATTTCCTAGTTACGGACCCTGGCTTTGCCTTCCCGACACTTAACGTGGAAAAAAATGTCCTTTATGTGCTCAAGTTGAGGAGAAACCTCTTGCTTTGAAGGTCTCTGCCGGGATGTATGAGGGGTTCTCCCCTTTTTTATCAGGCCTTGATATTCCCCCCTTTTTTCCAGCGGTTCTCTCGTGTCTCCCCATTCCCTTGCTGATGTTTTTGCAGCGTTAAACCCCGCCGAGCTCCCCGAAAAGGCAGGGAGAGCACAGCGGGGAAAGCCTGAAGGAGAGCAGTGAGGGGGTGCGCGGGGGAGATGGAGGGCAGAGCGGGGGTCAGTGCGGGCGGGACAGTGGCAAAATCGGGGTGAGCTGACACTCGGGGGGTGCTGGCCGCCGCTCTCTGTGGGGCTCGGTGCACCCAACACCCCGCGATGCAGATGAGGGGCGGTGCTCGCGCTGGGCGCTGATAGCGCTGATGTACATGGCAAAGGTTCAGGAGCAAACCGAGGGACGGGTAGGGGCCGGGGGAGCTCCCTGTGGAGCCGCTCCCAGGAGCGGCGATTCCCGGCGTTTTGGGAGCATCTCCCGGGCCCGTCCCGG
>VXBT01003413.1:98216-116614 GCA_013400235.1 Oriolus oriolus | reverse complement strand
CGTCCCGGAGCATCCCGCGGCCGCTGTCCCTGCCATGTCCGTGGGACCGTCCCGGCGCTGCCCGCCCGCGGGCTCTGGGGGTCCGGGAGGGCAGGGCACGCAGCCCCGGGCCTGGGGAAGTGGGGTTCAGCCTCCCTGTGAAGGAGCCGCGTTCCGAGGGGCACCAAATCCCTGTTTATCGGGGAGGGACGGAGCGGAGCGGGAGGAAATCCCGGGAGAAGGAGCCGGCGGAGGTGGGAGTCGGGGGCGCGGCAGGCAGAGCCCCCCGGGGGAGACACGAGCCCCGGCCGGCCCCGGGCGGGAGGGACGCTCCTGTCCCCCCCTCGGAGGGCACGATTTCGTTTACGGAAATAAAGGCGGGGATGCTCCCTGATCCCGACACCTCGGAGAGCTGCCGGGGTGGATCCCCGCAGCCCCTCCGCGGTGGTTTTGGGGAGGGGTGATGTGTTTGTGCCTCTGCAGGGCTGCTGCTTTTTTTCTGCTTTTGGGAGGCCCGGCGCCGTCCCGGTTTCAAACATTTGCAAAGTTTTAAGCCCAAGACCTTTTCTCGTTGGCAGCAGTCGTGGGTTAAGCGGAAATCAGCGGGAGAAGGTGCCCGGCTGGCGGTACCCGGGGGCCGGGGTCCATCGCCATTGCCCTCCCCGCTCGCACAGCTCCGGCAGCGGCCCCCGGCCCCTCCGAGGACTCTCGGGTCCAAGGGATGCGGGCGATGGGGAGGTGGATGCGGATTGGGCTGGGACTCAAACCCGGCAGAAAACAACAAAAAAAGAAGTTGAGATGGGGGTAAGAAAGGAGATGAGGATGAGGGGAACGCCTGTGCAGGCACGGAGCAGGGATGCTGAGCAGGTGTGATGTGGGGTTTGGGGCAGGGCGCAGCTTTCCTCAGGGGGCTGAGCCCTTCTTGCCCGTGCTCTGTGTGTGTGTGTCCCATTGCAGGAGCTCGTTCCCAGGTGGAGGTGGATGCCCCATGCATCAGACCTGGAAAAAATATTTTCATACCCTCTCGGCACCCCTTTTCCCACTCCCTCCCTTCCTGGGTGAGCAGCTCCAGCAGCAGCCAACCCACCCTCGGTGAGCTCGGATGGGAGAAGAGGAGTCGGGCAAAGAGAGGGCAAAAGGTTGCTGAGGCAGCAAATAAATCCCAACACCCTGTTCCCCCCATGTCCCTTCTCCTGCCCCATGCATCAACAACAACAATAACAGCCCGGCTGACACTCCAGCCGTTCAGGGAACAATCCTTTTAATCGGGGAATAATCCACGGGACACTTTAAAGAAAAGCTGGAGCATTAACCCTGTGCCCCAGTATAATTCTTCCGAGAAGCATCTGGTGCTTGTATCACAACATGGGATTAGCTTTCTCCTTGCAAGTACTGCGGCATCAAAGGGGTTTTCCCGTGCCCTGCCAGGACCTCGGTGAGGTGTCCCTGCTCCTCCTCCGTGTCCCTGGCAGGAGGGACGCCCGTGGGATCCTGGGGTGTTTCTGGGAGAGCAAACTTTGATGAGCTCTGCCAGGGCAGAAGGGATGTTCGGGACTTGGCAGGGTGGGGAAGGACTGGGGGATGTTTTAGGGCTGATCCCACTCCCTTCTGTGCTACTTTTGGGCATCATGACCCCAAACATCCCACCTGCCCCGCAGCTTTCAGGGGAGGAGACCGGAGCAAGAGCTGCTCTTCAAGTCATAGGACAAGAGGACACAGCCTTAAGTTGTACCGGGAGAGGTTTAGATTGGATAATAGGAAAAATGTCTTCACTGAAAGGGTGGTCAAGCATTGGAACAGGCTGCCCGGGGAAGGGGTGGAGTTACTGTCCCTGGAAGTGTTGAGAAAACGCGTGGGTGTGGCACTTGGGGACAGGGTTAGTGGTGAACCTGGCGGTGCTGAGTTAGTGGTTGGACTCGATGATCTTTGAGGGCTTTTCCAGCCTAAACAAACTCTATGATTCTGTGATTCCCCTGTCCCTGCTCCCTTACTCATCCTGCTCCAGCTCCAGTTTAGGCCTCACTGGTGTTCCTGGGCTGGGTCATAAAAAGATTTACAAGACACTGTTAAACCAGCAATAAAAACAATTAACTTTAATGGCACCTTGGTTGGGTTTTTCTCTCTTCTCCTTTCCCCTCCGGAGCATGCAGCAGGCCGGGAGCAGTGCAGGGCATGGTGGGGAGAGACCCCAGGGAGAGAGGGGCAGCCAGCGCCCTGCCCTGGGGGTCTGGGGAGTAGAGTCAGCTCAGACAACCCGGGTTTTTTGGGAGGTTTGGGGTGTGACCCCCTCTCCACAGCCCCAGAGGAGCTGCTGAGCGCTTCCTGTACCAGTGGTGGGACCTTCCACCACTCCCTGGGGATCCCCACGGGGCATTCCCGGCCCTTCCCGGAGCAGGGATGGAGGAGCAGAAACTGCTCCCATGCCTGGGGCTCTGCCCTGCCCAGCCCTGGCCAAGCCCCATCAAAAACCCCACAGTCTTGGGCTCACTCAAGATATACTTCCTTTAAAGTATGGGAATTAATTTCTAAGAAACGGGAAATGCCAACTGTAGCTATAAATCAGAAATTGCCAGAGGATGAACATTATCCAAAGTGAAGCAATTTAGTAAAATCATCTCTTTCCTTCCATCTTCCTCCCCCCTGCCCCCCAATGAAAATTAAATTATTAGCTCAGCAGTATAAATGATAGTGCAGGACCAGTTGGAGATGCTGTTTGGGGTGAGTTCATTAGATAAATGGCATGGAGAAAGATTTGCAAAAATACAAATAAAAATTGATGTTTACTTCTGCTGATCACCAAGGGGGGGGTTATCTGTTAATAATGTGATAGCAAATCTATTTCTTGTGAGGACAGAAGAGAGGACCTTCTTTTCTTGGAGTACTTCTGTATCGGTATTTGAACATCTGGACAGATTGTACAAAACATTTGCCTAAAATAGCCTTGCTTCGTTGATCTTAGAAGTTATTAAAAATAAAAGAGCTGGCAACAGAAAGGAATCATAAAGTACATTTGGGTTTCATATGAAATTTCCACCCTGAGATAAAACCGTGGTGTTTCACAGAAGATGAGAGATCCTAACCAAGTTAGGCGACGTAAAAAAAATCATCAACCCAAAGACTTCAAATGTTCCTAATTTTTTTTTTTCCCCAAAAGCTTTGCTGATGGAGAGAGAACCTGTTCGTAAAGGTAAATCCCCCCTGAGCAGGAGCCTGGCTCTGCTGTAGCTGCCATTGCCAAGCCAGAGCCCTGGATTTGTGTGAGACCCCCATGAACTGGTGCTGGGAGGTTTCAGCCCTGAGTTCACCTGTGGGAGATGGGCCTGGAGAGGGGATGGGTTAACGCAGACTGAAATTTCCCTGCGCAGGGACCCCCCTCTGCCCCTGGGACGAGCGGGGACGTTTGTCATCGCTCCGTCCTGCTGCTTTTCCGAGCCCAGCCGGCTGATTTCTCACGCTCTCAAACGCAGAGGCGCCTTATTAGTGCACAGATGTCACCATGCAATTTGCTTTAGGTTTGTGCCTCGAGCTTTGCCTCTGTGCAAAATGTCCAGAGAGAGAGAGAGAAGTATAATTAGCTGGCTGCAGCTCTGCTGACACAGGGCAGGGCCACGCCGACAAGCCGCAGCCTGTCAGTGCTCCTCACTAACTGTCCGTGGGGCTGCTCCTGCCCCATCCCAGCTGGGAAGTCACCCAGAGCAGCGCCTCCCCCTTCCCTTTTCACCCCACCACATAATTTTTTCTGCCCTTTTCCTTCTCAAAAAATATTTGCTGTGCTTCAGAAAATGCTTTGGAAGCGTCACGGCGTGCAGCGCTCGGGAAGAAGGAGATTAAAAATAGCTGGGGCTGCGTTGTTCTGCAGAGCCACAAACCTCTGTCTTTGGTGGTTCCAGCACTGTAGAAACTCTCCTCATGAATGGGTGTATTAGTTGCTGATTTATTTATTTACTCCCCCTCTGTGCTTGGTGCAGAGCAGAGCGCAGCTGCTGCAGCCCCACTGCTCGCACCGGGGCAGTAGCAGCACGGACAGGTGGCTGGGTGGGATTAAATCCCCTCGTGGGTTCCCGCTGTGCTCCCCAGCCCAGTCCCTGCTCTGGGCATGCCCCTGGCCCAGCCATTCCTCCCTCTGCCAGCCCTGCAACAGCTTTTCCCCCTGCTGGGTGTGGGTCCCTGAGCTGGTGGTTGAACCTGGTGACAAGTGGGTTGTTTTCCAGTCACCTTTGCAAACCTCTCAGGAGCCAGCCTTAGGCTCCGAGGCTGGAAAACGCTGTCCCAGCCCATTCCCAACACAAAGAGCTTGTCCCAGCTCTCCGGAGGGAGCACGCAGGCAGTTAATGTGCTTCAGCTAACGAGCAGTAACTCGTTAAGTTTCAGTGACTTAGTCCTTTATGTTGGCCTGTCTATAAGGGAGAGACCACACAGAAGCAGAAAGAGCAGCCAGCTCTGGCCCCACCAGAGTCAAGGGGGAGGTGATAATTATTTGTTTGGACTCTCCTGTTTTAGGGGAGTTGCCGATTGTTTATTTTTAAGCCGATCAGGAGCTGAACTGTGTTGGCCTTGTGGCTCTTAAGCCGGGCTAGTGAGGGAGCAGCGGCATCACTGGCACGGGCTGTGGGCCTTTGAGCGGGGTGTAGGGGCAAGGAGCACAGAGGATGCTCGGGGTGAGGGGATGGGGCTGCTCTGGGAGTCATTTGGGAACCTCAGCTAATGATAATTGTGGCTTGGAGGTGTCACACGCGGGCTGCCAGCGAGTTTGGGAAGACAGGCACCCTTGACAGCTCTCTCTGTGGTGGGAGGGGGATTAGGGGATGGTTTTATGGCATTTAAGTGCCCTCCTCCCCTAGCTTCATGACAAATAGCCAAAGGGGAAAAAAAGGATTGTTTCCTTGCCCTGCTCTCACTGGAGCTGTGAGTGCAAGGCAGACAAAGCCCACGCTTATGTCCTGCGTGTTTCCCACTGCCTTGCTCAGCTCTTGGCCTCCTCTGATTCCAGTTGTAGGCCCCCAGCTTCTCCTCCGGGGTTGTAGGTGGGGCTGCAGACAAGGCCGGGCACTCTGCAGGACCTGCACGGCAGGAGACCCCACAGCCTGACCCGTGTCCCCAGCTCCTGCTCCGGTTTTGGGTGGCAGATCAGGAGAGGGCAGAGCAGCAGAGCTGTGGGTTCATGGGTCAGCCACACTCAGACTCCTCACCAGCAGGACACTGAAGGTTCACTGTCACCAATGTCCCTGCTGGCAACTTGAGCCCGAACTTTGTTATCACATCCCACGGGAAGGCAGCAGCAGCAGCGTCACACACAGCTCCTTGGAGCAGGAGAGCAACAACACGGAATTGCTACTTTAAAAAGCCGGGTGCAGATAAGCTTTTCTGCTTTTCCTTCGCTGGTTATACAAGCACTGCTTAGGGAAAAAAAATAAAAACAACACTGGAGACAGACTTGAAACAACTGCTCTCTGCTGGAAGAGCGTGCATGTGAGATATGGAGTAGATTAAGGCTTGACATGGCACGTAAAAACACTCTTTCCTTTTAACACCTTTATTGCAAGTTTTAAAGGGCAATCAAAATACGTTCCTAGCTGTTTGCCTCCATGCTATAAAAGGACACTCATACCTGTGAAATCTTATGACCTACAAATAGTGAAAATGGGGTATTTTTTGCGTCAGTGACCTCTTGAGTGAGGCTACGTAAATAAAATGTCAGCAAAGGGTCGGGGATGTGTTGTGTGACAGGAGGATGGTGGGGACAGTGCCGGTTTCCACCAAAGTGAGTGAAAAAATAGTCACAAGCATTTGCTTAGAGAAAATTAACCCAGTCCCAAGGGAGCATGGTTTTTCTGAAGTCAGTGGAGCAGTGCCAGTGTGTGTTGGGCTTTGGAGAAATGCTCAGTCCTGCTTGGAGGAAGGCACCTGCATGCGCTCCTGGATCCTTCCCTGCCTCTCAAATCTTCATCCCAAGGTTTTCTTTACTGCTTTTTCTCCAGGAGGCCCAGATAGATGGATTCATGGCTGATGGGCTTAGAAAGGAGTAAAAGAATGGATGGCTATTTCATAATAAAGTCTCCAACAGCCAAAGCTCGGGGCAGGAGGGGAGGGCAGTGAGATTTCCCTCCCTGCAAACTCTGCTCCATTAGGTTTTATTTTTATTTCTGCTGCTCTGTGTTTTGTTATTGGTTATTTTGTTGGCTTTTTTTCTTTCCCCGAGTCAAACTCAATGAAAGTCTGAGAATGAAGTCGAACAAGTGAATTTTGTGGCCTTGCCTCCACAAGGTCGTGAGATTTTGCAAGAGACCAGGGGCTGGAATGCCTTGAGCTTTGATTCCTGAGCCACACAGCGCCTCGGGAAGGTGGTTTCCAGCAAGCAGGGCTCGCACAGGTACCCGGCCCTGCTTTGCGGTGTTTGGAAAAAGGTGCAGGAGCAGTGGAAGCACTGGTTCAGCCGGATGGGGCCTGACTCCATCCCTCTGTCTGGAAACGAAGCAAATGCCTCTGCCCCCACTATCAGCTCTGTGCATCATATGATTCATGCTCGAGGAGTCCCAGAATTACAGCTGTAAGGCACGTTGTGTTTAGGCTCGCTGAAATCATTCTGTCATGAAAGGGCTGCCGTTGTGGGCGCACTGGGGAGCGAGGAAAAAAGAGGAAGAGTCACAAGGGCAAGGCAGGCGCCCAGCCATCTTGTGCAATCAATGCTCCTGCACCGTTTCCTTACGGAAAGGTCCCGGTTCTTTTAAAATGCCAAGCACCTTCTCCCCTCCACCTCAGGGCAGCTGCCTTGCTCTCTCCTCTTGGGGAGGGTGTGGACCCGCTGTGAGCATCCTTCCATGCCCATGCAGCAGCTGCACCCAGCCCTTCCCTGCTCTCAGCATGCCTAAAATGTATCAGTTTTCATTTGTTTCCGAATTATCCTGGCATGACTTGATTAAAGGCTGGTTAGAACGTACAGTGCAATCTGGTTCATCTCCACGCTGTCCTTTCATTTTTTTCCTGTGCATAACAAGGGGCTGGACTTGGTGGGAAGGGTCTTTTCCAAGCCTGGCTCAGAGCAGAGCTGCTGAGGTGGGGGGCAACGAGCACTGGGAAAACATCCCAGGTAGTCAGTGTTCTCCTGTGTTTGGGAAGTGGGAAAAGGAAGAGGCATTTCCTCATCATCTTTCCTCCAGCTGTTTTGGGAAAAGGTGCCACAGCAGTCGTTGTGTTTGTGCTGTGCACATGTGGCACCTGCCAGAGCACAGCATCTCCTCGCAGCACGTGGGAGAATCACTTCAGTGCCGAGGAAATCCCCATCCTCACTCCTTCTCCGGCACGTTCCAGCCCCGGAGGGCTCCTTGCCCAGGCTGTGGGCTGGGGGCCCCTGGGGTGGTGGGAGCAGGTTCTGGGTGGCAGGGCCACGTCTTTCTCATCCCTTTCCACCTCAGAGCACTGACTCAGGGCAGCCCAGTCCAGGCTGACATCCAGCTGCTGCTCAGCTGCAGTTCCAGGTATCCCACCCTCTGTGTGATCCTCCTGGATCCCCCGGTCCTTGCACTTCTCACCTAGGCTCGGCTTAACTCCGAGTCCTTAGCTGCCAGCAGAGCACGAAGCTTCCTTTCTCCCATGGGTGTTCCTCAGCCCGAGCAAGCTCAGGGAAGGCAGTCAGTGCAGGGAGGGAGAAGTGAGGGGGAGGGAATCGCTGAAAACTTTATTGCAATCGAACGCCAGAAGAATCCTGCTCCTCCGCTTTGCTGTGCCAGGGATTCTTTGTCAGAGCGCTCTGGAAACCTCTGCCCGCGCAGGGAGCGTGGGGATGGGGAGGTGGCATTGCAGTGTTTCTGGGTTTATTTTAGGGGGGTTGAATGGGAATAACAACATGGCTTTGGTGGTGTTTTGTGTTGGGTTTTTTCCCCAAATTAATAAAAAAAAGGCCGATGAGTTGTTCTAGATCAGACTCTTTGCAGCGCACGGGTTCAGGATCGACGTTGTTACCATGCTTCTGTTTATTATTCCACCAGGTCTAATTGCTATTAGTCATAAAGTCATACTACAGTTAACCACTTTCCAAATTCATCCTGGGGACACCTCTCCTAAATTATTTCCATGCTGGTCATTTGCCATTTATTTCCTTCTCCTCTGTTTTCTGTCTCAACAAGTTTTTAATCTATGACAGCACTTTATCTCCCAACCCCATGATTATAAAATTTCCTTCAGAGACTCTACTGAAGGGCTTTATCAAAAGCCCTTTGAACCTCTCCATAAATTAGAATCTCTGTTCTCCTTTTCCTACTATTTTGTTAACTCTTTCAGGGGTTCAGAGGGATAAGGAAGGTTTAATTCACCTTTAGCAGGACTGGATTCCCCTTTCTTTTCCTTTACTCAAGGCGGTTAATTTACATCACTATTTTGGCATTCTTTTCTCTGTTTATCACCCCTCTCTCTCCTTGCCCGACACATCCAGACCCCTGGCTTGGGACCACGTGTTGGTGCTCTCCTAGCTGGGGCATGGCCTTCACTGAGCTCCCATCTCCCCGCTGCTCCCCCTGGCACTGTGATTGATAAGGTGGAGCAGCCCCTGCTGCTGCTGAGTGAGCAGAGCCCCGGCTGCTGGGGAGCTGTGCTGGCTGTCCCCAGCCCACGTGTGACACCTTTATGGTTTTGCTGGTGACAGACCCTTTATTCTCACAAGTATCTGGCGTTCTCAGATAATCTCTTGCTCTTTCTCCATTTGCTGCTCTTTGGCTGTGGCCTGGCTTCTCTTTCTGATAGGAGGTGGCCCTTGCTCCCTGCTGTTACGAGCAGATCAAAGGGGTAGGTAGGAGCAACCTTGTCTGAAGGACAGCATTGGACTGGCACTCTGGAGCCTTGGATTATTCCTGCCTGCCTCTATTCTTGACCAGATAAGTAACCCAGGGTGAGTCAGTTCAGTTCTCCTCAACCCTCCCATTTTCCCTCCCACACTCTTTCTGTCTCTGCAGCTTAGATTTTAATATATCTAGTGCAGGAAATTGTCTCTTGCTGAGTGTTTGCACAGTGCCTGTTGCAATGAGATCCTGGAGGAAAAATCATAAGTCACCTTGGAAGTCTTTTCCTTGAATATCTGCATCTCCTTTCCCCCTTTGATGGATTCTTTCCTGTAACTCATTCTCTGGCTTCATCTGGGCAATACACAATTATTCCTTTTTCTTCAGACAGTTGCTAGGAAAAGGAGGCTGAAGTGGCTTTGCCCTTCCCCTCCATCCCCTTCCCCAAGTACCTTTCGAGTGGTGGTTTCAGTCAAAGTTGAAAAATGGGTGAAAGTTTCCTAAAACTTTTGTGGGAATGGACCGCAGTGGGATAGAGGAGACCATGAGTGATCCCCACGGAAGCAGTGGGTGTTAGAGCAAGCTCGCATTGCTGGGCAGAAGATCCACACTGGGAGCAGCTGCTTGGTGCCCACAGCGGGTGCTGAGCCCATCCGTGCTGTCCCTGCGTTCCTGGACGCTGGAGAAACCGCTCGACAGCGAGTGCATCCCTTGTGCACAGCCCCTGGGGACAGAGCAGGGGTGGGTTCCTGCCTGAGCCTCAACGTGATTTCATTAAAATGGGAAAGGAGCCCTGGGTGCTGGAAGCCAGGCCGTGCTTGTGGGGTTCTGGTGCCCGTGGCCCTACGTGCTGCTTGGGACAGAGGTGTCTCCTGGCAAGCAGCAGCCCTGAGCCTCCTGTGGGGCCGCTTGGAAATTCCTCCCTTCCTCCCACCCTTTGCCCGCGCACTGAGCTCTCGGGCAGAAGAGGAGGAAGCTGTTACCTGCTTTCCTGTTTTTCCCTCTGGATATCCCTTCAGTGGAAGTGCAGAGAGGTTGGGATTTGGGGCTCATTAATAGCACACCCTGTTATCAGCTGAGTGTCACAAACCACCAGTTTTGGATGCCCTGATTTTTTCTGAGTGGGTGGTTTGGAAGGAGGATGGAGTTGGCTTTCTGGAGCGCTGCAAAATCCTTCCGCCAAATATTTGGCTGCTCAGCAACCCTGAATACTGAAGCCTTTAGGGCATTTTGGAGTTGGGAGTGTGGAAAACGAGGAATCCTGAATGAACAGACTCGTGAAAATTACAGGTTTCCCTCTGCTGTGCCTCAGTTTACTCGTAAGTAAATTGGGCAAAGTAATCCTTGGGCTTTCGCCCCAGGGGGCCCCAAGTCAAAATTCTTCAAAGTCCTTGAAGGCACTTGAATGAAAGGCTCTGGACCTGGTAATTACAGAGTGTTGTGCTTGCATGAGGCGATGAGATAGGGAAACCTTTGCCAGGCAAGATTTGGAGAAGAAAATCAGCCTGGCTCTGCCAAACCCTCCGAGGGGAAAATGGAAGATTTACTGTTGCCATCGTCAAAATCAGCTGTTGTCATTCGAGGCCATTGCAAATGGATTTGTGGCAAGACTGTGTTTGCACAAACCAGGAGGGAAGAGCAGCCTCTGCCAGGGTGAGGCTGCTGCTGCTGCTGGTGGGATTTGCACGGGAGCAAGTTAGGAGGCAGCACTGCCTGGCTGAAGTCAGCTCAGCCCCATCGAACCAGCCAAGCTCTGCCCATTTCCCTAAGCTCAATTTTTGGCTTCTTTCCTTGAAAAACATCTTCTCGAAGAGAGAGAGAGAGAGAAAGGAGGTCAGCTGTGTCAGAGGATGTTTTGCCTGTCTCCCTTAGGACTTGGTTATGGATTTAACACGAGATTTCCTTGAAGCCCTGGGAAAAAAAGCAGGCTCCAAATTGTAGGTCAAAGCTGTGACTCAGCCCTCGGTTTCTGCTTTGCTTTGGGAGGGAGGAGAAGCAGTTTGTGCCAGTCGTGCCCTGTGCAGGGGTATCTCCAAGCTGTGCTGGCTCCGATGTGCTCGTTGGGTTTGGGTAGGAGGTGGGAGCAGGGCTCTGCTGCCTGCACTGCTGTGCCCCGTCCCTCTTGGGCTTGCTGAAGAGGGAGATGAGGCCCTCAGAGGTTGATTTTCCTCCCCTGTGCTCTGCCTGGCACTGGGCTAGAGAGGAGAACATGGGGAGTTTGATATTGTGACTAATATTCCAGTTCAAAGGTATAAACACGCCTCAGGTCTTCCTTTGCTTGGCTACAGGAAAAGCTACAAGACCCCTCACGGCTCATTCTGCTGACACCTCTTTCAGAGGTGCCATTCAGGAGCTTTCTGCATCAAGGAAGTTGTCAGCACAAGATGATAAATGATGAGGTGCCGGCGCTATTGCTAAGGGCCCATTAAAAACGAGACACCTTTGAATTCACGGGGTAATAACAGGCACGGGGTATGGGTTATTGGTCTCTTTTTCAGCAGAGAAATGATAAATGTTCTTGTGGAGAGAAGTGCCACACCCCCTCAAACAAGACACCCATCCCTCTGCCATCAAAATTCCTGGGTCAGAGGAAAGGATTTGATTTCATGCTAACACTCAGCCAGCACAAATATGTGCTAGGTGCAAAAGCCACCTGTTCTCGGCACAAACCTGGCAGGGAGATGTGCAAAGAGCAAAGGGTGCGAGGCAATTTGGCTGTCACTCATCTTCTCAGGAGCTTTGGAGTGATGTGTGTGTGTGGAGGAAAACTCTCACTTGTGGTGAAAAGTGCAAACAACTTCTTTGACCGTTTCCTTTCTTAAATAAAAAATAAAATCAAAAGTTGCCTCATTGCCCCAAAACAAAAGGGAACTAAAAGATCTTGGGTCAGTGTGTTTTTGCCCATCTACTTACAAGGGGCTGAGCGTGGCCTTTGGAAATCCCACTGCTGATGACTTGGCTCAATGCTAATCTCCAGGTCTTTTGATCTTTATACATTTAGGGCTTGACCTGAAGTCTGGAGAAATTAATGGGAGCCTTTCTCGCTCTCACTGGGTATTTGCTTAGGGACTGATTAATTGATTTTTACGTTTGTTGACTGCGCCTGTATCATGGACTCAGAGTACACCATGAAAGTTTAATGAAATATTAAAATGGGATATTTGTTGACAAGGGTGACCCTGTGTGTCATGCAAGAAAAACTGCACGTTTGGAAGTGTCTTCCCAGTGTCCTTAACTCCCTCCAAATCTGATGTTCCCCAGCCATGTGCTCCATCTTCAGGACTTCTTTGGCTGGACAAACCATCCAGGTCTTGAGTAGGCTTAGAAAATGTCTGGGGTTTCTGAGCACACCCTTTTCCATGCCTGGAAATTATGCCTAGGCTTAACACATCCAGTCTTGCCAGCCGTGGTCATTGAATACACGCAGATCAGCCGTGTCTCGGCGAGCAGCAGCAGCCCCGGCTCTCCTGGGATGCCCTGGGTGTGCTGTGTGTGCCCTGGGAAGGAAATCCAGCGTGTTTGGGACCTGACAGGGCAGCAGCATTCCCATCTGGGAAATCCTTGATGGACCAGGAGTGGATCTCCACCCGGAGGGTGCCACAGCCGGGCTTTGGTAAAGGGAGGTGAGAAGTGGTTGTGCTGCCAAGGGCCTCCCACCGAGCAAAGCCGGCTGTCAGCACTCCCCCTCCACAACCTCCCCCGGTACAAACTCCAGCAGCCCCAGGGATCCCAGCACACAGGAGGGGAAGTGGGTTTTTCAGAGAGGCAGGGTCCAGATCATTTAAAGGGATGAGGAGGAGACCTTGACCTTGACTTTGTGGTTGATGAGAGGTCCCTAAACACACATAATGCACCCTGTGTCTGAAATTGTGGGTGGCAGTGGCTGAGGAAGTACCTCCACGGACAGATTAACTCCTCGTGGTCATGCACCTGGATCCGTGCCTCCCTTAAAATGTCGCCCCATCAGCTCCAGAGTGGCTGGAAAAAGGTGATTCAAAATAGTCTTATTTCTCATCCTCGTCCCCCTGCCAATCCCAAAGAGCACCTTTGTCTCTTCCCTGAAAGGCATTTACTCCGCAGAGCAGTCATATGCAAATCCATCTGCATATTCTCATTGCACGGGAGAAAACACAAACCATTTTTTTTTGAGTTTCCACAGGATATTCTTGGCCTCATCACTTCCTGCAATGTCTTCCCTGGCAGACTCATCCCAGAAAGCCTCAGCCTCTGGAAGGGAATGCAGGAGGGAGAGGCTTCCCTGCTCCTTCCAGGCTATAAAAGGTTTAACTCCTCTCTCTGTCCCCCGTTATCCCTTTGTGATATCCTCACTGGGATGAGTGTTACCACAAACGATGTTATCTCGTGATTACTGCCTAGCAGTGGTGTGCACCATAGGTGAAATGGTGACTTAGTAATCCTAATTATTTTAGGGAAGGCACACTGAAGTTGCAGTGTGGGCCTATTTTTCTGGCCAGAGACTGAAAAAGCAGCTATTAAGAGGAGCCAAGCTGTGAAATCTCTCTCCAGGCATCTGAAGAAGCCTCAAGAGATTTTTAGAAGTGCCGAACCCTCAGATGTTCCCAAAGATTTTAGAGGAATCTCGAGTGCTTGCCTCTGGCTGTAACCCCATTCCAGGGCTTAGGGCTGTCACCATGAGCAGAGGGACCTGTTTGCAAATCCCCACACTTGCCTCATTTGGGGCAGGTTCTCTACTCTTTCCTAGCCTGGGGCAGGCAAGAGTCCTCCTGTGAGGCATTCCCAGTCTTTTCTGTTGAAACTGCTCAACTCTGCGTAATTGGGAAATCATTGCTGCAATGAGCCTCACAGGGAGGTGAGAAACCTCTGGGGGTTTTTTGTAAGAACTGGTGGCTTTGGCTCTCTTGCCTGTTGCAGGAGGAGGAATCTGGCTGGAGATCTCCAGCAGAATGTGGCACTTAACAAACTTCAGATGAAATCGCTTAGAGCAGCTTAGGAGTTGTTTCTTCTCTGCCTGATGTCCCACAGCTGGGCCTGAGCACTTGGCTGCCCGGGAGCTCTGTCCCAGGAGCGCGGTGGGCACGTGGGATCCAGCAGGAGACCTCAGTTATGCTCTGCCCTGTCGTGGGGCTTTATATTTGGTTCTTTGACTCAACCTCAGGCACCCGTGCTGGAGCAGAGCCTCCCAAGGTCCCGTTCAGCGCTGTTTGATGAGGTTGAGTGATGAGATGTTGGGCTGTGCTGCTTTGCTCACAAGATGCTTTTGGCCAGGGGCTACTGAAATGTATTCCAGTCCTCTCCAGAGGACCCTCAGCAACACCCCCGTGCCCTCAGCCGGAATGGCTGCAGCCTTCCAGGCGTGCTGGATACGGGGCTGAGTGGTCCTGGCTCCAGCAGACGCCACGCTCGAGAGCTGGCTTTGAGGAGGGCTTTCAGCAGGCACTTGGAGGTGGCAACAGGCCCTTGGGGTGGGAGAGGGGCAGCGCAGCCTTTGTCCTCTCCACGGATGAAGATGGCAGCTGGGTCCGGCCAGATTCCAGAGGCATCTGGACAGCCTCTGTCATCGAGCTGGGATGTTTGGGGGGAGACAGGGCATGAGGGGGGTTATCTCCTCTCTGCCCTCTTGTCTGGGAGGGGACAGCTGAGAACTGGAGCAGGTTAGAGCGGGAGGCTGGAGTGTGGTAAACGCAGACCTTGGGCGCCCTGTGGGACCAAGGAGGTGCTGAGAAGGGGCTCCCCGGGGTCAGCTGTGATGTTCCTGGGGCAGAGGGTGGCTGGGGGAGCCTCTCAGTCGGGTCCATCTCTCTGTGCTTCGTGTTGTGCCGTCAGAAAAGGAGGGAAAGGGAGAAGGAAGCAGGAGGGGCAGCGGTGGGGGAGGACAGAGTGGAAAAGCGACAAAAAAGCCGAGTGAACCTGCTGACTTCCCCAGACTCTGCGGCACCACTGGTCATTTCTGTAGGCTATAGGGGCTGTCAGAGAAGGCTGTAAGGACAGGTGTAAATCTGTCCTGTCATTCCACCCTTCCAGCATCTTCTCACCTGAAGGGCTCCCATTCGTTGCAGAGAGCAAGCAAATAAACCCAACCATTGGTTTGACTTGCAGAGGGCATGAAAAGACACCCCGTGCTGCCAGTTAACCTCTGTCCCCTGCCTTTCCCCTCCCGCGTGGAGCTTTTACGGCCAGCCTGAAAGTAAATCCCCCCCTCCAGCTGTTTGTTAAAGCAAAGCAAATAAGGGCTATTACAGCTCAGACCAAAATCCACTTGTTTGCAGTCTGATTTTTAACTGTCGTTCCAGCAGAGAGAGGGCAGGGGGAGGGTTGGAGGCTGGCCCCAGCCCAGGGCAAGAGGGGCCATTTGTCTGCCAGGAGGAGAGGGGTTTCGGCAGCTTCCAGGGCGTTCTGGGGCAGGCAGGGGGATGCTCCGGGCCTCTCTGAACCGGGGGAACATCTGCGAAACGACCCCGAAGTGTGTGTCGGGCGGAGACGTGACCTCTGGCTGCGGCTTCGCTGCTCGGCCAGGCGAGGCGGCTCCCTTCTCCCGGCTCCTTCCTCTCCTCCTCGTCTTCCCCTTGCGAATTGTGCCGCTGATTTTTGTCCTTGGACCTGGAGCGAGGATTCCTCTCCCTGTTTAAGGAGCCATCCGCAGCATCGGTCTCCCCATGGTTTTCATTAAGGGGTGGATGGTGTGTTTCCCATCAAGAACAACTTTAATCTTGACCGGGTTCTGAAAGCCAAAGGTTTGCAGTTTTCTTCGGCCACCTTTGATTATTACTTCTTCTTGTTTTCCAGCTCAATATTATAGATCCTCCCTCCTGGCTGAAGTCCTTAATGGCCCGGTCCATCCCCACTCCCCCAAGTACCCATTCTGTGGATGTAGCAAACTCTAATTAATTATAACTTATCTCATGACTTGTCAGCATCACATGTTTGATCCTGTTTAGAAACCATATTCCCAGGGGACGGAAAGACTCGGGAGTAGGTTGATGCTACTCAACAGTGATTTAATGGACGCATTAATGCCGAGACAGATAACTGTGTAGCCATGTTAAGTAATACATCAAGAATCTTTCCAGAGAGGCAACTTTACAGGTCACTGCAGAACTGCTAACTGATATTAACCCGCTTTGCATTGTGCTGTGCATACGGGCGCTGGGAGTTCACACACTTTCTTTTGTCTGTGGTTTTTTTCGAGCAGCCTCTTCCCATTCCCCCCTGGAAGCGATGGAGATATTAGACGCCTAATGACAATGTTTCACACGCGGGGGTGGGGTGAGGAGGACAACAGGCTCGTTAGCCGGGTTGATTTTAAGCACACCCAATTACTGGCCCGGAGGAGGCCGGGGCAGAGGCTGCCGCCCGGCCGCGGGGATGCTCCGGGCTCTGCGGGGCTGTCCCCGGCCCCGCGGCCACCGCCGCTGGCTCCGCGCCGCCCCGCGCGGGCGGTAAAGGCACCTCCCGGGCACGGACCGAGATGCGCTCCTGTTCCAAACCCTCCTCTCCCCAAAACCCGGCGGTTTTCGCCTTCCTCCACCTCGGGAGAGGTTCCTGCGCCGGGAGAGATGCCCTTGCAGCTCTCGGGGAGCTGCGACCTCACTTCTGCCAAGCTCCCTCCCGGGATGGGGGGACGCCGGGGACTTGCACCGGTGGCCCCGGAGGCCCGGGAGCCGGCCGGGAGCGCGGTAGCAGCGCCAGGAGCGGCTGCCCCGTCCCCGGCGGGCAGCTCGCGTCCCCGGGGCCCGTCCTTGCTCAGCCCCGGAGGAGGGGTTAGGGTTAGGATTAGGGTACCCGCAGGACAGGGATCTCCCTAATCACAACTAGCAGGGTGCAGCGGATTTTACCGTTCGGCAAGGTCCGTCTGTCCGTCCCTCGGGCTCTCCCAGCCCCACGCGGGATGCTGGGGGACCTGGACCCGGGCTCCTCCCGGTCGGCCACAGCCTCGTCCTCCCGGCCCCGTCCCGCTCGGTTACGCGGAGGGACCCCCGAGAGATCTCTTCAGAGACCCGTCACCCCCTCACAGGGGTCCCCTCCCCGCCTGGGAGCCCGCGAAGCGGCTCATGGTGGGACACCCACACCCGGCTGGGAGTACCCGTGAGCTGAGGGCTCCCCCTCTCTGCTCCCCTCGCTCCGTCCCGGCTCCGCGCTGGTCCCGGCCAGAACCGGGGGACCTCGGCGTGCGGCTCCCCCGCTCCGCAGCCCCCGGGTCGGGGCACCGGCACGGCGGAGAGCAACATTCGCCTTCACTGCTGGGGGTTCTCCTCCCGTGAGGACTCCTCTCCTGGGACTGGAGGGAAGGTGCCGCCGGATCCCTCGCTCGTTCCCATCTCTTTCCCGGCCTCCCCTCTTCCTGCCAGCCGGACCCTTCGGGGCAGGCGAAGGGAGGAGCGGTGGGAATTCACCTTGCTGAGAGCGAAGGGAAGCTCCCTTGCTCAGCCGGGGGATCCCCTGCCGGGGCTGCGCTGGCCTGGGGCCGCCGGGCTCCGCCGCCTGCCCGGCGGGGCGGCCCGGAGAAGCAGCGGGTGCCAAGCCGTGACTTCCTCGAGGAAAGCAGGCCGGGAAGAAAGAGAACGAGCCAGCGGAGCCGGGCTGTCGGCAGGGCGGGCGGGGAGCGGCGGCCAGGCGGCCCCGCGGGTGGGCAGCGGGGACCGCCCTGTCCAGCGCCGCGGGGCAAACTCCCCTCGGGCACGGGCCCGGCTCTTCCCCGGCTCTGTGGGGGAAGGCAGAACCCGAGGCACCGCGGAGACCCAGCCCTTCAAGCGCAGGGACGGGCGAAGCCCCACGTGCCCGGCTGGGGACTCGCCGCGGGCAGCCGCGGCTGCGGGATCTCCGCCACCGCCTCCCGGCTCGTGGGACGGCTTTACCCGCTCGGGAAAGGGGGGTTCTTATTTTTGTTACTCTCGGGGCGTTTGCAGGGCGGAGGGAAGGGAAGGTGGTGCGGTTTGCCCAGGTTGCGAGGGGAGGATTGTGTGCCACTGTTGATTAAACGCTCTCCCCGAAAGATGGTATCCGACATGAGATAATGAGGCTCCGTGACCGGCCCCAGGTTCCCTTTAAGTTTTCCCATGGACTCGAGCTGTCGCCAGTTCACAAAACGACAGTGTAAGACAGCACCACGCTACTCAGATCCAATTTACGGCACACAAAAGCTGATCCCCAAATCCCCACTAACAAACCGGGACCCGCAGACAATTCCGATAATGTTTAGTTTTTATTCATTTCTCGACTAATTAACTGGAATCCCACCTCCTCTTCCCCCCTCTTGACAGTGCCCAATTAATCCGCAATGTATGTCAAAGGTCTGGAACCCACTGTAAACTGCTAAACCTTTGCAAAGATTTGTGTGTCTCTATATTGATCTGATTAGGACCGCGATGCTTTTTCCTCGCTATTACAGCGTGAAAAATAAAACTGTCGCGGGTTTGGGTTGGTTTGGTGGGGTTTTTTTGTCCTAAAAGCTTTACTTTCTCCAAGTCTAATAGGATTTCTCCAAGGCGCCTTCAAACCTCCTTGCGTGTCCATGACTAACAGTGGCTCCAAAGGGAATCAAGCGAAATAAAGTTATCTACGAGACAGGAGCGGAGCGTGTGTGCGCGCGATGGGGGGGTGCTCGGGGGGGGGTAGACTAAATTTGGATGTGCTGTAAATTGGCTCGGCTTGAAAAATGAACAGGAGGGG